>VDFB02193867.1:527998025-528056836 GCA_007258455.2 Sequoia sempervirens
AAAAAGGTTTACTTTTGATTTAATTTCTAAAAAATGTGTTTGCAATGAGTAGAAAAAAATAGAAACCCAAAAATATTTTGAATCTAAAAGTAAAACCCATAAATCATTTTTTGATCCAGCAAGCAGAAAATGAAAAAATAAATTTTTTTAACCTTCAACTAGGAGAAAAATGATGTGCACCACTTTTTGTATAGCTATTTTCTTTAGATCTGTGCAAGATATCAAAAATCTAAAAGATACCTAGTTCATACTTCGATCCTAGCTACAAAACCCAGAAATCATTTTTCCTGCAACTAAGTGGAAGTAGGATTTCTGAAGCAAAAATGAAAAACGGCTTTAATAAAAAGGTTGCTTGCATCTAGCCAAACTTTCATGCCAAGATTGATCCCTCATATCTGGGGAGAAGTCTGCAACACTGAAGCTTTGATACCATGTACGAGTTTAGGTGAACTCTTCAAACACTCCATAATCACCTACAAGACAAAATAACTTCCACAAGAGATAAATGGTAGAAATATCATGCTATCATTAAGATGCAAGAATGGAAAATTGAATATGAGATGATTACAAATGTACAAAATACCTTGAATATATAGGCATGAGTGAAAACCTAAAATGCGTAAGATGTTTCCAAGTGTCAAAATCACACTACATGTGACAACATCTGAACCCTATCTGGAAATGATAAAAATATAGAGATAAGTTCTAGAAGGACAACTCATCTTCTAGAAGGAATCTTAACTCCTACAAACAAGGAAGGGGGAATTAATTATTAAATGATTTATCTAATTATACAACCTAGGACATTAAATATTACCTAAGTAAACTTATGCAAAGTGAAATTAAATAATTAATTACACTAACATTGTGCCCCTCTACAATAACCTCTCTCAGTTTTCACTTTCTCGGAGGCATTTTCTTGTGGTGGCAAGATTTCACTTGGGGAAAAAGTTGTTAAATGCAAGTAGTGCAGAGTTGCAAAGTGGTGAAACTTTTGTTCTACAACTCGTGTGACCAAAAAAACCATTCCAATGCATCTAAATGGGTACGTTTACACTAGGAATGGTCCTCTTTCACACCCAAACATGTCAAATCACTTCGAGCTATGTTTAATCGGTTGAATTCCTTAAGAGTCAGAAGTGCAAAATGACTACAAACTTCAACATGACATTACTCAGACATCGTTGCACTTAGAAAATTTTCATCTAAGTCTATGGGATCATGTTTCCTCTCCACAATAACCTCTCTCGGTTTTCACTATCTCGGAGGCGTTTTCCTGTATTGGCAAGATTTCACTTGGGGAAAAAGTTGTCAAATGCAAGTAGTACAAAGTTGCAAAGTGGTGCAACTTTCATTCTGCAACTTGTGTGACCAAACTAAATATTCCAAAATGTCTGACTGGGTATGTTTACACTAGGCATGGATCTCTTTCACACCCAAACGCACTGAATTGCTTTGAGCTATGTTCAACTGGTTGAATTCCTTAAGAGTCTGAAGTGCAAAATGGATGCAAACTTCAGAATTACGTTACTGATGCTTAGAAAATTCTCATCTAAGCCTATGGGATTGTGTTGTGGCCCTCTACAATAACCTCTCTTAGTTTTTTCTATGTCAGAGGCATTTTCTTGTGGTGGTGAGATTTCGCTTGGGGAAAAAGTTGTCAAATGCAAGTAGTGCAAAGTTGCAAAGTGGTGCAACTTTCATTTTGCAACTCGTTTGAACAAACTAAATATTCCAACACTTCCGAGTGGGTATGTTTATGCTAGGAATGGTCTCATTTCACACCCAAATGTAATGAATTGCTTCGAGCTATGTTCAATCGGTTGAATCCCTTAAGAGTCAGAAGTGCAAAATAGCTGCAAACTTCAACATGACATTACTCAAACACTGTGATGCTTAGAAACTTTTCATCTAAGCCTATGGGATTGTGTTGTGCCCCTCTACAATAACCTCTCTCAGTTTTCACTTGGACATGCTTATTTTCCTTCCAAGTGAAAACTATGTCCAAACTATGTTCAAAGTCCTCTTGGGAAAGAAAAACTATGTCCAAACTGCTATCAAGTCTACCCTTGTCTTGAATAATGCTTGTCCAAGACAAAGTTAAAGTCTACCCAACTCAAAGCATACATGGAAAAGACAATGTAAAGTCAACCCAACTCAAAGAATACATGACAAAGACAACTTAAAGTCTTCCCCAAGCTAAAAATAGGAGATGGAAAACATATCTTGTTGTCTGCCTTAGGACAAGAAAGAAAATTTCAAGCACTTGATTAATTCTACCTTGCACAATGGCATGCACATGAAGAAGCTAGCCCAAGGTTGAAGTGAGGATGTCAAGAATGAAGCCAAGTCCACCAATAAGTGGCAAGACACAAGTAAAGTCCACCCAACCTTGGCAAAGCACAAGTAGAGTCCGCCTAGCCAAGAGGAGGAAAGAAAACTAGAAAATTGGCCATAGCAGCAAGGAAGTGAATTGATTGATAAAATGCTTTGGTAGACATGTATGGAAAATGTGGTATCATAGACAAGGCAGTGAACTATTTGAAAAAAAATCCTCAAAGAAATGTATTCTCTTGGTGATGGAATGCCATGACAAGCACATTGAGACCACATTTCTTTGAGGCATTTTTTTGAACAATTTACTACCTTGTCTATGCTATTTCTTCTTATTATGCTTTGATAGATTTTTTCCAAGCATCCATAGCTTCTTTGGAAGCACCTAATTTAGGCTTTTAGCCATAATAGCAAGGTAGTGAACTGTTTGATAAAATGTTTTGATAAACATGTACGAAAAATGTGGTAGCATAGACAAGGCAATGAATTGTTTGAAAAATTGCCTCAAAGAAATGTGGTATCATGGTGATGGAATGGAATGAAAATCCATAGAAATTTTCATGTCATGGAATTCCAGCACTATGAGACCACATTTCTTTCAGGCATTTTTTTCAAGTAGTTCATTGTGTTGTCTATAGTATTGCTTACTATTATGCTCTTGATAGATTTTTTCCAAACATCCATAGCTTGGTTGAAAGCACTTTTTTTATGCTTTTATCCATAGCAACAAGGAAATGAAATGTTTTACAAAATACTTTGGTAGACATGTATGAAAAATGTGGTACATAGACAAGGCAGTGAACTATTTGATAAAATGCATCAAAGAAATCTAGCCTCATAGAATGCCATGATAACAAAATGCAATTGGTAGCTACTCCTACTTATTAGTTATGCAATGTGAAGTAATTGCATAACTACTTAGGTTGACTTTGTAAAAACTATATTGTAATTGAAATTTTGTCATCTATTAGCATCTAGTTATTAGTTATGCACTGTGAAGTAATAAGATGTGCAATAAAATGTAATCAACGATATGAATATAAACTACAAAAAAATATTTTTTACAATTCATTAGTTAAAATATTTATTTTATTTTCTCTCTATATCTCTATATGCTATGGAAATACCTAAATCAATTTCAAAATAAATAGATTTTATCTCTTGTTCTACAATTTATTACGTTTTTTTTTTAAATATGATTTTTTCCTGACTTTTTAAAAAACTCTTATACTTTTGGTTTGTCAAAATTTCCCCAATATATTTTTGCTACTATGCATTGGAAGCATGAAGCATACACGTGAATACACACAATACACATGAAGTATACATGTGAATAAGTGAATTATACATGCGAATAAGTGAGGCACAAGTAATTAAAGCATTCCAAAGGATACAAACCACCAAGAATGGAGCTTATTTACACAATACACTTTAGATGGAGCTTATTGAGCAATCAACAGTAATTAATTAAGCATTAGATGTAAACAAAATCCATGCCTACAACATTCAAGCATACAATTTACACAATACACATGATAACATCATTTAAGAATGGCAGTAGCAAAATAATATTTTTTTAATCAAAAATTCGTAAGGCTATACAATGATATATATTGATAAAAGTATATACAATATATCCAAAAAATCCATACAGGCTTAGTACAAAGGAGCCATATTATGGGCATAAAATGTCATGTATTTATCAATAATACAAAATATATGTTCCAAAATGCCACATAGGAATACAACAAATTACCCTAATATAGTCATTTCCCTCTTGGGGAAGGAAATACATCCCGCACTGCCTTCAAAATTCAGCTAGATGGAGTGATTGTTGGTTCTTTAGTCTTTCGAATATGCTTGCTAGTCCTCCTCTCTTCACTTTGGACCTTCAACTGATACAATAACATGTAAAGATTTTAATACACAAAAAATAAATTGTGGAATGACATATAACAAAATATAATCACTTAATGCATATAGATAGTCATCATTCACATTTACATCATTACCACATCCACCATCAAGATAGAAATTAAGCTACAAAAAAGTATCATGGAAATTTTCTATAATAGACCATAAACGAGCAAATATAATGTCAAATTGACTAATCTATTGCATACTTCTCTCAATGGATCAGAATTGGCTATTGTTGTAGCAACTCCATGGTCCATCATGCCACCAACATCACCAGGGTTGTTTGATGTCAACATCTGCAAATGGTATATGAAAGAGTAAATGGTAGGGTGAACTATTAAATTTTAATGGGATGGGATTAGGAAGGAATAAAGGAACAAAAAGTGAATTAGGAGAAGATAATGTGACATGATCAAGGAATACAAATGCAATGTTTGTGTTTCTTATCAAATTTTTAGATTTGTATATGCAAAATTATGAAAACTAGCTAACATTGTTTTACAACACCATTATTGAATAAAGGCTACCTGAGTGTAAGTTGCTTGAGGAAATTAATTGTGAGGTGTGGAGGTTGAAGGTCCACTAGGAAACTATTTGAAATCCAAAGCATTTTATGAGACAAACATTCAAATATAACATTTAATTGTTCAAATGCAATAATAATATCTTTAATACTAGTTGCATACCTATGGACTCAAAGTTGAGAACGATTAAGGGTTTGTAGGAATGGGGCATGTCTCATGAACACTCCAACCCTGAAATTTCATCATATCAAAATTCTACTAATTTACTTATTCTTAAATTTCAAAATATAATTTAATAAACAACATTAAATGAACTTGTTGAATTTTACCTTAGTGTCAATGCCGAATGTATCATTCAACAAATCATTTGTGAAAGCCATCGCCTTTGTAACTGATGTAGGCTGTGTAGCCACATCCTGAGCACTCTGATAATTGTACGTGAAAAATGCACCACAAGTGCCACAATGGTGGGGTGGAGCTCGGGGCCTACATGTCTCCTCCACACTAGGCTCTACTAGAAGCCTCACACACTGTAAAATGGTTTTGGTGAGTGAGCCAATCAATTCTAGCTTATCCACCTCTTCACTATCCTTAACAATGGAAGGAATGGCGACATGCTCCACCATGGGTTTGGCCAAGGGTCTCAGTGCCAACTTTGGATTACGTTGTGCAATAGGTCTATGATGTGTGGAGCCCCCACCTCTACCGTGAAAGTCTAAGATGTCAAAATAATTTGGCATCTTATTGAGGATAAACTCACAATAAATTTTCCTCAAAAAGCATTACATGGTGCCTCATGGTTATTGCATGGAGGTTGGTCAAATACCATCCTCCACCACTCCCAAAATTTATTTTTAATTAACTCATGGTGGCACCAATGGATGGGGAACCTCTTGCATGTATGGGACAAAGGTGTGTTCATTTTCAGGTCTATAAATATGGCACACAAGTTAGCTTTGCTAATTTTTTGTTTTTTTTAACATCTGCATATGACAAACCACTAGCATAATATTGTCTCATCTCATGCCTCTTATTTGACCAAAAAAATATTTTCTCACTCATTTCTCCTACATGAGATACAATTTACCTCAATGATTCAACAATCCCTCTCCTATAAGGGTGGGTTTCGCCATGCTCAGTTAATCTTCCAATTAATTGTTCAATGTCTCTTTTATTGTTTTCAATTTGATTTAGAATATTTTCTTGTGTTCCTTGAGGATGCCTATGAATTGATGGAGGGGTTTCAATATTTTCTTATATAGGAGGCTCTTTTGAAGGGGGTGACTATGAGTTCTCAATGCTTAGAGGTGGAGATTCATTCCCTAAAAATTAGAACAAAATTTTATTATAAAAACCTATTTCAATCTACATTCTAAATCAAATTCAAAATAAATAGAATAAAAATACATACCTCTTCACAATCTTCGACGTCTTTGACGTGTTGGTGGCATTCTCATGAAAAATAGCAAGCTAAGGATGCAAATAATGGATGATATTTGGCAAGTGTGAGCTGTAGACCTCAAATCCGCCAAGCCAAGCTACAGGTTGAAGTGAAATGAGGGTTTCAAATGCATTTTTTTATTTTATTCAACTTTTTCATTTGGAACAAGCAAAGTGACTTGAATTTTTTTGGCATGCACCAAATTTCGCACTTGCCAAATTTGGTGTGCACCAAATGGCCAATTTCAACCTTTTTTTGTGAAATTTTCCAATTTGGCACCTAAATTGTGTCATAGATTGGTGCACTTACCCACCTACCTTCCATCCACTTGGCTTCTATCCTATGTGTCGGTGAGAGAATATTTGTTGAGGATGAATGCGCAACACACGAATGTCTACACAACACACTGTCATCCCTAACGAATTCATGGGTTTGAAGTTGGCAGAAGCATTACACACCTGATTGGGGTTGAATTATAATGTCCCTCTTTGACCAACCGACCCTTAAAATGGAAAATTATTCTCATCCCACCTTTAAAAACATTCATTCTCACTTCATTTCACTCTCTAGCGATTCTCTATGTATTCTTCTTGCAATCACTTCATTTCTTCACTCTCAAGCATCATTCCAACACTCCATTTTTTAGCATTGTAGTAGCTTTGAAGCTCCATCAACTCCACATTGCAAGTGTGAGGAAACTTTAGAAGTGTGGGCTTGGAGTCTTGTGAGACCTCCCTTCATCACCACTGTGGCTATGGTGACTTTTCCAAATCCATACCTTGCATTCTCCCTCCATTGGCTAGTGATCTTTTGGGTGGAGGTGGTAACGCTTCACTCCTCTCCTTTGCGATTTGATAGAGTAACATTGTATTGTTTTGTAGTGTTCATTTTTGTCTTTTCTTTCCTTTAACACATATTCTACTCTATTGCTTTTTGGATGTCTATGGTGCAAACACCAAAATAGGGGTCTGACTGAGGCAGGCCTCTATACAACTCCAATAATTTTCCCTCTCTCTTGTGTGTAGGTGAACATATGCATGGAGCTAGTTGGTGAACTGGCACCTCTATGAGATTATCTTTGTCACCATAACTTTCATTTACTTGCTTTATTATCTTCGTCTCTATTTTTTGTACTTTATTATTCTATTTTTTTGTCTAGATCAATTAGCTAGGTTGTTAGTAGGTTTTTTGGTATTTTTTACTGTAATTGCTATTTTCTAGCCATATGGATTCCAACACGCCAAAGAGACACTAGCATGCCATGCTATCATTCTAAAACTACACTGTCATCCTCAAACATAGAGCTGTCTGAGGTGCAATATCGACTCCAAAAATTAGCTCGCTTAGCTTAAACCTAAAATTTGAGTCTGTAGAGTGATAAAAGTACTACAGAGTGCTCTTCATTTTTTATCCTCACCCCAAGATATTCTTTAGAGTGAGATAAGTTATGGCATTCATCGACTCTCGACTCTCCATGACCTAGGGCCTTGATGTGGTTGGTCCCCCTCTCTTACAAGTACCTTTCTTGAAACCTTGTTGAAGTAAGTACTTATCCAAACAAGCATACCAAGATCAAGGAGTTTGCTTGAGTCCATACAAAGCTTTCCTGAGTTTGCGTACCATGTCTGGATCTTCTAATAGCTAGAAACCATTTGGTTGCTCAATATATACTTCTTCCTATAAATCACAATTCAAGAAGGTTGACTTGAAATTCATTTGATAGATTTTGAAATTCTTATGAGAAACAAAGGCAAGAAATATCCTTATTGCCTCCATTCTAGCTACCAGAGTAAAAATCTCCTCAAAATAATACATTCAACTTGTTAATAACTCTTACATACCAATTTTTCATTATTCTGCACAACTTCACCATCTTCATTTAGCTTTTTCTAGAACATCCACTTTGTTCCTATCACATTCTTATTAGTTGGTCTAGGAACCAAATGCCATGTCAGATTATTTTCTATTTGGTTCAATTCTTTCTTCATAGCCTTCATCCAACCTTTATCTTTGCTAGCATTAACAAAGTTCTTGGGCTCTATATTTCACAGTAAACAAAAAATTATTTGTGCACTTGCTTTTGCAAGCCTTCTTCTGGTTAGATCACCTTCCTTCTTATCTCCAATGATTTGATCTATAGAATGGTTCTTCTGAACATACTTTGCTAGAGTCTTAAGGGCATTTTTTTATTCTTATATCTTCTCTGCTTTCTCTTCTTCTTCTTCTTTTTTTCTGCTTCTTGCTCAATTTAGGGAGGTATATCTATAGACACCTAAATTTGGACACTTAAGTTATCCAAATTTATCCCCTTTCGTCTAAGCATCCCCTTATTTGCATTAATTAAGTAATATCACTATTATTTAATTAATATCCTTAATTATGCCAAATCCCTAAGGTATTTAATTAATAAATAAATACCTTACCTCTTTAATCCTTCTTTTCATCAAATGAATTAAATAAATATGACATTTATTTAATTCCTCATGTATCACATCCCTTTCCTAATCCTAATTACTCTCCTAATCTCATCATTGGGGATGTGCACATGCCTAATCCTTGATTAGGATGTGTCACATCCTCCAACTTTTGTAAGTTGGCCTCTAATCTCTCTTAGCCACCTAACCCTCCTCTAATCCTTCATTAACTAGCCTAATCAACCTCTCAAGGAATTTTTAATTCCTTTTATCCTTCCAAGGAATATTAAATTCCTTTTTCTCTTCCCCATGTGTCTTTGACTTGACACATCAAACCACATGTGAACTCTTCCCCTTCTCCCACTTGCCTCTAATATGTCATTAATTTGTCTAATTAGGTACTTGCACAACCTTAATCACTTAATTAGGTCAACTTAATCTCCATGTCATTTATGGAATGTGTCATAAGTCAACCCTATTAAATGATTTCTCCTTTTGGAGAAGGCACCCCTTTCCCCATGTGAATTTTTAATTCACATTTAATCCCCCAATGCATTTCAAAGAATTTTAAATTCTTTCTCTCATTCCTATGTGGATATTTGAGGAATTTTTAATTCATCACATGTCCTCTCACCCACATGGGGACAAGGACCGCCTTTATGAGGATATCTTGTCCAAATACCAAGGTACTATGTAGTACCTCCATGTCATGTCCACATCATCTTTTTCAAACCACTTCACATGCCACATGTCAAGATGTGAGGGCTTGTGAGTTCTCAACTCACCATAGCCCTACATCTTGGCCTTGTTGGTTTAATCTCAACCATCCATTTCTCTAGAGAATTCAAAATTCTTTATAAATCCCCCCTCTTTTCTCTCATTTTAGGAGGAGATCATTGTGCTCGCCAAACTCGTGCAAATTTTTCATTTGAGCCATACTTAGTCAAATTTCTCATTTTCTTGCACACACCATAGCATTTGTTTCCATTGTTATCCAACTTCAACCATCTTCCATCTTCATTATCCACCATCAAAGGAGAATACAACATCAAAGATCGAAGGGCCAACCAAAGGACAGCTTGACAAGGTGAAATCTTTCATTTTGCTTTGTTAAATTAAACGATTGCCCAATCTTGAGGTGTAGGGTGTTTCTATTTGTTGTTTGCACTCTTTTGTTTGTTGCTCATTTTCTAACATATATTTTCACTTGATCACATTTCTGGCATGCCCGGTGGGACCCACAAATGAGTATGTTTCTTTCATGTTCTCTATTATTTTCACTTTTTGTATGTACAAGTTGCAAAGGGGTGGACCCGACCTAGTAGAGGGGTAGACCCGACCATCCAGGGGTGGACCTGACCTCGAGGGGTAGACTTGACCTCGAGGGGTGGACCTGACCTGACAGATAGGCGGACTTGAGCTCTAGGGGTGAACCTGACCTTGGCCAGGGGTAGACCTGCCCTCCACACACTTAAAAACTGAAAATTTGCAATTTTTTCATAGAGGGGAAGACTCGACCTACAAAGGGGAGGAATTGACTTGCAAAGGGGTAGACTTGACCTAAAAAGGGGTGGACCTGACCTACAGAGGGGTAGACCTGACCTAGACAACTTTTTTCAGAAGGTGAAATTTTAGTTTTTAGCACTTTTTTTGGTTGTTTTAAGTGTTTTTGACCCCCTAACATGTCCTGTTTGAGTTTGTGCAAGCATCTAATCAACATTTGGCAAGAAAAAAGGACAAGAATCACTAACAAGTTTCCTTGCAGGGCTAGTAATTTATCAACTACTACTTGTTGTCTTGCATAACTTAGGCGCATAGTTTAACTAGGGGTGTCAATTAATCTTGTGTGTTATGTTTGATGGTAAGCTATTTGACATATCTAATCCCCTTGCAACATTTGGTGATCTTGGGTGACAAGAAATTGTAGCTTACCAAGTCCTTTTAGTCACCCTTTTTCTTTCCTTAGTGGGACCTACTTGGAGATTTCATCACCCCAAGGGACGATTCCAACCACGTGTACTAACAGGGTATATAAAGGAGGGAGAGTGAAAGTTGTACCTCAATCCAACCACGTTGTAATTGTCAAAGCGTTGGGATGACGTGAAGAGTTGGTCCAAGCCTTTAGTATCTTGCTAAGGTTCCCAACTCATGCTTGTAATGGGTTGGTGTTCATGGTTTGGGCTTCACGTATCGGGTGTATATCAAGGACTCCTTAGTAACCATGTTCATCCTAGAATAGAAGACTTTGTCAGCGATACCCATTTCTATTAGACTTAGGATCGTGCTATTTGAACTATCTTCTTTATGTGAATCCAATAATTTTTTGTTCAGTTGAGTCAGCCTTATCATTTGATTGATGCTTGTTGTGTTTTTGGGTCCTTTTCCTTATTCTTTTTTTTGAAACTCAACTTTAGACCTATTTAGGGGGCAGACCTGCCCTCCGAGGATGGACTTGACCTATTCCAGGGGCGGGCCTGACCTCTTAACCAACCCCTTTTTAGCCTGTTTTAGCCAATTTTGACCAAATTTTATTAGACAGGAAAACCTAACCTCCGGATAGGTGGAATTGCTCTCCAGGTGTAGACCTGACCTCCTCCAGGGGTGGACCCGCCCTTCAAACAACATTTTCCATCCTCCGTTCAATCATTTCGAGCACCTATTTGCCCGTCATCAACACTTTTTTGTAAGTCATTGTTTTATCACCAAAATCACATAAGTGCTACTTAGAACATCATTAGAGTCCATATCCATCATCAAATCATCCATCTAATCACCTAGACTTCGTTTCGAGGGTTTTTATTTTTATGCCGAAACTTTTGGAGGCCATAACTTTTGACTCAGGTGTCTGTTTGAGTTGAAATTTTATGGGTGGTTGCATTATGAGGTGCAATGTGGATTCCCAATTGACCTTGGGTCAGGTGGACCCTGCTCGGCCACATTTTTGGGACCTCAAACTTTCATCTTGATGCTCAAAATTGCAATTTAGTGTTTTTTTTAGTTTTTGAAAAATCATTTTTGTTAATAACTTAGAATGCATGTCTTAGATTTAGGATGTTAGTTGGAAATTCTTCCTATCTTAGTTTTGGGTATTTTTTGGGAAAAAAATAGACTCTCAAAAGTATGTCTGTGAAGTTTCCTAAAATGGAAAAATTTGACAATTTTTAAAAATTGCCAAATCTGGAAAAATATGATTGTTAGCACCTTACATCCTTTAAACCCCAGAGCTTGGTGTAGAATCAATCCCATCACATCCTCCAATAATTATAATCTAGGATTCAATTCAATCCTAATTTGAACTTTAATCTAATCCCAATCTGAGCTTAACCAAAATCCTAATCTAAGCTTTAGTCCATCTGTAGTCAAGATCTTTGGATATCAAAACAACTCTTAAGATCCCTCCCTCCATCTTCTTCAATTTCATCCTATTCATCCCTTCATCCATTCTGAGAGTCATTCTCCCAATCTGAGCATTCATTCATTCATTCTGATCAATCGTTTACTCGTTTCAACCTTTCATCCATCCATTCTGAACATTCGTTCCCTCTTTTTTTATCATTTGCTTACTTGTTTCGTGTAAATATTCATCCATTTCAAACATCCTTCTATCCTTTTGAACTCTCGATCATTCGTTTACTCATCTTGAGTGAACATTCATCCATTTCAAACCTCCTCCTATCATTTCAAACTCTCGTTCAACAGTCCCGATCAATCATTTACTTGTTCCAAGGAATCTTTCATCTATTCCAAACCTTCATCTTCTCCTTCTGAGAATCATTCATCTGTTGTGAGCAGTCGTTTACTCATTTTGAGTAGTCGTTCATTTGTTCTGGTCAATTTTTTACTTGTTTTGAGTATTCATTCATCCATTTTTTATCATCCATTTCTCCAATCAAATCATCATTTTCCCCATCCAAATCCCCTAAACTTCGCCTCAGGTTATTATCCAAATTGACCTAAGTGTCTGATCTGATCATCATCATCAACATCTGTTTAGGATTTCTATTTGTCTTAATTCAATCAATCATCATCATCGGCCGAATAAATCTATTTTCAATCTCAAAGTGGATTTGGTGCTGCAATCGTCCATTTATCCTTTAATCCGATCAATCAGTAACCTAGGGTAATCTCTGAATAGGGTTTACAACCCCCTTTGATCCATCATTCGATCTTATCAATTATTGATCGATCTTATCCAATCCTATCCAATCTCATCCTTATCCAATCACCTTCGACCCAATCAATCTACTTCCATCTCAAAGAATATTCGGTGTTGAGGTCATCCTTTGGTAATCAAATCTGATCATCAGAATCAATCCCATTGCATCATCCAATCATCCTAATCTGATCTTTAAATCCAATCCTGATTTGAGCTTAACCTAAATCCCAATTTGAGCTTTAGTCCATTCCCATCTAGAATCTTTTATCCATCCTCTTTATCCTTTCATCATCATGAATCCTTATCCTCCATTAATAGTAGTCAAGGGAAACCCTAATTATGTCGATAGTGATAATGAAAGTCTTGTCAATCAAGAAGAATATGGCATGGATCCCCTTGACACTATCATCGCTAGTAATTTTTCTCCACCAGCTTTCCAAAATCCAATCACCCCTTTGAGTTGTCTCGTTATGTCTTCATCCATGCCTAATCATGCTCCTTATGCTACCTTTGACAAGGGATATCCATCATATCCTTCATCTACATCATCCTCTTATCCAACACTCGCATCCTCTTATCCTAGTCTACCATCACAATACCCCTATCCTAATCCCCTATCCACATCCTCCTATCTCAATCCTTCATCCTCATATACCCACTACCCTAATCTTCCATACCAATTTGCTCACCCTAATCCTACATTCACACCTTCCTATCCTAATCCAGCATCCACACCAACCTATCCTAATCCTAATCCGACATCCACATTTCCCTATCTCAATTTTCCACCTCAATCTTCCCTTCCTAATCCACCATCCCAATACCCTTACTGCAATCCACCACCTACATCCTCCTGTCCTAATTATCCATTCTAATACCCCTATCTTAACCCTTCATCTAATCTTAATCTCCCATCTATCCCCAATCCTGCATCCAATCCCATTCCCCCATCTAATCCTTGTCCACCAATCCTGAGTCCTAATCCCCCACTAATCCAAAATCCCTTATCCACTCCTACCATGCCATCTCAGCCTAGAGTATTCAAGTTTCTCACTCCAGATGTTCTCCAAGGACTTATAGAAAAGAAGACATCCCCCACTCCACACCTTGAAGTTGTGGAATCGTTCCATCCCAACTCATCATCCATGGTCATTAGTGATGAGACCCTTCTCCACCCAACACCTATCATTGATGATACCGCCCCTAGCACCACTCAAACCGTCAAAACCATCACATCCTCTAAATCCACTGAGCTCCCATCTCCTACCATCACATCTACCAAATCCATTGAACACCCTCTTCCTACTCTGAGAGCCATCAAACCCATTGACGACACCCTAATCCAATCCATTTCTTCCACTCCTAGTGTCACTAAAATCCATTCCCATGAATGTTTTGAATCCTCCATCCCTCCATCTTCCCCACTTGAATATTCCCACCAAGACTCCATTATCATGCCTCCCACACATGATGAGTCATGCCAAGAGCCTAATCCAAAGCATGCCAACATATCCCCTTCTCCAAATCAATATCCTACCATCCCATCTAGTCCACCTCAAGATCACAGTCCCCCATCCATTCCATTCCATGATCCCCTTGTCATTCAAGATTCCACCACTCCATCTCCATCACATGAGCCCTCTACCACAAATCCAAATCCTATCATATCCCCTACTCCCTCTCCTGATACCACCCATCCAAATGTTGCTATCCCATCATCTCCCTCTCATGATCCCACATCATCGCCTAAAAATTCTATCCCCACACCGCTTGCATATCCCCTTGGTACTCTCACATTCTTCCATGGTGGCATCCTTGTAGAAGAAAAACACAGTGTATATACCACCCATCATCCTTCACCTAATAATAGACTCACATCATGTTCTTAGAATAACACAAATCCTATCATGGATCGCATGCTCAAGAACGTGAACTATCAAGAAAAACATTTGGGCCTTCATGAGCAAGGTATTTTAGGGCCCATCCAGGTCAAAGAAAAAATTTGTATGCAAGGTCTTGGACCTATTTCCCAAGACTCACAATCTAAAGATGTTGGGACAACATCTAGACATCCTCAACGAGCCTCTTCCAAAATAAATATAGGCTCTTCCCACTGCTCCACCAGATCATATGCTTCCATCCCTCCTCCTTCATCATATCACCTCAAAACAAACATCCATATTCCTCCTTCATCTGCTCCATCCATTTTGGGTCCTTACATCCCTCCATCCACCATCTCCCATCCTTCAGCTACTCCATCCATCTTGGGTTCTTATGTCCCTCCACCCACTCTGTCTACTTTGGGTCTGTATATCCCAAAATCACCTCCTCCATCTCATCCTTTCATCCATCCAACACCTATCCATGTCATCCATCATAAAAATCCCTCTTGCATTTCCCTTAATCAGGATCAACAAAGGCACATACCTACACATTCTCCATCTACATGTAATCCAAAATAATTTTACCTCCATTGCTCTACATCATCCATATCCTTGCACCCATCCCATTGCTACTAAAAGCACTTTGGGTGCTAAAGTAAAAATACATAAATCCAAACATCCACATGAATCTAAAGCTCCCCATGTCCCTTCTAAAATACATGGTGAAGAGAAGAAAAATCTAAATCCAAATCAAATCCGTAGGCCATAAAGGTCCACCAAAGAAAAGATCAAAACCATGTGGATCCCAAAGAAAAAAGATGCAATGCCTTCAAATGAAAAATCTGTAACAACATCCAACATTGCTCATCCAAAAGCTAATCATTTTCATCCACCCTCTCCTAAATCTATTTTGGGTCCCTATGTCTTGAAATTCACTATTCCATCTCCTCCATTATCCCCACATTCTCCATCCATTAATCCTCTTATCTTTTCACATCCACCACCACATGTGCCAATGTTGGTCCTAAACACATCTCCCTATCACATATCCACCAAATCATTCCATCCATACACTTTCCAACATCCCACCCATTATCCCACGTATCTCCCCTCTCAAATCCCTCTAATTCATCATCTTACATAATCTATTTCTCCTAATAAGGTTGTACCAACATCCAACAATCGGTTCAAACATGGGATCTTAATACCTCGTATAGAACTTGAGACTTGAGTCCTTCATCCATATCCTTATCATGTATCTTGTAAATCCCCTTATCCACATCCCTATCCTTATCCATTTTCATCCCCCTGCTATCCAAACATCCAAAAAAGTCAAAAAAAAAAAATAGTAAAGAGAAATAATTCATCCAATGGTGAAAACTTGGCAAATAAAAGTTCCTTGGGTAAGTACCATGATGAAAACCTAGAAAATAGGCATCATGCATAAATCCCCATCTACACTTTGGGGCAGCTTCCTAATATGCATTCCCTCCATCTGCTATGCTTCCTACTATGCTTCCAGCTATACACCCATCTTCCTCCTATACATCCTTTTCATTCATCCCCTCCATCCTACCTATCTTACACATCCTGCTTGGCATATCTCATTTATCCCAATCCTTCCATCCTCCTTGTGATCTTGATAATGATAGGGGAAAACATATCAACATGCTTTGGACACCTTTTAGCATACATTCCCCTCATCCGCACACTATCCTAATCCTCATTCACACTCATCTACCTTCCTTATCCACCCATCATGCTACCTTCAATCTCCTTTCCTTATCCATGCATCCTATCTTCATCCATCTCACTCCTTTATTTTCCTATCCTTCTCTATTGCATCCTTCATGCCTCCTCACACATGACATATCTAGAGTGGGAGCATCTATCTTCCTTTGTGATATAGTCCTTGGAGACATCATTCATTCCATCAGAGCAATCCCTTCCATTTCCCTATCCTCATCTCCTTATCATTATATCCATCTCCCCATCCTTTTCTTCCTATCCTTCCATCATAGCATCCCTTTTCATCTATCCATCTATTCACCTTTTCCTCATCCAAATCCTTATCTTCCTATCCATCAATCCAACCAATCCTTTTCATCTCCCAATCCTCATCTCCTTCTCCTCATCCCATCTTATAATCCCTTGTAATTAGTCTCTAGCTATACGCTACTCCCCATGCAACCCAATGCCATCTACCTCATCATCATCACTTCCACTTCTTTTACACATGTTTTCAATCTCCTATCCTTTCTCATCATTCATCTATGCATCTTGTCATCCTCCCACTTCATCTTTGCTAATTTGGATAACTATCCCATCCTTGAGCTTTGCGTAGTCACCATCCTTCAATCTAATCTACCAAATCAGTCTTATCTTATCATAGTAGTCCCATCATTTTGTCCCCTTATCAAGGTTATCTTATCATCATCCTTTATCCATCATTTTTCTTTGGTCCTTTTGTCGAACTACGTTGCCCCTGCGCTTTCACGTAGGCAAGGTCAATCATTTGATCCACCCCCAGGGGTCCTTTATCATCTATCATCGGTCTTTCTACTTTCTCCATCTACTCTTTTATCGTCTATCATCGATCTTCATTGTCCACTTTGCTCTTGTTCTCCATCCTATCTTTATCACCCATCATGGTCTATCGTCAGCCTTTTATCAAACTACGAGGGCTCTGCGTTTTCACGTAGGCAAGGCTAATATTTGATCAGTCCCCGAGCCCCTAGGTCACTAAGATGTGTCAGTTTCCTATCTTGTGTCATGTCTCTTGTGTCACGTCATCGAGCTATGCCCTTATCTAGTTGGTTCTTAACAAACGAGATCCACTTGTATCAGCAGGTCCAATCAGTTTTGAATATACTGCACCATATCGATCTTTTAGTTTAGTATCCATCATTAGTCTCAACATGATGCATCCTTCCTAACATACCTCATCGATCCCATCCATCACCTTGATCCTATGGCAAAGGATGTTTGAAATTGATTGCGATCTTTTGATTCTTTTGGCTTTTTTTTATCATTTGAGCTCCCTATCATCACTTTTCATGGTCATCTTGATCCATCATATCATGGTGTGCTTTGACTAGTCAACATAGGGTGCATCTCAATATTTTCTTTGTTTCTGTCTTCTCGGTTGTCCCATGTAGTACCCACCAAGATCCCTGAGGTATTGTGTTATGTTGGGTCATCCTTGTGTTCTTGTGGTTATCTCAATACCTAGCCCGACCAAGGTCATTGCGACTTTGGGGTGTTGGGATAGCCTTCTTATTTGATGTGTTTGTTTCATGCATTAGACACTAATCTGCCTTGGTCCTTTATACCTTGGTGTATCGTGTCTTCTGCTATACCAAAAATTAGTGCTCCTAATGATGGAAAATTGCATTTGGATTGCATTTCATCTCCATCCTCTCATCTATCAAAACCCCCCATCCATTCATCCTTCATCACTTTCCCCTCCCAATCTCCTGCCACCTTTTCATCCTTTCTTACCCATCACTTTGCATCATCTTCCTCATAGACCCCTTGCATCATCTCCACCATTTCGAGAGCACACCCGTGTTCTTTTGAACCCACATGTTCTCTTGAGGGGGCATCCTTCATCCCTAATTTTCATCATTTTTTTCCCTTCCTAGTCACTCCTTTGAATGACTAGAGAATCTTTCCCAATCTAACCATCTTCTTCTAGGTTTGATGTTTTAATATTCTTTGAAATGATGCTACTTTGTAACACCATCTCAAAGAGGGGAAAAATGTAGACACCTAAATTTGGACACTTAATTTATCCAAATTTATCCCCTTTTGTCTAAGCATCCCCCTATTTGCATTAATTAAGTAATATCACTATTATTTAATTAATATTCTTAATTCTGCAAAATCCCTAAGGTATTTAATTAATTAATAAATACCTTAACTCTTTAATCCTCCTTTTCATCAAATGAATTAACTAAATATGACATTTATTTAATTCCTCACATGTCACATCCCTTTCTTAATCCTAATTATTCTTCTAATCTCATCATTAGGGATGTCCACATGCCTAATCCTTGATTAGGATGTGTCACATCCTCCAAATTTTGTAAGTTGGCATCTAATCTCTCTTAGCCACCTAACCCTCCTCTAATCCTTCATTAAATAGCCTAATCAACCTCTTAAGGAATTTTTAATTCCTTTTATCCTTCCAAGGAATATTAAATTCCTTTTTCTCTTCCCCATGTGATCTTTGACTTGTCACATCAAACCACATGTGAACTCTTCCCCTTCTCCCACTTGCCTCTAATATGTCATTAATTTGTCTAATTAGGTACTTGCACAACCTTAATCACTTAATTAGGTCAACCTAATCTCTATGTCATTTATGGAATGTGTCTTAAGTCAACCCTATTAAATGATTTCTCCTTTTGGAGAAGGCACCCATTTCCCCATGTGAATTTTTAATTCACATTTAATCCCCCAATGCATTTCAAATAATTTTAAATTCTTTCTCTCATTCCCATGTGGATATTTGAGGAATTTTTAATTCCTCACATGTCCTCTCACCCACATGGGGACAAGGACCACCTTTATGAGGAGATCTTGTCCAAATCCCAATGTACTATGTAGTACCTCCATGTCATGTCCACATCATCTTTTTCAAGCCACTTCACATGACACATGCCAAGATGTGAGGGCTTGTGAGTTCTCAACTCACCATAGCCCTACATCTTGGCCTTGTTGGTTTAATCTCAACTGTCCATTTCTCTAAAGAATTCAAAATTCTTTATAAATCCCCCCTCTTTTCTCTCATTTTATGAGGAGATCATTGTGCTAGCCAAACTCGTGCAAATTTTTCATTTGATCCATACTTAGTCAAATTTCTCATTTTCTTGCACTCACCATAGCATTTGTTTCCATTGTTATCCAACTTCAACCATCTTGCATCCTCATTATCCGCCATGAAAGGAGCATACAACATCAAATATCTAAGGGCCAACCAAAGGATGGTTTGACAAGGTAAAATATTTCATTTTGCTTTGTTAAATTAAACTATTTCCCAATCTTGAGGTGTAGCGTGTTTCTATTTGTTGTTTGCACTCTTTTATTTGTTGCTCATTTTTTAACATATATTTTCACCTGATCACAATATCAAATCTATAAACCTCTGGTTCTTATGAGATCTAGAATAATTCTTTATCTACCTTAAATTTTTTGCTTTCTATCATCTTTCCCAATCTCTTTTTGTAGCATCTATAGGCCTTGCTTCTAGTTGAGTAATGAAGAAATATCCCTTCATCACACCTTGAATCAAACTAATCAAACTTTCCAAGATCTTCTTCATCTTTCTTGATATAAAATTTTCTTCCAAAGATTTTGAAATATCTAATAATGGGAGGCCTTCTATACCATAGCTCATAAGGGTTCTTAGTGCTATTGACCCTCAATTGTACTTTGTTAAGCAAGTAGGCAGCAGTGTGAAATGCTTCCTTCCATTATATATCAGGGAGGTCAATATATTTCAACATAGAGCTAGCCATCTCTTGTATAGTTCTATTCTTCCTTTCCACTACCCCATTATGCTAAGGGGTTCATGGAGTAAAAAAATTTCTCCTAATACCATGATATTCACAAAAAAATTCAAATTTATTTGAAGTAAATTCACCTCCTTTATCCAATGTTAAGCATTTGATCTTAGCATCCGTTTCATTCTCAACTTTTTCTTTGAATATTTTAAACTTATAAATTTTTTTTTATTTTTCTCTTAAAAATGCAACCCAATTCATTCTAGAGTAGTCATTAATAAGCAACATGAAATACCTTTCATTTTGTTGACTCCTTGTTCTTGTAGGCCTATGTAGGTTAGTGTGAATCAACTCCAATGGTATTCTAGCAGAGCACTCCTTTCTCTTGAAACTTGTCTTTGTTTTCTTTCCCATTTGACACTCCTTGCATAATGTGTTTGTAGGCCTAGTTATCATAGGCATATATCTCACTACATGAGTAGAACTGATCTTTACCATGTTGTCAAAGTTGATGTGTCCTATTCTTTTGTGTCACGGCCACCACTCACTAGATTGATCCAGTAAGAAAATTCTTCCATTTTCCTCCTTTAGATGATAAAAAATTTCCATTTGTCCTAGTTCCATCTATAACTAATCTTCTAGACCTTACCTTCCTGATCTCACAACCTTTGGCATGAAATGTCAAGTTGTTCCCTTTACTACACATCTGAGTAACATCAAGGAGATTATGCTTTATCCCTTTGACATAGAGGACATCCTCAATCTTGTTATTTCCATCAATGGTTATAGCACCCTTTCAACAAATCTATGTAACTCATAACCACCAAACTTAATAGCTCCACCATTCCACTTATTAAGGTTGAAGAACCTTCCCTTGTCACCAATAATGTGGTTAGAGAAACCAGTGTCAATCACCAAAGCATTTGCTTCTTCCTTTGCATGGAAGAAAGTCCACACAACCATTGATTTTTCCTTCTCCTTGTCAGCTTGCAAAGTACTAGACTTCTTATATTTTTCAAACATCGCCCTTTTTGTCACCAACTTTTAGGGCCATGAATAGATTTCACCATTTGAATCATTATCCTCATCTTCCGAAGAAAAAATAATTTCCTTGGAATAGAGACTTCTTTTGAACTTTACTCTTTTGTTACTATCTTTTGATTATTTAAAGGGACATTTAGAAGTAAAATGACTAATCCTCCCATAAATGAAACAATTGAAAGGTAACTTACCTTTGTATTTATCGATGCACTTCTTTAATATTCTCACAAATTTCACTTCTACCTCATCAAAGTCATCATTTTGATCTAATGTTTCATTTTCTATATTTTTATTGGCTTTGAATGTTGCTTCCTTCTTTGGAGTATCTTTGACAAACTCTGTCAATGGCTATGATAGCACCAAGAATTTCATCTACTAAATGGTTATCCAATTCCTTAGACTCCTCAATAGTAGATACCATATGACTATAAGATTTAGTGAGAGATCTCATAACTTTCTTCACAATCTCATCTTCTTTCACTTCTCCACCAAGACCTCAAATGCCAGTAACTATTTTATCCACCTAGAGCATATAACTAGTAATATCTTCATCCTTGGTCATCCTCAGGGTCTCAAATATGCTCTTGAATATTTACATCTTGGCTTGCTTCACTTTATTATCTCCTTCATAAATGCTACTCAGCTTTTCTGATACACCCTTAGCAGAACTGCAACTCATCAACTTCAAAAGTTTTGAATTAGGTCACCCACACATTAAAGCCTTCTTTTCCTTTCCATTATTCTCATACAACCTAATCTCATCTAGATATGTTGGAGGAGCAACATGAGTAGTGTAACCATCCTTGATATATTTCCAAACACAAAATCAAAGAGAGTTTATATGGCCTTCCATTCTTACTTTATGAAAGGTGTTATTTGTTGCGTCAAACCTAGGACCCTTGTAAGATCCGTCATGTGCCATCCTAGATATTTTCTCAAGAGGTTAAGCTTCTTCGGAGGAACTTAGCTCATATACTAATTGTTGAACACATTTGGATACTGAGAGGGGGATGAATCAGTATCTTCAAAAAAATTAAACCCTTGAGATCTTAAACCCTTAAGTAATATACAAATTCAGAGTTTTAAAAGGATCAATAAATTATAAGCATATCAACAATACTTAATCAAATCAACATCAATAAAAGATAAGGTAATGAACACACATGCACAAGATAACACTAGATTTATGTGGATAACCCGAGAAGGGAAATACCATGGTGAGAAATCTCACAATATAGGAAGCTCATTTCTTACAAATATTACAATTCAATTTAAGGCTCACTGCCTAAGGAAACACACTGCTCCCAAAAGGACTTGCAGACTAAGGTGTACAACCTCAAGGAAAGATACAAAGGACTTCCAAGCTAAGGTGCACAATCCTAGGGAAAGATACAAATTACAAGGAACTACTGAAGAGACTCACTATCTAATAATAGGATATATGAAGATTTAGAAATTACAACATATATCAACAATACACTTTGTTGACTAAGGCATTAAATCTCATATAATCTTTATTTACCACAAATATAGTATCATTACATAACCACCACCAATCACTCACTCAACTTTGCAATTGATTTTTTATTTCGTTTAGATCCTCCACAAGATTACAAAGCCCTAATTAGGTCATCTAGAATAGAAGATAAACAATAATTCCAACAAGTTGGACACAAAATTATAATGTAGTCCTATCCAAGAGATAGAGAGGACCAAGAAAAACTTATTACATCTTCCACTATTATTCCAAACAACACACATGTTGGCACACAACAACCCAATTCGGTAACAAGGAAACATGTAACATATTACCACTCAACCCAAAAATACACTTCCAAATGAATTTACCAAAAGTGGTTCTCAACAAGATAGTTTATGGCCCAAACAAAAATTAGGGAAACTTCAAATGCTTGCGTAGACCCCCAAGCACATAGCACAAGCAAGAAAATAAGCCATGTCAGCCAAACATCCATAACTCACCCAAAAAATAACTCAAAACAATATGCAACACAAAAGAGATCAACCATTGATGTGCAAACCACAAAGAGACATTCCATGAACATCAAAAAACACTTCCATATACTTCGTTCACACTATCTTTCCACAAAAAAGCTACTATAAACCAAACAAAAATAGAACACTTCATCCCAAAAGCACAAAATACACAACCATGAGATAAAACATGAACATACTAGCTTGCAGTAAACACCATCACATGAAATATGAACTGGGACATTGGACAAACACTAGAAGAACATTCACCAAACTACAAAAGTAGAAATATCAATGTGGAGAAATGTAGAGCATTTTCTTGACCAATCCTGACAAGTAACAAAAAATTCCAACCCACTACTATTATTAGAAACCTCCTCAACAACATAAGTGGCCTAAAAAGATAGGAGTGCAAAATCCACATAGCATAAACATTGAGTCCAAAATCATAATACCATATCTTCAAAGGTGGAAGAAAGCTGACCATTTTCCCCAACAGTCTTCAAAGCAAATTCCTATAGAAGAAACTTTCATCAAATTGTAGCAACACATACTTCCTTAGGAACAATAGGAGAGATCATACAACATGTACTAGAGACCATCAACAAAATCTCTCCAACTTTAGCATTACTTCCAATCCTCATCTTAATGATTCTAATGCTCATCTTAATGCTTTTAATCCCCATCTTAATATGTCATCATGATATCATCTCTACTCACACCAACCATACTCAATAGAACTTTAACTATCATCAAACAAGGTATAACATCCAACCATGAAAATCAACAATATCACTATTATCACAACATCATACATCAATGCAAACCCAAATTGAGTGTAAATAAAAGAAAAACAATACCAAACATATGTGCAACAATATCCCAAACAAATTGTTGGCATCGATGACAAACAATTCCAAGCATATGTGAAAAAATCTCCCCCTTTGACATTGATGGAAACCCACACCTACACATTTTCCCTCTTTAACATCAAGGACAAAGGGCCAAGATCTTCATTTGAAACAACACATTCTTCCCCAGCATATGCACATGCTCCCACTATTAGCAACAACCAACCAACTACCTGCTCCCCTTGAGAGGTAGCAAACATCAATCTAAGAGAAAAAGATACGACATGAATTTCTCCCTTGGATAGATGCACCATATATGCATCTAGTCAGAAAAAGGAGGGGAAATAACCCCTAAATTTTGTCAAAGATACAAAAGTATCCTTTGAAAGCACCTCAGTGAAGATATCTGCAATTTGATCCTTAGTAGGCACATACTCCAATTTGACTTCTTGCTCTGCAACCTTCTCCCTTAGAAAGTGATACTAGATATAAATATGCTTGGTTCTTGAATGCATCACCAAATTCTTGGAAATGTTTATTGCACTTTTATTATCACATAATATGGGAATACCACTTTATGTCATTCAAATTCTACTTCATCAAAATCACCTAGGTGAAGGAAGATGCTGCAACAATATACTCAAATTTTGTTGTGGATAAGGATACCGAGTTCTGCTTCTTATTGAACCAAGAGACCAATCTATCTCCTAAGAAAAGTGCACTTTTTTTGGTGCTTCTCCAGTCATCCACACATCCTACCCAATCAGTATTAGTATAAGTACTCAAAGAAAATTTATCATCCTTCTATTACCACAATCCATAATCTGAAGTTCCCTTCAAATATTTGATTATTGTTTTTACTAGTTTCTCATGAGTTTACTTAGGATTAGCTTTATATCTAGTGACAAAGCAAACTGCATGCATGCTATCATGTTTAGAAGTAGTCAAGTACAATAAACCTCTAATCATAGACCTATAAAGAGTCTAATCAACCTTAGGTAACTCATTAGTCTTGCTTAAGTGGCAACCACTAACTAGGGGAGTACTTACTAGTTTGGAATCTGGCATGCCAAACTTCTTCAACATGTCTTTAACATACTTATCTTGAGAAATAAAGATACCATCATCTAGTTGAACAATTTGAAGCCTAAGGAAGAAAGACATCTCACGAATCATAGAAATCTCAAACTCTTTCTACATACCTTCTACAAACCTCTTACACATATTATTATCTTCACCAAAGATGATGTCATCAACATATACAAACACTATCAAAATCTTGTCATCCTCAACCTTAATGTAAATATTCATATGTACAATAACTTTCTTGAAACCTTGTTGAAGTAAGTACTTATCCAACTAAGCATACCAAGCTCTAGGAGCTTGCTTGAGTCCATACAAAACTTTCTTGTGCTTCCATACCATGTTTATATCTTTTGATAGCTAGAAACCATCTAGTTGCTCAATATTGGAACTAATGAAAATGGGGGAAATGAGGATGATGTGATGGTGTATTCACACCCACTTTCAAAGAAGTTGCACTCAAGGATAACCCTAGAGATCTCAATGCAAAGGAGATTTAAATCTTGCAATAGGGCTATCCTAGAGATTTAATGATAGCTAATGAGGGTTTCACCACCAAGTGTAAACTTGGAAAAGATAATGAGTTGGAAAATATAGTGTGATATGCAAACTAATGCTAAATGACCTAGAAAGATGAATAAAATGTAGTAAAAAGCTATGAGATTGGAAATGTGCACCTAGAAGACTAAAGAAGGAAGAATGAAGGTCTGGATGACTAAAAAATTTGTTGTTGAAGTTGATTGGGACTCATTTTCCAAGCTAAGCGAATCAATCCAGTTTCTAGGAAAATGCACTCGAGCAGGTTTCAGCCAAAAGGGTATCCAAATCTACAAAAACCTCTATCGGGCCTGTCTAGTGGGACTCATTCACCAATAGTGGTGAATCAATCCACTTCTACTTTTTTGGAAATTTTGAACTGGATTCTATGCCTCTCGGTCTACTCTTCTCTTTTTGACTAGTTTCTAGATTCAAAACTACAAAATGCCACTTGTAAGCCTTCTCCAATCTTCTCCAAGGCTTGATGAAAACTTTAGGGGTTTTGAGGACTTGAAATCCTTTATCCAAATTTTTGTCTTAACAAATTTACAACCTAGCCCTACAAATCACACACAAGAAGAGGGAAAAATGTTGTGGGGGTTAGTGAATAGGGGTTTGCCTTAGTCAAACCCCTTGTTGGCATTTAAACCTTGAAATGAAAGCAAACATAAAAGGAGAATGATGAACGAACAAACTATAATGTCGCAACTCACCAAACCCTAGAAATAAGGTGCTGCAAACATGTAAGTAATGGCTACAATGGATGTGGTTCTTGACTCTTGTTTGATGTCGATAAATCTTGAATGAAGCTCTTGCTTGAATCACAAACCCTACACCACAACTGTTAGCTCTTAAAAAAACATGATGCAAGAAATTTTGGACATGATGAATGACACTTGAAGATGCTCTAGAATGCTTGATAACCTACCCTTGAAATGATCTTGTGAACTCAATAAGTGATCTCTTGAATGCTAGGTGAGAATAAGAGTGAAAGAACCTTGTATTTATACTTAATTATGCAAGAATTCTAAAAAATACAACACTACAAGCCGACATCAAATCT
Source organism: Sequoia sempervirens (assembly GCA_007258455.2). Taxonomy (NCBI): domain Eukaryota; kingdom Viridiplantae; phylum Streptophyta; class Pinopsida; order Cupressales; family Cupressaceae; genus Sequoia; species Sequoia sempervirens. The sequence goes on from VDFB02193867.1 coordinate 528,024,769, forward strand.
AGGAGAATAAAATCCCACTAGAAATTTGATTTAAATTTGAATTTTGGTCACACATGACTCATTTTCCCAAGGTGACAAATGAGTCCCATTACACATAAGGTATGGGACCAAAAATAAAAAGTGTCTAGAAATGTGTGAAACCTGCATCAAGGCCAAAAAATCTAGGTGGGACTCATTCAACCAAGGTGGAAAATGATTCCTAGACACTAAATCTTGACCACACAAGCTAGGAGCATATGAATTATGATTGGTTACTAATTGGTGTAGAGATTATCCTTGAAAAGATGCAATAAATGAGGCTTGTGGATGCAAAATAGGGCCAATTAAAGCATAAGGAATCCTAACTATTAATGACAAGCCTAGAGGAATGTGAAAGTGTATTACAACACTCCAAATAAGTCAAGTTTAATGGTGATTATGATTAAAATAATGTTTATTATGCTTAGTTAATTGATAAAACCATAGAAATGTGTGAAAGTGTGTCACAAAACTTCGCAACACTTTAGCAAGGCACCATTAAATTCCATTAGTTCACAAGAGCCCAAGACATAATGTGAATGTGTTATCCACATTACAACACTAAATCAAAGAAAAATTAAGCCAAAATCGCAAGGAGGACCCAAACAAGTCAGAAAAAGTAGAAGGTTTACTTTTTCGGTGACTCCATTTAGCCCCCACTTTAGTGAGAGGATGAACCTGCTTCAAACTTAGAGTAAAGTAGAAAAAAATGCATCAAGAGGGGTTCCAATGTACTAATGCTAGCAAGATGAGATGGAAACGATCAAGAGGGGTGATGAAGCCCCTAGGATTAAGATCCTAGAACAAACTAACATGAGTAGAAAGGAACACACATGAGAATGATATAAAGAGAAATGACAAGGCCAAGAATACACTACAAAAGATGAAAAAGAAAGAAAAAAAGAGATAAAAATAATTGGATCAAGCTTTGACCGTTTGTCCATCTCGATGTGAATCATATCTAGGTTGTTAGTCTAAAAAATGCATATTCACTTTGAGGCAATGGAACTTCAGACTATCCACCAAGTGAGAAGTTTTGAAAGGTGAGAAACATACACTCATGGATGGTATGCACTCTCACACATGCAAGTAGCTATGGGGAAATTCATGCCTCAGATTGGGCTTCTTGCTCAACCATACCAAAGTTATACCTCTTGATAACTTTAATAAGGTGCCACACAACAATGATTTTTGAGCTTCATGAGGCAAGCAAAAAATTGTATGCTTGGAGCTCATGAACAAAAATTATGTCACTACAGGCATGCAAACTATGCTATACAAGGTTTCCATATAACAACAAATATCCAAAATGAAACATGCAAAGAATGTTCAAAGGAGTCTTGCTTAGTTCATGTGAGGTCTTTAACTTAGGGAACATTGTGCCTAATGTCTCCAAGAGAGGACCAATCAAAGAATAGAGAATTTGCAACTTAGGGGATGCAGTGCATCGCATCAAGCCACTAAGAGGAATGAAATATGCTAAGAAATATAATGATCTTGAAGTAAATTACACCCAATTTCATCCACAAAGTGACAAACACATCGTATGAAGTAAGAAGGCTACACTAAGAACCAAAAAAAATGAAAATGCAGAAGAATAATGCCAATGGATGCCCCCACTTTAAAGGAATTGCTAAACACCATACTATGAGCAATTACTTTAAAGTAGCAAATGGAAAATGCAAACAAGAAAGAAGACATGAGAGCCAACTTGGAAATCCCCATGCCAAGTCATATGTTTCCGAGTAAAGTTGCGTCATGTAAGAGAAAAGAGAAAAGAATGGGGTGCCCCCAAAGTGAAAACACCAAACACATAAGGGATATATGGATTTGGGGTCAGTATGATCTTTGCTACATTATTTTTAGAGAGCTTGGAATTGTCATCATCCCCCAAATATACATAGAACTGGAAGAATGACACAAAGATAGTGAAAAAAAAGAAAAACCATTTGGGTCAACATGGAAGAAACACGAATGTCTCAATGCCTTGAGTCATCCCCAAAAGGAAAACATAAGATAGCAAAAAAAGATAAATGAAAAGGAAAAAGGAAAGAAAAATCCTTTTGGGTCAACATGGAAGAGACATAGGGTGTCTCAATGCCTTGCATCATCCCCAAAAGGAAAACATAAGACAAATGAAAAACATAAATGAAAAGGAGAAAGGAAAGAAAAAATATTTTGGGTCAACATGGAAGAAACATAGGGTGTCTCGATGCCTTGTGTCATCCCCAAAAGGAAAACATAAGACAAATGAAAAAGATAAATGAAAAGGAGAAAGGAAAGAAAAATCCTTTTGGATCAACATGGAAGAGACATAGGGCGTCTTAACACCTTGCATCATCCCTAAAAGGAAAACATAAGATAAAAAGTGAAAGAGATGCATGACATAGAGAAGAATAAAGGTATAGATGGAGGAATGTCACAAAGAGAGTGAAAATCACACAAAATGTCACAGGGGATCACATCACGCACATGCAATCACAAAAAAGAAAAAGAAAATGAAAATGAAAAAGAAATAATGCAAAAGAATAGTAAGGAAAATGTGAGTCAACCTATGAGTAAGTCATTTGCCTCCCAATCATGTTCTATGCATACCAAAGGTAGGAAACTATCCAAAGGGACACGAGCAAGTTCTGAACTAGGAGAAGCACCAGGTTCAACACTCTTTATAGGAGATTTATCATTTAAGCTCATGGAAGAGGAAAAAAATGTATTTAGTCCATTATGCACCTCTTCGTCAATTTTGGAAACCTCATCATCATCATCTAAGTTGATCACAACATGAGGTTGAATGATAATATCCATAGAAGATTTCAACTCTTGTTGTGGAGGTTGCATTGAATTTTCTTGTTTCGGCTGGGGAGGAGGGTCATCATCCATTGCTTTAGTCAAGTTCGGCTCTTGATTTTCTTTGTTTAATTCTTCATGTAACTTGCAAGCAAGGGTAGGACGTTGATTCCTACGCTCTCTAGCACCTCCATTTCTTTTGGTTTTGTTGTCAAGTTGCATTTTTGTAGGAGTGGATTGATCAACCATAGGTTTTTTTTCTTCCCCACAGGGAGGAATGGAAGGAACCACAAGAGGTTGTTCAATTGCTTTCTCTTTTTCTTTGTAAACTAGTTTTATTCTAGGAGGTGTGACGGGTTTGGTTTCATTATCTCTTGGTCATTTGTAGGATGTGGGTGAAGTTTCTGTTTTAGGTTGGTCTTGGTTGTTTGACTCTTGTTTAGGTGCAAGCATGGTTTCATCAAGGATGGAAGGTTGAGAGGTGAATGGGGACATGTTTCAGAGAGATAGTTCAGCTATCTTCTTTGCCTTGAACTTTTGATAGAACAAGAAAAATAAGTCTTCTCAAGGTTTTATAGGTTCCATGGGCTTGGGCCAAAAGGCATATAGGGAAAAGTTTCCTTTGGAAGACAAGAGATTAAAGCTGATATGGTGGATAGTGAATATTTCATTTTCAAAGGGAAACTTTAAATATTTATGCACAACTGAAGGGACTACTTTCATGGATCAAAGCCATGGGTGGCCTAGCTTCACATGAAATTGGTTTGACTACGAGATGATGGAGAATGTGACATTCAATGTTTTTGGTCCTATTTGCAATGGTAAGGTGATTGATCTTATTGTAGGGCATGAAAAACCATTGTGTGTCTTGATCCATGCTTTTGGTTTATCATATTCATCTTGATAAATCTCATGCAAAAGTAAAAATTCCTCAGTGATCACGTTCTCTCCACAGGTGGTATCTATCAATACCCATTAGTGGGCTTATCATACATACAACCAACTATGTAAAGAGGACTATTGGGAAAATGTTTAAGTATATCCTTAGTGGAGAAAGAAATGTCAAGAGAGCTCTTAGGTTGGCCCTTACGAGGGATGACATCTATCATCCCTATCATTTTATCTATAGGATTGGCATTGATAGCATTATTTAGAATAGAATCATTGTTTTCATCATCTATATCAACATTCATCATATCCTTCTTTGTAGTTTCACTTGCTTTAAAAAATGAAATATTATGTTTGGGAATTGGGTTAGTAAAGATTTGCAAGTTTTGGTTAGGAGGGGAAACAAACTTATTTCCTTGATCATTAACACCTCTAATGGATAGACAACCAGAATCAATGAGGTCTTGCACAAGATGTTTAAGATGCTTGCATTGCTTTGTGTGATGTCCATTTTGTCAATGATAGTGGTAATAAGCATTTGATTTAAAGCTCGGGGGTAAAGGCTTATTAGGTTCGGGTGTTTTGATGGGTAGCAAGGTAATAATTTGTTGGTCTATAGGTTGATACATAGTGTTATGAAGGTTATCAGGCAAGGAAGTGAATTGTCTTTTGGGGTATCCATAACTAAAAGGGACTATGGCTTTAACAACAACTACTTGGTTATTGACATTTTGAGCTACTTTTTGAGGGGGGTTGAATTGAAGGAACACTTTATTTTGTTTTCTAAAATGTTGGGTATTGTCTTGGTTTGTAGGATCAAACCTCTCGATTCAACTAGAAGTGGACTTTGTATCTCGACTACTAATTGAATTTTGATAATTGTGGAGGGCAGTGCATAGGTGCATAAAGGATGGGAATTTAATTATATTCAACTTTTCTTGGATTTTAGTTTGTGATTTTTCTATAAACATATTTTGAAGGTGTGGTTCAAGGACCTTGACATCGATTTGGGAATAAAGTGATTGATATCATGAGATAAAGTCAGTTATCTTTTCTTCTTCTTTTTTCTTGCATCTCATCAAATCAGCCAAGGTCATCTTAGGGGTCATATTCACTTGCAAATGGTTTACAAATGCATCAACAAGTTCATTGTATGAATGAATTGAGTTGTTCAGTAAAGAAGAGAACCACTCCAAGGTGGTATCTTTCAAGGACCTAGGGAAAAGTTTTTCAAATAGTTTATCATCAAGGACAAAGTCACTACATAAGGTAGTGTAGGAATTAATATGGTTAGAAGGTGTAGACATCCAAATTTGACCACTCCCATATGGTCAAATTCATCTTCTTTATTTGTTGATTTCATCGATATTAATCAAATGATTTATTTAGTTAATATTTCCCCTTTTGCCTAAGGTTTCTAAAGTGTTTAATTTAATAATTAAATACTTTACCTTTCATCCTTTCCTCTCTAAATTAAATAGATATATCAATTTATTTAATTTAGTCAATTAGCCTTTTTGAATTTAAATCAATTTTAAATTCCCTCTTTTCTCTCTCCTTGTCACATCCTCCATAACCTTCTTCTAATCTGGATTAGTTTTATTAATCCATGATTAGGATGTGCACACCCTTAATCAAAATTAATGTCATATCCTCCATATTTGGCCACTTGCCTCTAATCCCTCATTAATCTTCTTAATCACCTGTTTGCACAGCCTTAATCTAATCCTCTTTCCATCTTTGGTATGTCCTCCAAGTAAACCTTTCATAAGTACTTTCTTTATTTGGCCTTGACCTCTTCCCCATGTGAATTAAAAATTCACATTTATTCATTCAATGCTCCCCTCTTCCCCATGAAGGTTGTTGGGAAATTCTAAATCTTCTCATAAGTCACATCACTCACATGGGACAAGGAATTCCTTTATGAGGACCTTGTCTTATCCTCAAGGTACTTCCAATCATGTGAATTTAAAATTCACATTTATTTCCCCAACCACTTCTCTCTTCCCCATGATGATTAGTGAGGAATTCTAAAATTCTTCACTTGTCACCATCCTTCCACATGGGGACAAGAACTTTTTTGAGGAAATCTTCTCTTAATCCCAAGGTACTTGCAAGTACCTCCACCTCACATGTCCTTTTTTCCATCTCATTTCCACATGGCAAGATGTGAGGGCTTGTGAGTTCTCAACTCACCACAACCCTTCATCTTGTCCATGTTGGTTAAATCTTAGCCATTTAAATCTCTAGAGATATTTCCCCTAAAATAGAGGATTTGGTCTCATTTTTCATACACAACATTCATTCACAACAAGCCTTCAAGCAATTAAACTCTCAAGCACTTGCACTCTTAGCCACAATTGTTGCATTCTTAAAGCTTCCATTGCATTCATTTCACACATTTAGTCCAATACCCACTTCCATCTTTGCATTCATCATACAATCTAAAGAATTTTTCATATCATTTAGCACTCTTTCCATCAAGGATCACACATCCAATATTCATCAAAGGGCCAACCAAAGGATCACTTGGACAAGGTCTTTCTCTTGCTTTAATCTTTTTTTTTGTTCAAGTCAAACTAGGCTTATCTTGAGGTGGTGTTGTGTGTGTTTCTCCTTTTGCATTTATGTTGTTTTGCATATTTTAGGGTAGGAAATCACACTCCACATAGAAGGATCTTACTTCCCTCCTTATTTATCAAATCTATGCACCTCTACACCTTGTGGCATTGGTGTTCACAATATCTCCAAGGATAATGGACTACTTTTGACATAATATGTGGTTGGGCCATTTTGATTTTGGTTGATGGTGAAAATTTGCTTTTGAAGGGGTGAAATAGTTTGGAAAAGTTGTGTTATGAGAGGGTCATTGATTGTGTTATGAGATGGAAGTGAAAGTGGTGATGGAGTGTATGTGGTTATAGGAGAAGTGAATGGAATGCTTAAAGGTGGTAAGGGAGGAGATATAACTTGTGATGCCACATAGGAACTAGGGATGCTAGTAGGAATACCTAGGGAGGGAATCACATTAATAAATTGTTGTATTGTTGTTGTGACTTGAGGGTTGGTCTAGGTAGGTATTCAAGCTATGGCTGTGGGAGGAGGAATTTGAGTTCCTCCTTGTCTTGCAACATTATTTGTGGGAAAAGGACAACTAGTGGTTGAGGGAAGATGTTTTCAAAAGATTTCAACTATATTTTTCATAAGGTCAATGCCATCATCCCTTTCAAGCATGTGGCAAATGTTTTATATGGTAGGAATTTAAATGGTTGAAATGTTTTCAAGGCTTATTTGATGTTGTAATTTTGTTAGGTCCTCATGTATATGAATTAATTTTTCTTGCGGGATGTTATCATTCCTTGGTTCAACTTGCATGCTATTTGAAGGCAAGGAGTTTCTAAGGGTGTTATCCATGCCTAGTGTATTAGTGTCAATACTAGGAATGGAAGCTCTAGATAACCCAAGATCTAAAACAATTGTGCTATCATGGGATGACATGAGTCTCAAACTTCTTCTCATTATGGTATTAGCAATAGGACACCAAACACTCATGCAAAGGCTACTAAAGGTGAGGTGAATGCAAATTCAATGTAAGCTAATAATAATGAAATAATTGTAACTAAAATTTTGGAAAGAAAAATTGAAATACAAAAACAACAAACAAAAACTTAGAAATTGAACTGTAAATGCTAGAAAATGCAGTGAAAATTATGCAATGGGACTAATTTTCCCAAGGTGGTGAATGAGTCCAGGTACTATTCTTTTAAAAAAAGTTTAGAATTTTTAAATTGTATTTTATGCTTTTTATGTTTTTTGATGCAAGTATGAGACACAAATGCAAAATTTTACTAATTTTCAATGAAATGAAATGAAATAATGCAAGCTAGATGGGCTTTTCACTAATGCAAAAATTGAAACCCTAGAATGCAAATTAACCAATGAAAAATCTATTGCAATGTTAATGCAAGGTAACTCTATGATGCAAATGCACTCCAAATCAAAATAATGATGTCCTAAATGTAGGTTCACCAAAATGGAACAGAAGAAAATGGTGGAAATGAGGATGATGTGATGTTGTATTTGCACCCACTTTCAAAGAGGCTCCACTCAAGGATAACCCTAGAGATATCAATGCAAAGGAGATTTAAATCTTGCAATATGGATATAATAGAGATTGAATGATAGCCAATGAGTGGTTCACCACCAAGTGTAAACTTGGAAAATACAATGAGTTGGAAAACACGGTGTGATATGAAAACTAATGCTAAATGACCTAGAAAGATGAATAAAATGTAGTAAAAAGCTATGAGACTAGAAGTGTGCACCTAGAAGATTGAAGAAGGTAGAATGGAGGTTTGTATCACTAAAAAATATGCTATTGAAGCTAATTGGGACTCATTTGCCAAGTTGGACGAATCAGTCCACTTTCTGGGAAAATGCACTCGAGTAGGTTTCACCCAAAAGGGTATCTATAGAGATGTAAAATATACATGCATCTAGTCTGGATTCACTAATCCCATGCCATCCTTAATCATCCCTTTATCATCATTTTTTCCCATCAATTAAATAAATCAAGTTTATTTGATTAATCTCCTAAGTTATCCCTTTAATTAAATAAATCAAGTTTATTTAATTAATCTCCTAAATTCATCCATTTAAATTAAATAAATTCATCTTTATTTGATTTAACACTAACATCATCCTCTTTGATTAAATAAATCAAATCTTTATTTAATTAAATATAAAACTTTCTTCCCATTTTGATTTATTTTAATCCTAAAATCTAAGTCAAAAGTCAAAATCACCTAATCTCTTATTAAATTAATCAAATCTTGATTAATTTCATCCTAATCACCTAAATCTTCTAGATTTTGCAACTTGCACCAATAAATCATTTCTTTGATTTAATAATTCCCTAATTACTTTCAAAATGGCATAAAAATGTAAATTTTAATGAACATATTAAGTGCATAGAAAAATAATTCAAATCAGACACAATAACACAACAAATACCCTAGGAAAACCCTCCACTTGAGGGAGAAAAACCCAGCAACAAAGATCACTCTTATATATATAATTGGAAACAACAATTCTCTTTACAATAAGGCCAATTATAAGGCCAATATTCAACACCTAACACAAATGCAAAGACTGATAGTAATCTGCATGAATTCTTCCCTTGAAAATATTCACAACCTACTCTTGAGGAAATTCGCACTTGACTAAAATAATTCAAACTTGATTGAAAGCAAATGATAAGAGATCTCCTATATATTCAATTTGAAGAGGCACCTCCTTTTATAAGGCAAGTCGGCCAAGTAAAGAATATATATTTCTTACAAATAAATGTGTCCAATAAATGATAAGTCATCCTCAAGATAATCACACCAATCATGAAGGATGTCGGCCTTGGATGAGTCTTTATTTCTTTAAAAAATCGTTGCCATATATAAATTAAATAGCCTTAAGGCTATCATTTAATTTATTATGCTGGAATATCAAATCTTGAAGCTGTTTATCATTAACACTCCCTCTCAGCTAGAGAGAATACTTCCAGCTGCTCAAAAAAAATCACCTCAACATGATGCCCATCGCATTGGCTACAACTAGATGTGAAAAGAAGAATATCACCTCAACGTGATATTAGATATCGCCTCAACACGATATCAACCATAATGGATACAACCATACTATGGTAAGTACAAGTGTTCATCACTTGCGTGATGTTGTCATCTCAACATGACTTTCACCATGACTCTCTTAGAGGGTGAAACACAAGTACAACGTATGTCATGGAGTCTCACACATGACATCCACCATGAATCAACTCAGAGGGTGGAAACAAGGGCTTTCACCTCAAATTCCTCCGTCTCAGAGGAAAATGCATTAACAAGGGCTTGCACCTCAAATTCCTCCATCTCAGAGGAAAATTCATTAACAAGGGCTTGCACCTAAAATTCCTCCGTCTCAGAGGAAAATGCATTAACAAGGGCTTGCACCTCAAATTCCTCCATCTCAGAGGAAAATGCATTAAACAAGGCTCACTGATACTGAGACTCTTACTTAGTCAGGGTTGGATTCTCCACCATACCAAGCTTATCTCGAAGTACACAAACTTTATCCTGGCGAGAGGCTTGGTGAGAATATCTGCCATCTACTCATTAGTGCTGATGTACCTCAACTGTACAGCCTTCCTCAGTACCATATCTCTGATATAGTGGTACTTGATCTCAACATGCTTGGTTCTGTCATGAAATACAGGATTAACAGAAAGCTTCACACAACTCTGATTATCATAATGAATGATAATAGGCTCCATTGATTGTCCAAACAATCCTGCAAGGAGATTATGAAGCCACACTACTTCTGAGTTGCCAAACAAGCTGCAATATACTTTGCCTTTGCTATACTCAATGCTATAGATGACTGCTTCCTGCTACACCAGGAAATCATAGTTGAACCCAAAACCAGAGGTGCTCTTCTGATCTATGACACAACGTGCCCAATTAGAATCAATGAAACCATGTAACTCCAAGTTTGCATCTGAAGAATACCTCAACCCATATCCAACTGTGCCACACAAGTATCTCAGGATATGTTTAGCTGCAACAAGATGTATCTATCTCGGATCACACATAAATTGGCTAAGTGCACTCACTGCATAGAAAATATCAGGTCTAGTGTTAACTAGATACATCAAGGATCCAATCAGTTGTCTGTACAATGTAGGATCCACCAAATATGAACTAGTTGCAGCCTCCTTCAATTTATGTAGATTGGTCTCCATAGGTGTAGACATGGATTTGCAATCCATCATGCCAAATCTCTTAAGTATATCAATGGTGTACTTTCCTTGACTTAGAATCATCTCATCTGGTTTTTGCCAGACTTCTAATCCAAGGAAGTAATGCATGATCCCAAGGTCCTTCATCTCAAATTCTAAAGTCAACTCCTTCTTACACTCAAGAATCAGGTGATCTTCTCCAGTAAGGATCAGATCATCAACATATAAAACCAAAATTAATGCATCACCATTGATTACCTTGAAGTAGAGATTTGACTCAACATCATTCTTCAAGAAGCCCAAACTTGACAGGTACCAATCAATCTTTTCATACCATGCACAAGAAGCCTGCTTAAGACCATACAAGGCCTTCTTTAGTTTGCAAACATGTGAATCCTTCCCATGAACCCAAATCCATCAGGTTGTTGTATATAAACTTCTTCCTCAATCACTCCATTGAGAAAGGTTGTCTTCACATCCATCAGGTGAATCTTCCATCCTCTAGATGCAGCAATAGCAATGATGGTTCTGACAGAAGTATAGTGAGCAACAGGAGCAAATGTTTCTTCATAGTCAACTCCCTCTTTCTGCGAAAACCCACGAGCCAAAAATCTTGCTTTGTACTTCTCAATGCTTCCCTCTACAGCATGCTTAATCTTGAATAACCATTTAGAAGATACCATAGACTTGCCTCGGGTCTAGGAACAATGTCCCAAACATCATTTTTAAGAATTGACCAATATTCCTCTGTCATAGCATCTCTCCAAAATTGATGACTGGATGCTTCCTCAACACAAGTAGGCTCAGATTCTATAATCTAACTCATCAAGGCAACATAACTGGAGAACTTATGTAGCATTTTTCTTTCTCTGAATGTGCCTCTAGGAGCTGCAAAACTTTTGGCTTCTTGCATAGTACTCTTGGTCCATAGAGGTCTCTTTCTCCCAACAATAATGTCAATAGGCCCATTAGTAGGTTCCAAGGGTTCAACAGGATCAATATCTTCTTTTGGTTCTAAAATCACCCTCTGAATCTCAGGAGTATGGTCAACTTCCATATCCTGAGGAGACTCTTCATTATCAATCTCCATATGAATCCCCCTAGATCTCTTGAATGCAACATCTTCCTCAAATGTGACATCCCTACTGATCTCGATCATCTTCTGACCTGAAATGTAAATTTTGTAGGCTTTTGATATCTCACTATAGCCCACAAGTATTCCCTTCTTGCTAGAAGGCTCCAACTTGGTTCTCTTTTCCTTGGGAACATGAATATAGATAGGACATCCAAATATCCTCAAATGACTGACTTCAGGCTTCTTCCCTGTAAATGCTTCTTTTGGAGTCATACTCTCCAAGATCTTATGAGGACTTCTGTTCTCAACATACACAGCTGTCCTGGAAGCTTCTACCCATAGGAAGGTTTGCAAATATTGATCATGGATCATGGCCTTTGCTACTTCCACGATCATTCTGTTCTTTCTTTCTGCAACATCGTTTTGTTGAGGATTATAGGGAACAAATAACTCCCTCTTAATCCTTGCATCAATACAAAAATTCTGAAAACTACCAGAGGTGTATTCTCCACCATTGTCAGATCTGAGGACCTTAATTATTTTACCAGAAATATTTTCTACCAAGGCTTTAAACTCTTTAAACCTATTCAACACTTCCTTAGACTCTTTATATTTCAAAAAATAAATCCAAGTCTTCCTAGAGTGATCATCAATAAAAAGAACATAATACAAGAAACCACTTGAAGAAGGAACAAACATAGGTCCGCATAAATCAGAATGAATAAGGTCTAAAATACACTTAGATTTATTTTCTCTACTATGAAAAGGAGCTTTTATATTCTTACCCAATGCAAGGCCTTTGCAAGTACCTTCGTGCTCCTAGTTGAACTTGAGAAGACTTGATACCATCTTCTCCATGATAGGTGAGGCTCAGAAGTGTAAGTGAGCCAATCTCTGATGCCAAAGATCACAAAGACTTGAAGAGTCATGAACCAAAGCTTGTAAAGAACATGTGTAGACCTTGTAGAGGTTTTCATGTCTAACTCCAATTACTTGAGCATCCTTGAAGCTAGAGTTCTCCATCCACACTAGAACTTTGCCTTTGGAGAAGGCAACTTGATATCCTTTATCTTCCAAAGCTGAAATAGAAATAAGATTGCGCTTGATTCCAGGAACATAAAGAACATTACCCAATTGAAGTGATATGCCAAAATCCAAATGAAGTGTAGAGGTCCTAATTCCTTTCACCTAGTAGCTAGCATCATCTCCAATGATGACTTGTTCAGAAGACTTCTTTTCCACCAAACTTGATATGTGCTCCTTAAAGCCAGTGATGTGTCGTGAAGCACCACTGTCGATTATCCAAGTGTTGGTGTCAGAAGGTACACTACTTGATAATGCCGAATAGAACAAATATTCACTTGAATCCTTTTGAGGAGAGGCATCATCAACATTCGCAATAGTGACCTGTTGCTTAGGTCTAGTTGGACAATACTTGGTGAAGTGCCCAAACTTGTCACACCTAAAACATTGAATCTTTGACATATCCCTCTTCTTCTTAAATGGAGGTTCATCATCATTTCCCTTGTCCCGATTCCTCTTGAAGAATCCTTTCCTTCCATCTTTTCCTTTCTTCTTTGATGCATGGGAGGCGAGAACATGAATGTATTCATTCTTTGAACTTTGACCAATACCTCTTGCCACCAACCTTGACTCTTCTTGAATGCAATAAGATCTTAGGCGATCAAACTTAGGCAATTTCAATCTTGCACTGATTCCCTTAATGTAAGATTCCCAAGATAATGGTAGACCATTGATAGCAAGCATGGTCAAGTCTTTGTCATCAACCATATGCCCTATTGTCGAGAGCTGATCTCTCAAATCTGTAATCCTCTTAAAGTATGCAATCATTGATTCACCTTTCGCCATCTTCACATGATGAAGTTGTTGCTTAAGTGCAAGTGCTCGGCTGGTATTGTTGATTTCATACATCTCTTCCAATGTTTTGAACATGTCTCTCACTATCTTCAACTTAGAGATGATAGGCACAATATGATCCTTGATGGAATCAACCAATATCTTCATTGCTTTAATATCTTTCTTCACCCATTGTAACTTTGCTTCTTCCTCCTCAGGTTCAGGAACACTGGACTCTACGAACTCCCCCAAGTCATTTTCATGCAAGGTAAGCATGATCCTAAACCTCCATGATGTGAAGTTAGATACACCCTCGAGTCTATCCTCGATCTTCAAACAATTCACCATCTTGACTAAGTGAACAAATAGGGTCTGCTGATTAGCAATAATCTGAACACGATCCTCTCAAACCCGCTCTGATACCATGTAAATTTTAATGAACAGATTAAGTGCACAGAAAAATAATTCCAATCAGACACAATAACATAGAAGATACCTTGGGAAAACCCTCCACTTGAGGGAGAAAAACCCAGCAACAAAGATCACTCTTATATATATAATTGGCAACAACAATTCTCTTTATAATGAGGCCAATTATAAGGCCAATCTTTAGCACCTAACAGAAATGGAAAGATTGATAGTAATCTGCACTAATTTTGTCCTTGAAAATATTCACAACTTGCTCTTGAGGAAATTCACACTTGACTGAAATAATTCAAGCTTGATTGAAAGAAAATGATAAGAGATCTTCTATATGTACAATTTGAAGAGGCATCTCCTTCTATAAGGCAAGTCGGCCAAGTAAAGAATATATATTTCTTACAAATAAATGTGTCCAATAAATGATAATTCATCCTCAAGATAATCGTGCCAATCATGAAGGATGTCGGCCTTGGATGAGTCTTTATTTCTTTAACAAATTGTTGCCATATATAAATTAAATAGCCTTAAGGCTATCATTTAATTTATTACACTGGAATATCAAATCTCGAAGTTGTTTATCATTAACAAAAAAAAGGGAATATTCCTCCAAGTTTGAAAATCCCTCCAAATGTCTTGTCCTCCAACATGGCATTAAATCCTCTTCCTTTGTCTCTTACATGTCCCCCACTTGGCATTTAAGACTCTTTCTTCTCCCTCCAACAAGCCATCTTTTGAATTTCAAATCTCGCATTCTTTGGCACATTGATCAAAATGTGCACAACCTTCATCCTCTCACATCTTGACAAATGGCATCTTGTCATTGGCTCATGTTTTGTCCCACATCCTCCATGTTCTTCATCCTCCATCACACTTTCTTATAAATAGAGACCCTCTCTATTGATTTAATCCTACACAACTACACAACTTGATCACTTATCATCTTACATCTTCATCATATCTGAAGCTTTTCAAAAAGGGGTTGGGAAAGGGCTATTTTCCACATCAAAATAGCACCAATCCTCCTATGAGATGATGATTTGATCCATTTTAGATAGGTTTACATGGTCATATGCTTTCTTTGTATGCTTTTATTATCATGTTTTCTTGTCTTAATGTGACTAAGAACTTCATAGGGAGCTTGATTATTGTTTTTGCTAACTGGGCTAATTGTCTTTTGTGTCGATCATATTAATTAAAGAGATCTTCACATTAAATTGCCTTTAAATTCTCTTTGTTTTTACTATCTTCTATATTTGATTGCACATTAAATTGATATCAGATAAAGAAGTATATTTGATTATAGGAAAATGACAATCTTGCTGCAGTAAGATTATGCCTTTTTGTTTTAGAAATAGTAATTGTTGGCTTATTTATTATGCTAAGTTAGAAAGCCATTTATTTGCTGGTACAAAATGTTTAGTTGAGTTATTTAGAGGTGACATATCCTACATCATTCTAGTCCATGAGTTTGCATTTCTTTGACTGAGAAGGTTGCAAAATTTTCCTTTATAACTGCCATTTGAATTTTTAAATTTTCTGAGTCTTTTCACTAAAGCTATTTTGTGTATATCCTGCAAATGTTGCAGTCTAGGAGACCACATATCTTGAGTCATTCTATCGATTAGTTCATGTTCCTTGTCTACGATTCACATTTCTTCTAGGAATTTTGCTAACTAATTTGCATGCCCTCTCTGTGCTCCTATTTTACACGCTATTTTTCTTACATCTTACTCAATTTGTGGCTAAATTAAATGCTTAAGCAGAAAGAAGTGGGTTTTTTGGAATATAAATGTTCTTAACGACTTCTAGTGCTTTGGATAAATGCAATTTTTGACAATTGCAAAAAGAAATGTGGATGGTACAAATTATTTAATATTCCTAGTTAACAACCATTGTTTTTATTTTCTTTTTTTCTCAAAAAATTTATGTTATTCTATGAACTTATTTTCCTGTTCTAGTTGATGAATAGGTGAAAGAGACAAAAATAAAACCATGTTTGTTGTTATTTTTACCTTCAGAACACCACCTTCAAATGAAAATGAATTATGCTCTCTTTTTCCTTTGGAAACATTATTGAGGGAGATACCCCAAATTTGATGGAAGTATCATTGTATTTATGGCTGCTTTCTCGAACAAGAAATAGTGGGGTCACATTTACTTTAATTATCTATTTTTGTAAAAAAAAATCATTTATATCTCAAGAGTCATGTGTAGGAGTAACATACTATAGATAAAATGTTTCAATTGATTTGAGCATGAAATTTTATCAAATTAAGTTTGATGTAGAAGGCAACAGACTCTTGTGATGGACTGGCGAGGTTGGATTTAAGGCTTAATCTTAAATCAATAGAGTGTGCTATGGGTTGGACCTCTTTATTTGTTTGTAGTGACAAGTTTTCTTTCTTATGAAGACATGTTTCCTTAATTAGATTGCTTTTGTTGATTTATTACTCACAGCGCCTAGTAGATCTCTAGAACTAGCTTGTACTTTGTTTTCTTTCACCACTTGGGCCTTGTATGTGCTAGTGTAGGTTGAATTTGTACTTTCTCAAGTCTACTATCAAGAGATCTACCCTTTTGATTTACTTCACAACCAGTCTGAGTCTTTTATTTATTATAAGTGACTACAAATCCAATTTTTTTTATCTACACTCATTATTTTCTAATTGTGACTGACTGGGCTCTTGAGATATCTTTCCAATTTACTCTTTAATGCAATAAAGTTGATCTACACTTCACTCATTATCCAAGCATTGCAATGAATACAAATTTTTTGAGGGATATCGTAATCTTTGTGGGGTTTAAGTTTATGGTTAGGTATTTAGTTGTATCTTCCACACATGCTTATGAATATATTTGAAATTGCATTTGAAAGAAAACTAATTTCTTAAAAGCTTCATTTGAAAGATTATTCACTCATATCTCACATTTACTTTCTTGGGGGAAGGCAAAGATGAGATGAAATTGATAAAGTAAAATCATAGATGACATTTATATCTTGAAATCACTCATTTATGTTTTGCAGGTATCCTCGTTAATTGGTGTTGCTCATTTATGACTTTTTACAGGCTAAGTGAAGGGGATTTGAAATCTTACCTAAATTGTTGTAAATATTTATCTATTTGCAAATTAGGACTCTAATTAATGATTCATTTCATTAGTTTGAAATCATTAGTTTTTTTTCATTTAAAAAACACTCTATTATTTAAAGTTAATGCTTAAAATTACTTTAATTAATAACTTACATGATTTGTCTTTTTTATCTTGTAGGGATTTCGTTCATGCATGGGATTTGCAACATTGAAAGATAAGAGGAAATCTTGGAAGAATCTTGGAGATAAAGAGAAATCGAGCATTAAATTTGGAGTTGATAAAGAATTTTTTAATGCTTAGGGCTTCCATTCTATGCTTTAGTTTTCTATTTTAAATCAACTCACATCTTTTTGGGCTCTAAAAAGAACATTTCAATTTTTGCTAAAAAGGGCTTAAAAAGAACTTTAGGAAAAACTCACTAGATTTGGTTTGAGGATTAACAATTGAACAAGGGAATTTTCACATTTCCTTTGGTGTTCTAAAAAGAATCAAATCATTTCTTTGTGGAATTAAAATGAACAAGTGCTTCTTTGTTTTGTAATTACTTACCCAAAGTAATACCATTGAAAAGACGTATGTGCTTCTCTCGTGCCTCACGATGATCTTGAGAATCAAAAGTATTTTTTGTCATCTTAAGTTAGGTAAAGTAATTGCCCACACACTTCAATTTGGACTTTAAAATTGAAAAAAACTTGTGAGTGTGACTGGAGCATATTGCGTACATTCTCTCTCTTTGTGTTGCAACAAAGATTGATTGAGTTACAAGTATTGTTTGCTTGCTTTTTTTTATCTTAGAGGGTATTCCTTGTGGGAAAAATTAATCACCCAAGGGAACGAACCAACCGGTAACATGCTAAAGCCAAGTGTATTTCTAGTCAGTATATAAGTGTGGATATTGGAACAAAGGCTAGTATCATGCGATTGGTCCTGATGAGAAGGGAAGCAATGGTCTCTCACCACATGGGTCAATCCCAAGGAATGAAAAATTTTGAATTAAAACCCTTGTGTAGAAAAGGCCAAAATCCTTGATCTATTTGTTGGTGCAAGAACGGTCATTCTAAAGCCACCCCACACTTTTATGGTTTTTAGTAGAAATGGAAAGTATGTCATGGGAGTTTCATGGGTGTTGATGCTTTGCTGCCTTGTATAAGTGAGTGTCGTGGAGCAGAGCCAGTGGGGTCAAGCATCTAACCATTCGCTAAAAAAAAGCATAGCTGGACTTGTCCAAGTGGGGATTCAACAAATACAGTCTTTCATATCCATAGGGTTGTACTTCTTGAAAAAAAAAACACTTTCCTAATTCGTAAACATTTGAAAATAAACATTCAACATTATCATCAAACTTCAAACCCTTTAGGAAGCAAATATCTTTGACAAGATTCATGTGTTATTGCTTACCCTTGGGATTCTATCCTTAGAGGTTTCTAAACATCTAAATTTATATCTCAATTTTCTTACTGAATTCAACAATATGTAACTTTTGCCTTAATTTCCTTGATTTCCACATAATGGACTTTGTGGGATGAGAAGAAATTTAGACATCAAACATCTAGTTTGAAAACCTAATCAAGAATTTTTTGTGGTAAAAAGAAGTCATTAAGCAAAGCTAAGAAATAATTGGACCACACACATGTGCTTGGCATCTTTTGGTCATATGGTTTTCATGCAAACATTGGTCTTTTGGTTTTGAACTACTCTTATAGAAAAGCATGTTCTTCACTATCTTGGTCTCATAAACAAGGTCCTTGTTAGGTTCATTTAGGATCAAATCAAACACTTCGTCCATCCAAACATTTATCATCTCCATCTCACAAAAAACTTTTGAACCATTGGAAAAATCATCCATATTAGACTTTGGGTAAAATCCTTCAAATCAACATCAAAGTCGTCTTGTTTGGCTAGGTGTGTGTAGATGCATCCTTTTCCATACACTTAGTCAAATTATCATCTTATGAGAAAGTTTATCCCATAGATAACATCCAACATCTTGGGGTCTATTCATTCATTATCCAAATCCAAATCCAAATCAAATCCAAAATCCAAAATCAAATCAAGCCAAATCAAATTCAAAATCCAAAAATCCAAAAGTCCTAAAGTCTAGTATCCCCTTCAAGTTTCTTAAGAGTTCAATCATTCACATCACCCATCTTTCATTTACCTCATCATCACCCTTTGATCCTTATCATCCTAGATTTTCTTTTTACTGCCTAAAGTTTAGATCAATCTAAGGAGTTAGAGGCTCACCTCCCACATTCTTGAAAATTGATCCTTATTTTATGGTCCAAACTAGACCAAAACAAAAGAACATGGAATATAAACTTGATTCATACATCATGAGTGGTCTAAATCAACCAAACTATCAAAGCCTTACAATGTCGATTGATTATCAAAACTCACACTTATATAATAATACATGGGATCATTATCTCCTACAAACCTCAATGGTACAACAAATGTTAGTATGCCCAATCTAAATTTTGGAACACCTTTCCCTATGGTAGATTTAAATTCCAAACCTACAAATATATCAACCAAACAATCAATGCATGAGTCTTCAACAAAACAACATTATCGTACCAAATCTATACATGCCAAATGTGAATATACCAAGTACAAGTTTACCAAGCATGAACATTTCAAATCCACGCTTGGTAAACTTTTGAATAGATATGTTTACAAATCATACAAATGTTGTTCAAAGTTCAAACAATATGTTAATGACTCCATGTATTAATCCAAGTCAAGGTAACACCATGCAAAAACAAGGCAATGTGATTCCCAAACACAAAAATTTTCAATTTTAACCTATCATGCCAAATCTAAGCATCACCCCAAGTCAAAACATAGTCCAAAATCAATTTGTACATAATCTCATGCAAACACCACAAGTGTACATTCCAAATCTCCTTGAAGAAAATAATCAACTATATCAAGGGAGTCAAAATCAAAATCAAGATCAAATTTTGCGAGATCAAATTGTTACACTTACCAAAACAATTGAGTCATTCCGCAAAGAGACATCTCCACCCCAAAATCAATAGACTCTTCCATTGGTTAAACCATTCCATCAAAGCATTGATTTGTGTCAATAACCACAATCAAGAACATTATCTCCAATGTCAAGAAGTTGGATATCAAGATCCACAACATCAACAACAAATCCAACCCCCAAATCTCAAAGATCAATCACCACATCTCCAAAATCAATCACCACAAGGTCAATTTAAAGCACAAATATTATAGGGTAACAAATGAGAATACACACCACTTGGGAAGCAAATCGAATTGGTCATGCAATAGTTGGTGCAAGACAATCTCATTAAAATACTAGTCTATGAGAACTATCAAGAACCATTAGTGAAACCGCCATGGTATAATGAAAATCACCTTTGTGATTTTCACAAAATAAAGGGACACACAATATAGGATTGTATTCGACTCAAGAATCTCATCCAAGACCTTATTGATCAGAAGATAATCACTATTGGGGACAATGATGAAGATTCAACCACTGGTGATAGCATCGACAATCTCTCCATCACAATTGTTGAAAACAATGATCAAAACCTATCCATTAATGAGCATATTAAAGATGTTTCCACCTCATCCGATGACCAACTCACCATACATCAAGAGCCTCTTTTTAGTCATCTATTTCAAGGTGTGTGAGAGTTATTTGATCTTATTTACATAATCCACGATCCATCAACAAATGATCATGTTGAAAATGTCTCTGCATCACCTAATGAAGTAGAGAACATATCTCAATAATTTATTCCAAAGCATGATCAACATGTTTCACCAAGGTCTAGCAATGGTCCTTTCTGAGACATGTTGACACCCTTTGACCTCATGGTTATAGATATTGAAGGAACCCTCAACTTGACACTTGATCCAAGTCCACTCAAAGATCAAGAGGATATTGAACCACTTACCATGACTAATGATGATGTCCAAGAACCCTTTGTAAGCAATCCATACTTTCAAACTAAACCATGTCAAGAACTTGATCCAAATCATGTCAAAAGTAATCCCAAAATTAATCAAGATCAAGAATTCCTATCTCCAAGATACTACAATGATCTAATGGATACTCTCCTATCTATACAAGATGATCATATCCACATAGCACTTACTCGTCCATCTACCCATGAGATGCTTTCTTTGGATGGGCATGTAGATGAGATCTTCATTTAGATCAGGATTCCTTTGCTCCTGATATTATTACACAAAAAGAGAAGATTATTGATTCCTATAGTCAAACTAAATTATCAACAACAAGATCAGATATATCCCAAATTCAGACTGAGGACATCATGTATGAAGATATCCAACATTATCCACTCAAGGAAACAAGTCAGACAAAACATGACATTCCAGAGTTAGCAAAGCAAAAAATTGAAAAAACGTCATCTGCAGTGGTCATTTATCAAAAAGTGCTTACTAACAAGACATCTCAAAACAAGCAGAATCAAGGAACAAAGGTGCTACTACCACCATATTGGGGGCAACTATGTCTCAGGAAAACATCAACATAAGGTGTACGAAGAATCCTTATGATGAAACTGATGCCAATACTACAACCAACCACATCATGAATCTTCATCCACCCATCACCCCACCCATGAATTAGGAAGAACATCAAAAGAAAGATTTGAATCAAAGCACAAAGAGCATTATCAAAGCAAAAGAAGCAAAGCATGAAGGAAAAATCAAATACAAGTGGATACCAAAGAATACAAAGAAAAATTATCCCTATCATACTCCATTAGTCAAAGAAACTATGGGGAAAAATAAGAAAGGGAAAAGTATCCATCAAAGATGTCCACAAAATCAAAATAAGGCTTCTCAAGTGACGTACAAAGCATATCAAGTAGTTGGTCCTAATTTCATGCACACTTTCGTATCCACCCATAATTGCTCATCTTCCCAAGTTTGGAGAGTCAAAGGTTCCAGATTGTAAACAAATCCATCTTTATTCCTAAACACACTCCATCCACACCTCCACGCATGATATCCAATTCTCACATTGACCATGTATTGGCAGCCTCCCTTCATCATAAGGATTGAGAAGGAATTCTATCATGATGTACACACAAAGACAAAGTTATCTCTGGTATCAGTAAAGCAAATCAAGAATCTCAAAAGTTGTATTCAAGTGCATGTATCTTGGCAAAGCAACTTCTTCAAGCAGGATATCAATGGCACATTATGACAAAACATCTACATCGACACCACTAGGTTGTTTATCTTGAGCTTAAAATCTTTCAAAAAATAAAAAATAGAAAAAAAATAAAAAAATAGAAAAATCATGAAAATAGTAAAGATAAATAACTTGTCCTCAAGTGAAAACCTTAGTGAAAAACACTACAGTGGCATTTTGGATAGGTACCATGATGAAAACCTAGAAAATAGGTGTTATGTGTAGAATCGAGCATCTGTGTGTGTCAGTTCAGGTGAAAGCATCTCATCCCATCCATAAGAAAGCCAACATTTCATCCATCTTATCAATAATAAATCCATTCATCCATGAACCATTTATATAATCCATTTTCATCCATCTACATCCATAGTCCAAGTTATCTTGATCTTGACAAAGTTTGGTGTACACTTTACAGTTGCTTATGGTAAATGTCTTGACATGAGTCATTTTCATTGATCCTATCCTATCCTAACATTATCTGAGCCATAAAGCAGTATCCAATAAATCATTCCTTTATTGAAACACCTTATCTTATCGCAAGATAGTCCATATCCATCCATCCATATATCTATCCAGACATCCATTCATGACATTCCATACATTGCTAGACACTAGGGTAGGTATTTACATCTTGCTTCGGGAATAAATTTTGATCTATATCCTCCATCTTATGTGGTAATCCAGACATTGGCAAACGTGAAATCAAATTGATCAAGCATTTGTTATCAAAAATCCAAATCACTAGCCCATGGCATATTTTGACAAGATGATTTTCCTTATCAAGCTTCATCTTTTATCAAACATCAATCCAAATAGTCAATATTAGTCACATCTAATGTTCACTTTAGCGTCACATCAAATCATTCAAACAACTTTTGTTCCAAACCAAGCTTAAAAGTCCTGATCAATCAAATCGAATAAGTCCATGATCATCACGAGAAATCTTTCCCAATCCTTGTGTTTCTTAACACTATCCTTACATTGTTGTGTATCCTCAACAATGTAATCATCATCAATCCATCAATCCGATCAATCAACCTTAGCTTGGTTTTCAACAAAATCCCAAATAGATCACTGATATCGGCAAACATATCCATATCCAAAATGTCAAAATCATGTGAAAAAATATAAAAACATTAGAAAATCAGAAAATCTAAAAACATCAAAAAATTAGAAAATCTAAAACCATCAAAAAATCAGAAAATCCAAAAACATTAGAAAACCAAAAAATCCAAAAAACATCAAAAAATAAAAAAAATCAGAAAACATTGGAAAATCAAAATCCCAAAAACATCCAAATCATATCATAATCCAAAAACATTCCTAAAACTCAAAAAACCGTCAAAAACATGCTATCCGAACTATGTCGTCTCTGAGCTTAAACGTAGGCAAGGCTAATCTTTGATCAGCCCTTGAGACACAAAATCCAAAAAACAATCATAAAATCTCAGAAAATCCAAAAACATTTGAAAATTTGGAAAATCAAAACATTTAAATAACCTAAAAATCTAAAAAATAGCCTCAAAACATTGCAAAATACCAAAAACATTCAAAAAACCCAAGAAATCCATTTGTCTCATTTCGCTTCACCCACAATAATCTCATCCATAATAAATCAATCATCACAGTCACCCTTTGGAAAAACAAATATAAACAAGTACAACAATCAGCAAAAGCAAGCTTTAAACATAAAATCAAAAGAAAACTTCAAACTTTTAAATACAAAATCAAACTCTTGACCATTCGTAAACATGCCAATCAACCTTATATCAATAGCGTTTTGAACAACTTATCAACTTTCCACCATCCACTAACATTTCCTAGGATGCATCCTTCCTACAATGGGAATTATCTATTGGAAAAACATTTTGGATAAACAAAACGACGTGCTACCATCCACTAACATGTCCTAGGATGTATCCTTCCTACAATGGGAATTATCTATTGGAAATCATTTTGGTTCTTATCCTAAACAAAATAAATCCCTTTGGCTAGAGGTATGAAGAACATTGACTTGTTTGTGTGCTTGATCTTTTCTTTTTGATTTATCTTATTGCACTCATTCCAATGACCTCTCAATGTTGTCTAATCAAAGCGATTTAGAGAGAAAAGAATGGGGCATCGATCATTATCATTTTGTTTATTATGCTTGTTGGACATTCTTGTAATATATCTTGGCGAATACTTTCTTTGCTAGGTGCATCCTAGCAAGGTTTTCATATGTCAAGTGTGAACAAGAATACTCCTATTTGTTTGTCGAGTCAAAGATACCTTGATGCATCGCGCCTGTGTGTTATCAAACATAAGGTAAGTAGCCCTTTTAAAGTCCCAATTCCTGATAAGAAAATCATCCATCTCTCGTCACCATCTCTAACAAAGTTGGCTTGTTGAATCCTCTTGTCATCATCTCATTTCTTCTTTTCCATGCTAACATCATACCAGGATAGTTAATCATTATCACCAGTGCATCCATCTTGCATCCACAAACTATCAGCAGGCTGCATATCATTCACATGCATTGTATGTTCATCATCATAATATAGATTTATTAGTCTATGCATCTCATAAACCATACATTTTCATAAGAAATCCATTGCATAATCATATAGGCATTATCACATCATCCATTTTAAATGCATTCCATCATCATTTAAGTTGTTTAGGATAATATACATTGGTTATTCTAAGCATCTTAAAACCACCTCATTTGCATCATCATCATAACCATCCATGTGTCCATCCTGAACCTCTTTGTCACAAGATCAACCCTCAAATTGAATATTTTCGCTCGATCTTTTGAGGGGGCAATGTACCAGTATACTTCTTTCTATTGGGGCATTCAAAAAAATTAGAATTTTTTTGAATTTTGACCACGACATGATTATTCTTTGAACCAATGCAGCAAGAACATTGCCTCAAAGAGGGGAAAAATGTACACACATAAAATATACATGCATCTAATCCGGATTCACTAATTCCATGTCGTCCTTAATCAACCCTTTATCATCATTTTCGCCCATCAATTAAATAAATCAAGTTTATTTGATTAATCTCCTAAGTTATCTCTTTAATTAAATAAATCAAGTTTATTTGATTAATCTCCTAAGTTATCTCTTTAATTAAATAAATCAAGTTTATTTAATTAATCTCCTAAATTCATCCATTTAAATTAAATAAATTCATCTTTATTTGATTTAACAGTAACATCATCCTCTTTGATTAAATAAATCAAACCTTTATTTAATTAAATCTAAAATAATTTTCTTCTCATTTTGATTTATTTTAATCCTAAAATCTAAGTCAAAAGTAAAAATCACCTAATCTCTTATTAAATTAAGCAAATCTTGATTAATTTAATCCTAATCACCTAAATCTTCTAGATTTTGCAACTTGCACCAATAAATCATTTCTTTGATTTAGTAATTCCCTAATTACTTTCAAAATGGCATAAAAAAAGGGAATATTCCTCCAAGTTTGAAAATCCCTCCAAATGTCTTGTCCTCCAACATGGCATTAAATCCTCTTACATTGTCTCTTACATGTCCCCCACTTGGAATTTAAGACTCTTCTCCCTCCAACAAGCCATTTTTTGAATTTGAAATCTCCCCCTCTTTGGCACATTGATCAAAATGTGCACAACCGTCATCCTCTCACATCTTGACAAGTTGCATCTTGTCATTGGCTCATGTTTTGTCCCACATCCTCCATGTTCTTCAATCCTCCATCATACTTTCTTATAAATAGAGACCCTCTCTATTGATTTAATCCTCCACAACTACACAACTTGATCACTTATCATCTTGCATCTTCATCATATCTAGAGATTTTCAAAAAGGGGTTGGGAAAGGGCTATTTTCCACATCAAAATAGCACCAATCCCCCTATGATATGATGGTTTGATCCATTTTAGATAGTTTTACATGCTCGTATGCTTTCTTTGTATGCTTTTATTATCATGTTTTTTTGTCTTAATTGATTAAGAATTTCATAGGGAGCTTGATTAATGTTTTTGCCAACTGGGCTAATTGTCTTTTTTGTTGATCATGTTAGCTAAGGAAAAAAATTTGCTCACAGTATCCAAATCTGAAAAAACCTCTATCAGGCTTGTACAATGGAACTCATTCGCCAATAGTGGCAAATCAGTCCACTTCTACTTTTCTAGAAATTTTGAACTAGATTTTGTGCCTCTCAGTTTGCAATGCTCTTTTTGACTGGTTTCTAGATCCGAAACTAGAAAATGCCACCTATAGGTCTTCTCCAAGCTTCTCTAAGGCATGATGAAAACTTGAGGATATTTGAGGATTTGAAAACCTTTCTCCAACTTTACTTCTTGAAAAATTTGCAACCTAGCCCTACAAATCACACACAAGAAGAGGGAAAAATGTTGTGGGGGTTAGTGAATAGGGGTTTTCCTTGGTCAAACCCCTTGGTGGTAATTAAACCTTGAAATGAAAGCAAACATAAAAGGAGAATGATGAGTGAATAAAAGATAATGTTGCAACTCACCAAACCCTAGCAATAAGGTGCTGCAAACATGTAAGTAATGGCTACAATGGATGTGGTTCTTGTCTCTTGCTTGATGTTTTTAGATCTTGAATGAAGCTCTTGCTTGAATCAAAAACCCTACACCACAATTGTTAGCTCTTAAAACAACATGATACAAGCAATCTCAGACATCATGAATGACACTTGAAGATGCTCTAAAATTCTTGATAATCTACACTTGAAATTCCTTGAATGTTCTTGTGAATGCTCAAATGCTTTTGTCAACTCACTAAGTGATCTCTTGAATGCTAAGTGAGAATATGAGTGAAATAAACTCATATTTATACTTAATTTTACAAGAATTTTAGAAAATACAACACTACAAGCCGACATCAGATCTAGGAGAATAAAATCTCGCCAAAAATCTGATTTAAATTTGAATTTTGGTCACATGGGACTCATTTTCCCAAGGTGGAAAATGAGTCCCATTACATATAATGTATGGGACCAAAAATGAAAAGTGTCTAGAAATTTGTTAAACTTGCATTGGGGCCAAAAAATCTAGGTGGGACTCATTTTCCCAAGGTAGCAAATGAGTTCTAGACAATAAATCTAGGCCAGACAAGCTAGGAAAACCTTAATTCTGATTGGTTACTAATCGGTTTTAAGATTATCCTCGAAAAGATGCAATAAATGAGGCTTGTGGATGCAAAATAGGGCCAATTAAAGCATAAGAAAGCCTAACTATTAATGACAAGCCTAGAGGAATGTGAAAGTGTGTTACAAAACTCTACAAAACTCCAAATCAGGCAAGGTTAATGCTGATTATGATTAAAATTATGTTTATTATGCTTAGTTAATTGATAAAACCATAGAAAAGTGTGAAAGTTTGTCACGAAACTTTAGCAAGGCACCATTAAATTCCATTAGTTCACAAGGGTCCAAGACCTAATGTGAATATGTTGTCTATATTAGAACACTAAATCAAGGCAAAATTAAGCCAAAATCAAAAGGAGGGCCCAAACAATTTAGAAAAAATAGAAGGGTTACTTTTTCAGTGACTCTATATATATATATACTTCTTCCTCTAAATTATCATTCAAGAATTATAAGTTGACATCCATCTGATAGACTTTGAAATTCTTGTGAGCAACAGAGACAAGAAACATCCTTATTGCCTCCATTCTGGTTATCAAAGTAAAAGTCTCCTCAAATCAATACCTTCAACTTGTGAATAACCATTACATATGGGTAAGTGCATAGATCTGTGACACAATTTTGGCTCTTAAGATGCCACTTTTTTTATGAAATCAGAAAAATCTGATTTGCATGAGAAAATGAAGATAGTTACGCTCAAAATTTCAAGATGCAGCAAGAACAAAATTTGAAGTTCTCCAAGTCTAGTTTCTAAGCTACTAATTTTTTTGAAATTAATGAAGATTAAGGGTCTCAAAAAGGGGGGCCCAAAATAGGTATTTTTTTATCAAAAAAAATAGCATAGCACCTAAGGGCTCCCCCTTTTCAATTTTTTTCTTTTTAGAATTTCAAAAATCCCAATGGCAAGAAATTAGCTAACACCATGTAGTTTATCCTTATTCTTTCGAATAATTTTTTTAATGAATATATAATATTTTATGAATATTCAAAGTGGACACATCTTGAAAATCTGAAATTTGAGCATCCTCCCCTCTATTTTTTTGAAAACTAATCTATTTTTTTTAATCATGTGTAGAATGGATTCTAGTTTCAAAAAATGTAATTTGTTTCACGTTTGGATGAACAAGTAAAAATCTACCCTAAAACTAGCGCATGTTGATTTTTGACAAAAAACATAGACATTTACAATAGAAGTCATGGATCAAAACCTTAACTAAATCAAAATGAAAAAATAATTATATATTTAGATAGCTAAGAGAGAGGTCAATGCTATCACAACTTTTTTTATAAACTTACATTGAAAGACATACAAATGAGATGGGGAGCATGGACGAAAATAGAAGGAAATTTGGAAAATCATGTCCATTAACACATCCAAAGTAGGTCATTTGGTGAGTGCCAAATGGCCTACTTTGAACAAAACTTGAATTTCCCCTCTCTTTGGTCGACAACTTTGATAATACTTAGACTACACAGTTTATGATCGTAGATGGATAGTTGAGGTTTTACCTTTCATACACTCTCTAACTCTTTACCCTAACTGGATAACTCTTTATCCCTCTAAAGTATCTCTCTCAAGTCTCACTCCCTCCCATGTGACCTAGAATACTCTCTCTTATTCCAATCCCCTCTCTAAGGTCTCCTTCCCTCCCACCTAGGTACCTAAATAAATCTCTCACTCCAGCCCCCTTTCTCACTCTCCCTCTCTCTCTCTCCCCCTTTGGTCTTTTTGTCTCTCTGACTCCATCTCCCTCTCTTAGGTCATTACCTTTCTCTCTCTATCTCTTTCTCAGTCTCTCCCTCTCTTAGATCTGTCACTCACTTCCTCTATCTCTCTCCCACTCCCTCTCTCTCACTCACTCCATCTGTCTCCCTGTCTCTCTCTCACTCACTCTCAGGTATCTCCACCCTCCCTCTCTCACTTTCTCACATGTAAACACACACATTCCCTCTCTCTCTCCCACTCCCTATCTCTCACTCCCTCTATCTCTCTCCCACTCTCTCTCCCTCTCTCAGGTCTCTCCCTCCCACCCCCTTTCCCCCTCTCTCTCTCGATAATCTCCTTCCTACCCCTCCCTCTCTCTCTCTCTCCCACTCTCTCTCTCTCTCTCTCCCTCTCTCTTAGGTATCTCCCTCCCATCCCCTCTCCCTTTCTCTCTCTCTCTCAAGTATCTCTGTCCTACCCCCTCTCCCTCTCTCTCTTTATGAAGTCTCCCCCTCCTACACCATCTCCCTCTCATAGTCACTCCCTCTCCCTCCCACCACCTCTCCCTCTCACTCTCATTCCTATTTTCTCTCTCTCACACTCTCTCTCTCCCTCCCACCCCGCTATCTCTCTCCCTATGTTAGGTCTCTTTTTGTCTCTCTTACTCCCTCTATCTCTCTCCCACACCCTCTCTCTCAAATATCTCCCTCCCACCCCCTCTCACACACTCTCTCTCCCTCTCTATCAGGTATCTCCATCCACCCCCTCTCTCTCTTACTCCCTCCATCTCTCTCCCATCCCTCTATCTTGAGTACTCCCTCTCCTTCCCACCCCCTCTCCCTCTCTCAAGTCTCTCTATCTCACTCCTTGTATCTCTCCCATCCCTCTATCTCCCACTCCCTATATCTTTTATTCTCTTAGTTCTCTCGATCCCAACCCCTCTCTCCCACTTTGTCTCCATCTCCTTCTCTCTCAGGTGTCTCCCTCCCACCCTCTCTCTTAGGTTTCTCCATCCTACCCCCTCTCCCTCTCTCTCTCCCTCTCTCTTAGGTTTCTCCCTCCCACCTCTCTCTCCCTTCTCTCTCTCCCACTCCTCTCTCTCTCCTCCCTCTATCTCTCTCCCTCTCTCTCTCTCCTTGGGTCTCTCCTCTGACCCCTCTCCTCTCTCTCTCTCAGTATCTTCATCCTGCCCTCTCCTATAACAATCAAGTCTCCCCTCTTGCCTCTCCACTCTCACAATCACTCCCTCTATCTCTTCCTCCTCCTCTCTCCTTCTCTATCTCTCTCCCTCCTCTCCCTTTCCCTCTCCTCAAACTATCTCCCTCCCACCACCTCTCTCTCATGCCCTCTCTTTATCCTCTCTCTCCTCTCCTCTCCTCAAGTCTCTCCCTCTCCCTCTCTCTCTCAATTCTCTCCTCCACCACCTCTCCTCTGTCAGTTCTCTCTTTTCTCTCCTCCTCCTCATCTCTCTCCCACACCCTCTCTCTCTCTCCCTCTCTCTCAGGTATCTCCCTCCCACCCCCCCCACTCTCTCAGGTATCTCCCTCCCACCCCCTCCCACTCTATTAGGTATCTCCCCCCACCCCTCTCTCTCTCTCACTCCCTCCATCTCTCTCCCATCCCTCTATCCATCCTACTCCCTCTCCCCCTGAGGGTTTAGGGTTTAGGGATTATAGTTTATGGTTTAAGGGTTGAGGGTTGAGGGTAGAGGATAGAGGGTATAGGGTTTAGTGTTCCAAGTTTATGGTTTAAGGGTAAAGGGTAGAGGGTAGAGGGTAGATGGTTTAGGGGTTTAAGGGTTTAGGATTTAGGGTTTAAGGGTAGATGGTAGAGGGTTTAGGGTTTAAGGTTTGAGGGTAGAGGGTAGAGGTTTTAGGGTTTAGGTTTTAGGGTTTAGGGATTAAGAGTTAAGGGTAGAGGATTTAGGGTTTAGGGATTACAATTTATAATTTAAGGGTAGAGGGTGTAGGATTGAGAGAGAGAGAGGGGTGGTTAATAGTAGAGGGTTAAGGGTAGAGGGTAGAGGGTTTAGGGTTTTAGGGTTTTAGGGTTTAGGTTTCAGGGTTTAGGGTTCAGGGTTTAGGGTTTAAGAGTAGAGGGTAGAGTTTAAGTTTAGGTTTAGGAGTTCTAAGGGTGAAAGTTTAGGGTTTTAAGGGTAGAGGGTAGAGGGACTATGATTTAGGGTTTGAGGGGTTTAGGGTTTAAGGGTAGAGGTTGAGAATGAAGCGATAGAGGTAGAGATGAGTAGAGGTTGAAACAGATGGTAGAGGTTTAAGGAGGTCATGGTTTATGGTTTTATGGTTTATGGTTTAGTTGAGGTTTAGGGTGACAAGTGAAAATAGATAGAAAGTTGAAATTTTAGGTTGAGGAGTAGAGGTTAGAGCTAGAGGGTAGAAAATTTAGGGAGTTGAGGGTGGAGGGTAAGAAATTGAGGTAGATATAGGGTAGAAGTTGAGGTTAGTAGAGTTTAGGATTGAGAGAGAGAAGGCATTGAGTTTTAGGGTTTAGGGTAGAGGTTAAGGAGTTTAAGGGTTAGGGTTTAGGGTTGAGGGTGGAAGGTAGAGGTTTAGGGTGGAGATGGTATAGGAGTAGAGGGTTGAGGGTAGAGGGTATAGGGTAGAGGGTTGAGAGTAGAGGGTGTAGGGTTGAGAGAGAGGGGGGGTTGAGGGTTTAAGGGTTGAGGGTTTGTGGTTTAAGCATTGAGGATTTAGGGTAGAGGGTAGAGGGTAGAGGGTAGAGGGTAGAGGGTAGAAGGTAGAGGGTTTAGGGTTGAGAGAGAGAGAGAGGGGGGGTTGAGGGCTTAATAGTTTTATGGTTTACGGTTTAAGGGTAGAGGGTGTAGGGTTGAGAGAGAGAGAGAGACAAAGAGAGTGAGAGAGGGGGGGTTGAGGGCTTAAGGGTTTTAGGGTTTACGGTTTAATGGTATAGTGTGTAGGGTTGAGAGAGAGAGAGAATGGGGTTGAGGGTTTAAGGGTTGAGGGTAGAGGGTAAAGCGTAGAGAGAGAAATAGAGAGGGTTGAGGGTTTTAGGGTGGAGGGTAGATGGTTTAATGGTTTAGGGTTTAAGGGTTAAGGGTGTAAGGGTTGAGGGTGG
>VDFB02193867.1:528056936-528218082 GCA_007258455.2 Sequoia sempervirens
GGTAGAGGGTAGAGGGTTGAGAGAGAGAGAGGAGGGATTGAGGGTTTTAGGGTTTACGGTTTAAGGGTAGAGGGTGTAGGGTTGAGAGAGAGAGAGATAGGGGGTTGATGGTTTTAGGTTTTTAGGGTTTACGGTTTATGGTTTAAGCATTGAGGGTAGAGGGTTTACGGTTTAGAGTTTAAGGGTTTTTATGGTTGAGGGTAGAGGGTTGATGGTTGAGAGAGAGAGAGAGACAGTTGAGGTTATAGGGTTGAGGGTTTAAGGGTTTATGGTTACAATTTAAGGGTAGAGGGTAGACAAATCTATTTCACTCCAACCCCTCTCCCATTGTGAGATCTTTCCCCCACCCTAACTAGATAACTCTCTATCCCTCTCAAGTCTCTATCACTCTTAGGTCTCGGTATCTACCATGCTACTAGGACTAATTTCTCTCACTCATATCCCCTCTCCCTCTATCTCAAGTCTCACTCCCTTCCTATTGATATTGTGAAAGTATTTCAAAGCACCACATTTGGCACTCATCAAATTTGGTGAGCACCAAATGTGTTTTTACCTTGAAATAGTAAAATAGAAGTTCACCCTGTGATTCTGGCCCACATGCTTTTGCTTTTGTCTGGTTCAACTCTTAATTTGACAGAGAAACACCTTTTTTATGTAGTTGACTCCCAGTTGTACCAATCTATGCTTGATTCATCACCTTTTTGCCACCAGTTTGCATGAAAAAAATGTAGATGAAGACACAATTGTCATTGCCTCACACTACATATTTCATAAGCATTAAATCAACAATCATCTTTTGATGAAACACTCACCAACACTCCAAAACTCAAAACCCTAACTTTTGATAAGTTTCAAAGGGGGTTTACTCAAAACCTCACCTCCAGACCTCTCCTCACCAGATGAATGCCTCCAAAACCTTCAAATATATCTTCCCTTCCTTAATTAACTCTTCGAAAGTGCTGCCCCAAGTGTTTTCCATTACTACCTACTCTTAACCTCTAAATTTCACTCAAAACACACATTCTTGTCAACTAGGCATCATGCCCAAAGCCCCATACAGCCACCCCTACTCTTGAAATCATGCACACATTCCCCCTACACCTAATTATTCCATTCCACTGAGTTACAATAGAATACAATGGGTGTAAAAGACATTTGGTGGAAATTTCCACACTGCCCCTATGGAAAAAGTATGAATTTATGCCTAGGAGGCATAACTTGAAGTAGCAGATCAAAGCAATAGTTTGGAAAAAGGTTAGAACTTGGTTGTTTCAATGTCATCAGGTGGAGTTTGATGTGATAGAAGGTGTGCAAAGGCATGGTAGGTCATTTGGATGTTTGGGTTTGAAGCCCTAGTTGAACAAAGAGTGAAAATGGGTGAAATTGATAGGTTTTAAGAAGGAAATGTGTGATAAATTTGGGCGCAGCATAATTTGAAGGTGAATTAAGTTTTTGTAGGGTGAAAAAAGAGTGTTTGAAAATATTTTGAGGTTGAAAGAGGTCTAGAAATGGGTTTTTCAATAAACACCTGCTTGTTTGGTGAAAAATGAGGGTTTCATGAAAGAGGGTCTTAGTAAGTGATTTTTGACTTAGTGGTTGAATAATTTTTGGTTTTGGAGGTAGTTTGAGGACTTCCCAATGGTATTTTGATTGACACGTCGAATTGCTCCGAGCTATGTTCAACCGGCTGAATCCGTTAAGAGTCTAAAGTGCAAAATGGCTGCAAACTTTAGCATGACATTACTTGCACACCATGAGGATTAGAAACTTCTCGTTAGGGACTATGGGATCATAGTGTGCCCCTCTATAATAAATTCTCTCATTTATCACTATCTCGAAAGCATTCTCCTGTGGTCGCGAGATTTTGTTTGGGGAAAAAGTTGTCAAATGCAAGTAGTGCAAAGTTGCAAAGTGGTGCAACTTTCGTTCTACAACTTGTGTGACCAAAATAACTATTTCAATGTGTCTAAGTGGGTATTTTTATGCTAGGAATGGTCCCCTTTCACACCCAAACATGACCAATCACTCTGAGCTACGCTCAAATGGTTGAATCCCTTAAGATTCTGAAGTGCAAAATGGCTACAAACTTAATCATGATGTTACTCAGACACTGTGTGGCTTAGAAACTTCTCATCAGAGACTATGGGATTTTTTGGTACACCTCTACAATAACCTCTCTCAATTTTCACTATCTCAGAGGTGTTCTCCTATGGTGGCGAGATTTCTCTTGGAGAAAAAGTTGTCAAATGCAAGTAGTGAAAAGTTACAAAATGGTGCAACTTTCATTCTGCAAGTCATGTGACCAAACTAACTGTTCCAACACATATGAGTTGCTATTTTTTTGCTATGAATGGTTCTCTTTCACACCCAAACGTGTTGAATCACTTTGAGCTACGTTCAACCAGTTGAATCTCTTAAGAGTCTAAAGTGCAAAATAGCTGCAAACTTCAACATGACGTTACTCAGAGACCGTGAGGCTTAGAAACTTTTCATCTAAGCCTATGAGATTGTGTTGTGTCCCTCTACAATAACCTTTTTCAATTTTCACTATCTCAAAGGCGTTCTCCTATGGCGGCGATATTTTTCTTGGAGAAAAAGTTGTCAAATGCAAGTAGTGAAAAGTTGCAAAGTGGTGCAACTTTTGTTTTGCAACTCGTATGACCAAACTAACTATTCCAATGCATCCAATTGGGTACATTTATGCTATGAATGGTCCTCTTTTACACCCAAATGCATCGAATCGCTCTAAGCTACGTTTAACCGACTGAATTCTTTAAGAGTCTGAAGTGCAAAATGGCTGCAAACTTTAGTATGATGTTACTTAGACACCGTGAGGCTTAGAAACTTCTCTTCTGAGCTTCTGGGGTCATGTTGTGCCCCTCTATAATAACCTCTTTCAGTTTTCACTATCTCATAGGGATTTTCCTGTGGCAGTGAAATTTTTCTTGGGGAAAAAGATGTCAAATGCAAGTAGTGAAAAGTTGCAAAGTGGTGCAACTTTCGTTCTGCAACTCGTATGACCAAAATAACTATTCAAATGCATCCAAGTGGGTATGCTTATGCTAAGCATGGTCCTTTTTTGTAGCCAAACTTGTCAAATCACTTTGAGCTACGTTCAACCAATTGAATCCCTTAAGAGTCTAAAGTGCAAAATGATTGCAAACTTCAACATGACGTTACTCACACACTGTGAGGCTTAGAAAATTATTGTTAGAGCCTATGGGATCATGTTGTGTCTATCTACAATAACCTCTCTTAGTTTTTCTATCTCGGAAGCATTCTCTTGTGGCGGTGAGATTTCGCTTAGGGAAAAAGTTGTCAAATGCAAGTAGTGCAAAGTTGTGAAGTGGTGCAACTTTCGTTCTGCAACTTGTGTGACCAAGCTAACTATTCCAATGCATCTAAGTGGGTACTTTTACGCTAGGCATGGTCCTCTTTTTCACCCAAACACACTAAATCACTCCAAGCTATGTTCAACCAGTTGAATCCCTTAAGAGTCTGAAGTGTAAAATGGTTGCAAACTTTAGCATGATGTTACTCTCACACCGTGAGGCTTAGAAACTTCTCATCAAAGCCTATTGGATCATGTTGTCCCCCTATAATATAAATTCTCTTAGTTTTCACTATCTCAGAGGCGTTCTCCTGTGGCAGCCAGATTTTGTTTGGGGAAAAAATTGTCAAATGCAAATAGTGCAAAGTTGCAAAGTGGTGCAAATTTCGTTCTGCAACTCGTGTGACCAAACTAATAGTTTCAACATGTCTAAGTGGGTATGTTTACACTATACATGGTCCTCTTTCACATCCAAACATTCCAAATCACTCTGAGTTACGTTCAACCGGTTGAATCCCTTAAGAGTTCAAAGTGCAAAATGGCTGCAAACTTTAGTATGACATTACTCGGACATTGTAAGGCTTAGAAACTTCTCGTTTGAGCCTATAGGATTGTGTTTTGGTCCTCTACAATGAAATCTATCAGTTTTCACTATCTCAGAGGCATTCTCTTGTTGCTGCGAGATTTCACTTGGGTAAAAAGTTGTTAAATGCAAGTCGTAAAAAGTTGTAAAGTGGTGAAACTTTCATTCTACAACTCGTATTACCAAACTAATTGTTCCAATGTGTCTGATTGGTTACATTTATGCTAGGAATGGTCCTCTTTCACACCCAAATGCACCAAATCACTCTGAGCTACATCCAACTAGCTGAATCCCTTAAGAGTCTAAAGTACAAAATGACTACAAACTTTTGCATGATGTTACTCGGACACGGTGGGGATTAGAAACTTCTCATCTTAGCTTATGGGATTTTGTTGTGGCCCTCTACAATAAACTCTCTTAGTCTTCACTATCTCAGAGGCATTCTCCTGTGGTGGCGAGATTTCACTTAGGGAAAATATTGTTAAATGCAAGTAGTACAAAGTTGCAAAGTGGTGCAACTTTCATTTTGCAACTTGTGACACCAAACTAATTATTCCAAAACATCTTAATGGGTAGGTTTACACTAAGAATGGTCCTCTTTTTCACCTAAAAGTGTTGAATTGCTCTGAGCTATGTTCAACCAATTGAATCCCTTAAGAGTTTAAAGTGCAAAATGGTTGTATAGTTCAGCATGATGTTACTTGCACACCGTGAGGCTTATAAAATTCTTGTCAGGGCCTATGGGATTATGTTGTTCCCTTCTACAAGAAATTCTCTTATTTTTCATTCTCTCAGAGGTGTTTCTCCTTTGGTGATGAGATTTCGCTTGGGGAAAAAGTTGTCAAATGCAAGTAGTGCAAAGTTGCAAACTGGTGCA
The DNA here is from genome assembly GCA_007258455.2 of Sequoia sempervirens. Classification (NCBI taxonomy): domain Eukaryota; kingdom Viridiplantae; phylum Streptophyta; class Pinopsida; order Cupressales; family Cupressaceae; genus Sequoia; species Sequoia sempervirens. The sequence continues at coordinate 528,061,728 of VDFB02193867.1, forward strand.
ACTTTTGTTCTGTAACTCGTGTGACCAAACTAACTACTCCAAAGTGTCCAAGTTGGTAAATTTACGATAGGGATGGTCCTCTTTTGCACCCAAATGCACTGAATCACTCTGAGCTACATTCAACCGGCCGAATCCCTTAAGAGTTTGAAGTGCAAAATGGCTACAAACTTCAGCATGAGGTTACTCAAATACCGTGAAGCTTAGAATTTTTTTTCTGAGCCTATGGAATCATGTTGTGGCCCTCTATAGTAACCTATCTTTGTTTTCACTATCTCAGAGGTGTTCTCCTGTGGTAGCTAGATTTCACTTGGGGAAAAAGTTATCAAATGCAAGTAGTGTGAAGTTGCAAAGTGGTGTAACTTTTGTTCTGCAACTCATATGACCAAAATAATTGTTCCAACGCATCTGAGTGGTTACGTTTATGCTAGGAATGGTCATGTTTCACACCCAAACATGCCAAATCGCTTTGAGCTATGTTCAACTGACTAAATCCCTTAAGAGTAAAGTGTAAAATGGTTGCAAACTTCAGCATGACATTACTCACACACCATGAGGCTTAGAAACTTCTCGTCATAGCCTATGGGATTGATTTGTGTTCCTTTACAATAACCTCTCTTAGTTTTTTCTATCTCAAAGGCATTTTCCTATGGCAGTGAGATTTCGCTTGGGGAAAAAGATGTTAAATGCAAGTACTACAAAGCTACAAAGTGGTGTAACTTTCATTCTACAACTCATGTGACCAAACTAATTATTCCAACACATCTAAGTGGGTACGTTTACGCTAGGAATGGTCCTTTTTTGCACCCAAATGCACCAAATCACTCTGTGCTATGTTCAATTGCCTAAATCCCTTAAGAGTCTAAAGTGAAAAATGGTTGCAAACTTCAGCATGACGTTACTTAGACACTGTGAGTCTTAGATACTTCTCATTAGATCCTATGGGATCATGTTGTTTCCTTCTACAATAACCTCTCTTTGTTTTTTCTATCTCGAAGGATTTCTTCTGTGGCAGTGAGATTTCACTTGGGAAAAAAATTGTCAAATGCAAGTAGTGCAAAGTTGCAAAGTGGTGCAACTTTCATTCTGCAACTCGTTTGACCAAACTAACTATTCCAATGTGTTTGAGTGGGTATATTTAAACTAGGCATGGTCCTCTTTCGCACCTAAACACACTAAATCACTCTGAGCTACATTCAACTGGTTGAGTCCCTTAGAGTTTGAAGTGCAAAATGGTTGCAAACTTCAGCATGAGGTTACTCAAACATCGTGATGCTTAGAAACTTCTCATCTAATCCTATGGGATTGTGTTATTACCCTCTATAATAACCTCTCTTGGTTTTTACTTGTAAGGAAAATAAGCATGTCTAAGTCAAGAGCAAGTTTTCCCAATCTTGGCAAGGCACAAGCAAAGTCCACCATGCCCATGGTCAAGGAAAATGTCCAAGATGATGCAAAATCTACTTGGGAAAGAAAAGATATGTCCAAAATATTTTCAAGTCCACCCTTGGCTTGAATAATTCTTGTCCAAGACAAAGGTAAAGTCTGCCCAACTCAATGAATACATGGAAAAGACAATGTAAAGTCGGCCCAACTCAAAGCATGCATGGCAAAGACAACTTAAAGTCTGCCCAAAGCTAAAAATAGGAGATGGAAAACATATCTTGAAGTCTTCCTTAGGCTAAGATCAAAGGGAACATCCAACACGTTGAGATGGTGCCTCGTCATCTTCCAACCAATCAAATTGTTCCAAGCTAGCATGTCTAGGTTCAATGAAACTGACACTTCATAATGCAACAACTTTTTATTTTTGGTTTATATTTAGCAGAAGGACAAGTGTCCCCAAATGTAATTTTTTCATTGGTTGAGAGGTAGTTAGTTGTGACAAACCCTAATTAGGGTTTTATTTTGTAATCTTGTTCATTGATTCAAAATCAATCTTGGCCATTGAATTGTATTCAAGGAGCCTATAAATTGAGCTCACCCCTCATTTGTAAAACATGGGAGCATCCATCGCATACTACCAATTCAATACCTTGTCTATGCTTTCAATTAATATTATGCTTTGATAGATTATTTCCAAGCATCCATCACTTGTCTGAAAGCACTTGTTGTAGGCTCTTATCCATAGTAGCAAGATAATGAAATGTTTGATAAAATTATTTGGTAGACATGTATGAAAAATGTGGTAGCATAGACAAGGTAATAAACTATTTGAAAAAATGCCTAAAAGAAATGTGGTCTCATGGTGATGGAATGCCATAAAAATCTAGGGAATTTTCTTGTCATGGTATTCCATCACCATGAGACCACATTTCTTTGAGGCATTTTTTCAAATAGTTTGCTACCTTGTCTATGCTATTGCTTACTATTACGCTTTGATGGATTTTTTCCAAGCATCCATATAGCTTGTTCAAAAGCACCTATTTTAGACTTTTAGCCATAGCAGCAAGGTAGTGAATTGATTGATAAAATGCTTTGGTAGACATGTATGAAAAATATGGTAGCATAGACAAGGCAGTGAACTATTTGAAAAAAAATCCTCAAAGAAATGTGTTCTCTTAGTGATGGAATGCCATGACAAGCACATTGATTTCACATTTATTTGAGGCATTTTTTTGAATAGTTCACTGCCTTGTTGGTGCAGGAGCACCAAGCCTCCTGATATGGTATTGAATGGTCATGGATGGAATTGTGGTTAAGATAGGAGAGTGAGTTATTTTTTGTTTCAACAAGGTCTACTTAGACCATTCTCATGTTTTCAAAATGATTTGGGGTTTTCATTTGATAATTTGGCCATAACTTGTAATCATGTTAAAAGTTGTCAAGATGGTCAAATGTTGTCAAGGTAAGTAGAATAGGAAGTCATTTAAGAGGGTCTAGGGGATTAGGAAATAATAAAGATTCAAAAGGAGGAAAATGTCAAATTTGTGAGTTGCATAAATGTAACAAATTTAAAAACCAACGGCTACCTCCTTTGAAAAGTTGTTACTTGGTAGTTATAGATGTTGGGAGAAGTTGGATTTGAATGTAATCATTATAAAAGCATAAAAAATGGCTCCCGTAAGGTTGTTGAAGGTAGTTTGAAAATTGTACACATTTTGTTTTCATCAAATACAACATTCTCAATAACTTTTTTCTTGTTTTTCTAAACTTTGAAAGCTTGGTATGGATTTGTACAAATTTCCTTTTCTCTAAAACTTCTTATATGTTGTAGATACATGTGTTATATCTCTAATGCTTTAGATTTGAGGTCTTAACTGTGAAAATTGAGGGAGAAATCTTTATTTTTCTGGGACTACTCATTTACCCTATTTTGGGGGTTTGGAAAGGGAACAAAATGGGTTTCTAAGCCTTCCACCCACTGTATAGTCTTGTAACTCAATGGATAGGCTTAGATAGGTGAAATAAACATGTACACATCTTTGTTTGTGCAGGGAAGGTGTATTTCTTGATTTCGGTGAGTCCCTAAGGTTGTTTCCATTGGAAAATGCATGGATTTAATGGGTAAATACCTGAAAATGATGATGGGGTGTTAGGAAATGTTATCTTATGAACTTTTAAGATTTTGGGGGTGAATTAAAGGGTGTTTGATTAAGTGGAAAGTCTAGGAAGGGCTTGGAAGTGTCTTTTTCAATGAACCCTCATCAAAAGTGCATAAAACAAGGGTTTTTGGGTTTAGTGTGGAGGTGGTTGTACAAATAAAATATAATGGGGTATTTTGGGGTTTGGTAACCTTAAAATTTCTTCCCTAAAGTATCAAATTGTTTGCACAAGTTTAAGAGGGGGGTCCTTTGTAAAATTGACCTATTTGGAGGCCTAAATGGTGAGGAAGTTAGTTTTCTCAAATCTGTTCCAAAGGAGTCATATGGGGGGCTAAGATATGTTTTGTAACTATGTAATGGGTGTATGAATCATCCTTTTTTTTGTCAAGTGTTTTGGGAAGTTGTGGAGTTAAGTACCTAAAAGTGGGTTTGCACTACTACTAGGTTTGCAAGGGTGCAAGTGGGAAATCCTACCTCTGATTGATTTCAAAATTTGGGAGTTGTTTGGATTGGTCCAATAGATCTTTTTAATCTTGTTAGATGCCTCTTGAAGGAAATTTGACACTTTGAGTGGGTTTGGGTCTCCTATCTATGCATCACTTGCCTATGTTATTGCTTCTTATTATGCTTTGATAATTTTTTTCCAAGCATCCATGGCTTGTTTGCAAGCACCTATTTTAGGCTTTTAGCCATAGCAACGAGGCAGTGAATTGTTTGATAAAATTCTTTGGTAAACATGGACGAAAAAATGTGGTAGCATAGACAAGGCAATGAATTGTTTCAAAAAATGCCTTAGAGAAACGTGGTCTTATGGTGATGGAATGGCATGAAAATCCATATAAATTTGCATGTCATGGAATTCCATCACCATGAGACCACATTTCTTTCAAGAATTTTTTTCAAGCAGTTCATTGCCTTGTCTATAGTATTGCTTGATATTGTGCTTTTGATAGATTTTTTCCAAGCATCCATCGCTTGTTCGAAAGCACTTGTTTTATGATTTTAGCCATATCAACAATGCAATGAACTGTTTGACAAAATACTTTGGTAGAAATGTATGAAAAATGTGGTAACATAGACAAGGCAATGAACTCTTTGATAAAATACGTCAAAGAAATCTAGCCTCATAGAATGCCATGATAACAAAATGCAATTGGCAGCTGATCCTACTTATTAGTTATGCAATGTGAAGTAAGTGCATAACTACTTGGGTTGAGTTTGTAAAAACTATATTGTAATTAAAATTTTTGCATCTATCAACATCTAGTTATTAGTTATGTAGTGTGAAGAAATGCTTTGACTTTGAAAAATGTGCAATAAAATGTAATCAACAATATGAATATAAACTACAAAATATTATTTTTTACTATTCATTAGTTGAAATATTTATTTTATTTTCTCTCTATATCTCTATATGCTATGGAAATACCTTTCAATTTCAAAATAAATAGATTTTATCTCTTGTTCTACAATTTTTTATGTTTTTTTAAATATGATTTTTTCCCAACTTTTTAAAAAGCTGTTATACTTTTGGTTTGTCAAATTTTTCCCCAAAAGATTTTTTTTGCTATGCATTGGAAGCATGAAGCATACATATGAATATATGCACTATACATGAAGTATACATGTGAATAAGTGAAGCATACATGTGAATAAGTGAGGCACAAGTAATTGAAGCATTCCAAAGGATACAAACCACCAGGAATGGAGCTTATTGAGCAATCGACAGTAATTAATTAAGCATTAGATGTAAACAAAATCCATGCCTACAACATTCAAGCATACAATTTACACAATACACATGATAACATCATTCAAGAATGACAATAGAAAAATAAGATATTTTTAATAAAAAATTCATAAGTTATACAATGATATATATTGATAAAAGTATATACAATATATCCAAAAAAACCATACAGGATTAGTACAAAGGAGCCATATTATGGACATAAAATGTCACGTATATATCGCTTGTACAAAACATATGTTCTGAAATGCCAAATAGGCATACAAAAAATGACCCTAATACAGTCATTTCCCTCTAGGGGAAGGAAATAGATCCCGTGATGCCTTTGAAATTCAGCTGGATGGAGTGACTATTGGTTCTCTGGTCTTTCGAACATGTTCACTAGTCCTCCTCTCTTCACTCTAGACCTTCAACTGATACAATAAAATGTAAGGATGTTAATACAAAAAAAATGAATTGTGGAATGACATATAACAAAATATAATCACTTACCGCATACAGATAGTCATCATTCACATTTACATCATTACCACATCCATGATCTGGAGTGACAACCACCTGTAGCAACCATCAAGATAGAAATTAAGCTACACAAAAGTATCATGAAAATTTTCTATAATAGACCATAAAAGAGAAAATATAATGTCAAATCAACTAATCTGTTGCATACCTTTCTCAATGGATCAGAATTGGCTATTGTTGTAGCAACTCCGTGGTCCATCATGACACCAACATCACCAGGGCTGTTTGATGTCAACATCTGCAAATGGTAAATGAAAGAGTAAATGGTAGGGTGAATTATTGAATGTTAATGGGATGGGATAATGAAGGAATAGAGGAATAAAAAGTGAATTAGGAGAAGATAATGTGACACAATCAAGGAATAAAAATGCAACGTTTGTGTTTCTCATCAATTTTTTAGATTTGTATATGCAAAATTATGAAAACTAGCTAACATTTTTTTAGAACATCATTATTGAATAAATGCCACCTAAGTGTAAGGTCCTTGAGGAAATGAATTGCAAGGTGTGCAGGTCGAAGGTCCACTAGGAAACTATTTGAAATCCAAAGCATGTTATGAGACAAACATTCAAATATAAAATTCAACAATTCAAATGCAATAATAATATCTTTAATACTAGTTGCATACTTGTGGACTCAACATCAAGAATGAATAAGGGTCTGTAGGAATGGGGCATGTCTCATGAACACTCCAACCCTGAAATTTGATCAAATCAAAATTCTACTAATTTACTTATTATTAAATTTCAAAATATAATTTAATAAACAACATTAAATGAACTCGTTGAATTTTACCTAATTGCCAATGTTGAATGTATCATTTAGCAAATCATCTGTGAAATCCATCGCCTTTGCAACTGATATGGGTTGTGTAGCTGCATCCCGAGCACTCTGATAATCGTACATACAAACTGCACCACAAGCGCCACAGTGGTGGGGTGGAGCTCGAGGCCTACACATCTCCTCCACACCAAGCTCTACTAGAGGCCTCACACACTGTAAAATGGTCTGGGTGAGTGATTCAATCTATTCCAATGTGTCCACCTCTACACTATCCTTAACAATGGAAGGAATGGTGACATGCCCTACCATGGGTCTAGCCAAGGATCTCGGTGCCAACTATGTATTACATTGTGTAGCAAGTCTATCATGTGTGGAGCCCCCACCTCTACCCTAAAATTCTAAGATGTTAAAATAATTTGGAATCTTATTGAGGATAAATTCATAATAGAGTTTCCTCAAAAAGTATTGTGGTACCTCATGGTTATTGCATGGAGGTTGGTCAAATACCATCCACCACCACTCTCAAAATTTATTTTTAATTAACTCATGGTGGAACCAATGGATGGGGAACCTCCTGCATGTATGAGACAAAGGTGCGTTGGTTTTTAGGTCTATAAATAGGGAACACAAGTCGGCTTTTCTAGTTTTTTGTTTTTTAACATCTGCATATGACAAACCTCTAGCATAATATTGTCAGATCATGCCTCTTATTTGACAAAAGAATTATTTTCTCGCTCATTTCTCCTAAACGAGATACAATTGACTTCAATGATTCAACAATCCCTCTCCTATAAGGGTTTGTTTTGACATGCTCAGTTAATCTTCCAATTAATTGTTCAATGCCTCTTTTATTATTTTCAATTTGATTTAGAATATTTTCTTGTGTTCCTTGAGGATTCCTATGAATTGATGGAGGGGTTTTAGGTTGTTCTTGAATAGGATGCTCTTCTTGAGGGAGTGATTGTGAATTCTTAAAGTTTTGAGGTGGAGATTCATTCCCTGATAATTAGAACAAAATTTTATTATAAAAACCTATTTCAATCTGCATTCTAAATCAAATTTGAAATAAATTGAATAAAAATACATACCTCTTCACAATTTTCAACATCTCTGATGTGTTGGCGGCATCCTCATGAAAGATAGTAGGCTAACGATGCAAATAATGGATGATATTTGGTGAGCACGAGTTGTAGACCTCAAATCCTCTAATCCAAGCTGTGAATTGAAGAGAAATGAGGGTTTGAAACACATTCAGTGTTTTTATTTTTCTTTTCAATTTGGCACATGCCAAATGGCCAATTTCAGCCTTTTTTTATGAATTTTTTCAATTTGACACCTAAATTATGTCATAGATTGGTGCACTTACCCATACCAATCTGGCTTTGTTCCTCACAAACTCACCATCTTTATTTAGCTTGTTCTGTAACTCCCACTTTGCTTCTACCATAATCTTATCAGTTGGTCTAGAAACCATATCTCATGTCATATTCTTTTCTATCTGGTTCAATTCTTCTTGCATAGCCTTGATCTAACATTCATCTTTTCTAGCATCAACAAAGCTCTTGGGCTCTACCTTTGATAATAAACAAAAATTTACTTGCACACTTGCTTTTGCAAGCCTTCTTCTATTCAACACACCTTCATTCTTATCTCCAATGATTTGATATGTAGAATGGTTCTTTTGAACATACTTTGTTGGAGTCTTAATGGCCTTTTCTGATTCTTGTTTTTTCTCTTCTTTCTCTTCTTCTTCTCCTACCTCTTCTTCAATGTAGGGAGTTATATTAGATCTACAAACCTCTTGTTCTTATGAGATCTGACACAAGTCTTCATCTACCTTAGCATTTTTTCTTTTAGTCATCTTTCCCAATCTCTTTTAGCATCTATAGGCCTTTCTTGTAGTTGACCAAGAAAGATCCCTTCATCACACCTTGAATCTAACTTTCCAAGATCTTCTTCCTCTCTCCTGATGTGACATTTTCTACCAAAGATTCTAAAGTATCTAATAGTGGGAGGCCTTCTATACCATAGTTCATAAGGGGTCTTAGTGATATTAACCTTCAAATGTATGTGTTGTTAAGCAAGTAGACAATAGTGTGAACTGCTTCCTTCCAATACATATTTTATAGGTCAACATCTTTCAACATAGCCCTAGCCATCTCTTGCACAGTACTATTCTTCCTTTCCACTACCTTATTATGTTGAGGGGTTATAGGAGCATAAATATGTTTCCTAATACCATGATCTTCACAAAAAATTCAAAATCATTTGAAATAAATTTACCTCTTCTATCTGATCTTAAGCATTTGATCTTAGCATCCATTTCATTCTCAACTTTTGACTTGAATATTTTAAACTTATCAAAAGCTTCTAATTTTTTTTTATAAAAATGTAACCCATCATTCTAGAGTAGTCATCAATAAGAAACATGAAATACCTTTCACCTTGTTGAATCCTTGCTCCTGTAGGTTTGCATAGGTTAGTGTGAATAAGCTCCAATGGCATTGTAGCAAAACACTCCTTGCTCTTGAAACTTGTCTCTTTTTTCTTTCCCATTTGAAACTCCTTGCATCATGTGTTTGGAGCCTTAGTTATCTTATACATATCACTCACTAGGTGAGTAGAACTATTGTCAAAGTTGATGTGTCCCATTATTTTGTGCCATAGCCACCACTCATTGGATTGAGCCAATGAATATATTTTTCCATTTGTCCTAGTTCCTTCTACAACTAATTTCTTCTAAACCCTACCTTCCTAATCTCACAACCTTTGGCATGAAATGTAAGGTTGTACCCTTTAGTGTACATTTGAATGACACTGAGGAGATTATGCTTCAGCCTTTTGATATAGAGGACATCCTCAGTCTTGTTCTTTCCATCAATGGTTATAACACCCTTTCCAATTCATGATTGATGAAACTTCCCTTGTCACTAGTCGTGCTTAGAGCAACCACTGTCAATCACCCAAGCATTTTCTTCTTCCTTTGCATGAAAGGAAGTCCACACAACCATTAATTTTTCATTATCCTTGTCAATTTTCAAAGATCTAGACTTCTTATATTTTTCAACATTACCCTTTTTGTCACCAACTTTTAGGGCCATTAATAGGGTTTCATTATTTGAGTCATTTTTTTCATCTTCTAAAGAAAAAATGCTTTCCCTAGAATAGAGACTCCTTTTGAACTTTTCTCTTTTGTTATTGTCTTTTGATTCTTTAAAGGGAGATTTAAAAGAAAAATGACCAATCCCCCCACAATTGAAACACTTGAAAGGTAACTTACCTTTTATTTTTTTCGTGCCCTTCATTAATCTTGTTACAAAGTTCGCTTCTACCTCATCAATGTCATCATTCTGATCTTTTCTTTCATCTTCTATATTTTTATTGACTTTGAATGTTGCTTCCTTCTTTGGAGAATCTTTGTCAAACTCTCTCATTTCAAAGGTTGTGAGAGCATCAAACATTTCATCTAATTAATACTTATCCAAGTCCTTAGACACCTCAATAGCTTGGATACCTTATTCCTATAAGATTTGGGGAGAGATCTCAAAACATTCTTCACAATCTCATCTTCTTTCACTTCTCCACCAAGACCTCTGATGCCAATAACTATTTCATCCACCCAAAGCATATAACTAGCAATATCTTCATCCTCTGTCATCCTCAAGGTCTCAAATTTGCTCTTGAATATTTTCATTTTGGCTTGCTTCACTTTATTATCTCCCTCATAAATTTTTCTCAAATTTTCCCATACATCCTTAGTAGAGCTGCAACTCATCACCTTCAAAATTTCTAAATCAACTAACCCACACATGATAGCATTCTTTACGAGGAGTAGCAGGAGTAGTGTAACCATCCTCGACATATTTCCAAACACCAAACCCAATAGAGTTTATATGTCCTTCCATTCTTACTTTCCAATAGGTGTAATTTATCCCATCAGGCCTAGGACCCTTATAAGATCCATCATCTTCCATCCAGGATCTTTCCTCAAGCGAGTAAGCTTCTTCATAGGAACTTGTCTCTTATACCAATTTTTGAACACACCTAGATACTAAGATGGGGGTGAATCAATATCTTCAAAATCTTTAAACCCTTCATATCTTAAACCATTAAACAAAATGCTAATTCAAAATTTTAATAGGATCACCACATTATAAAAAGATAAGTAATACTTAATCAAATCATTAGCAATGAACGATAAGTCAATGAACACACATGCAGATGATAACACTAGATTTACATGGAAAACCCAAGAAGGGAAAATCCACAGTGAGAAATCTCATAATATAGGAAGATCACTTCTTATAAAGATTACAATTTGTTTAAAGGCTCATTGCCTAAGGAATCACACTATTCCCTAAAGGACTTGTAGGCTAAGGTGCACAACCTTAGGGAAAGATACAAAGGTCTTGTAGGTTGAGGCACACAACCCCAAGGCAAGATACAAATTACAAGGAATTGTTGAAGAGACTCACTATCTAATAATAGGATACATGAATATTTATAAATTACAACATATGTCAACAATACACTCTGTTGATTGAGGCATTAAAACTCACTTGATCTTTCTTTTCCATAAATCACTACATCATTCCATACTCGCACACCACCACTCACTCGCTCAACTTTGTAACTGATTTATTCTTTCATTTATATCCTCTGCAAGATCACAACACACCAATTAGGTTGGCTAGAACATAAGATAAATAATAATTCCAAAAAGTCAACCATAAAAACATAATGCAATACTATCTGGGAGATAAAGAGGACCAAAAAAACTTATTACATCTTCCAATGTGATCCCAAACAACACACATGCTAGCACACAACAACCCAAGTTAGTAATAGGGAAAAGTGTAGCATATTGCCAATTAGGCCAAAAACACAATTTCAATTGAATTTACTCAATATAGTTCTAAATAATATAGGTCAGGACCCAAACACAACTTAACACAACTTGAAATGCTGGTGCAGACCCCAAGCACATAACATAAGCAAGAGAACAAGCCTTGTCGGCCAGACATCCACAAATTACCCAAAAAACCAACTCAAAACAATATGTAGCACCAAAGAGATCAACCATTGATGTGTGGACCATAAAGGGGCATTCCATGAACATCCAACAACACTTCCATATACTTCTTTTACACTATCATTCCACAAACATCCATCGTAAACCAAATAGAAACAAAACATTTCATCCCAAAAACACATAATACACAATCATGAGATAGAACATTAATAGAAAAACTTGTGGTAAACACCATTACATGAAATATGAACTAAGACATTGCACAAACACTAAGAGAATGTCCACCAAACTAGAGAAGCAAAAACATCAATGTAGAGAAATGCAAAGCATTTTCTAGACTAGTCCTGACAAGCAACAAAAATTGCCAACCCACTGCAATTATCATAAACCTCCTCAACAACACAAATGACATACAAAATATAGGAATGCAACATCTAGAAAGCATAAAATTTGAATATGGAATCATAAGACCATATCTTCCAAGGTAGAGGAATCTGAAACATTTTCCCAAACAATATTCAAAACAACTTCTTGTAGTAGAAACTTCAATCAACTTGTAGCAACACATACTTCCTCAGGAAAAATAGGAGAGAGCATACAACATACTAGAGACCATCAACAACATCTCTCCAGCTTTAGCATTACTTCTAATCCTCATCTTAATATGTCATCATGATATCATCTCTGGTGATAGCAACCATACTCAATACAACTTTGATTGTCATCAAACAAGGCATAACATCCAACCATGAATATAAACAACACCACTATTATCACAACATCATACATTAATGACAACCCAAATTGAGTGTACATCAAAGAAAAAAAATGCCAAACATATGTGCAATAATGAGACATAATTTTTTGACAACATAGGGATGAACCTACCCAAATCAAATTTCGCAGCCTTCTTAATGTTGGTGTGAATAAATGTCTTGTACCTAGTTAATTCACTCACTACGTAATTATCAGAAATATTCACATGTTAAGTTTACTTAGGACATGAGATTCTTTTTAGAAGTCTTAATTGGATTTACTAGAAGTCTTATCTTATCTATGCATCATTTCTTAGGTAGTTAGTTAGTTGTCACATGTAATAGGATTAAGACACTTGTCATGATCTTGTCTAATCCTATTCACCATCTTAGCTATATAAGCAAAGGATCATATGTAATTTTATATATTTAGTTTGGAATTCTTGCATCCTTAATGATAACATGATATTTCTGTCATTTCTCTCTTGTGGAAGTTATTTTTTCTTGTAGGTGATCCTGGGGTGTTTGAGTTCACCATAAACTCCTACATGGTATTAGAGCTTCAATGTTGCAGACTTCTTCCCAGATATGAGGGACCAATCTTGGCATGAAATTTTTGTTGGGTACAAGTTGGGGTCTTGAGAACCTCACCATTGAATCCAAGGTGTCTAAGAAAGTAACGATCGACTTTTGTTTTGTCAAAATCTGACATATTTTGTCAGATTTGCAAGGGTTTGAAGAAAACCATTTTTCACTAGTCATTTTCATTTTTGCTTTAGTATTCTAGATTCCACTCATTTGTAGGAAAAAATATTTCTAGTTTTTGTATCCATGGTCAAAATCTCATTTGGGTATCTTTTAGATTTTGCATATATTGAGCAAAGCTTGCAAAAATGACTGTTAAATAGCCTAGTACAACTATTTTTCCTACAGGCGAAGTTTACCTTTTTACCAAATTGCATGTTCTAGTTTTTGGATTCAAAAATCATTTCTAAATTTTTTTGTAGCATCAAAATATTATCTAGGTATCCATTAATCTTTGCATGCAAGAAGTAAATTTTCCAAAAATCAAATCAGAAGCCTGGTTGTATATATGTTGTCGACAGACACAATTTATCCCTTTTTTCAAAAAATCATAACTTGAGCATACGACATTCATTTTTCAAAAAAATATATTGTCGAAAAGCTGATATCATCCTCTACATAGATTTGAGGTTATTTTTCATCATGGAGGGAGATGTGAACATTCATCAGTGCATGCAGTATTTCCTTTTTGTGTGCATTAGGCTTACATTTTCTATGCACTTCATTTCAGTTCCAGATCATTTGTAAATCAACTACTGCTTCATAGATTCTAGAGTTGTGCCAATTTATGAATTTTTTCAGTGTTCCTTGGCATTAGGTCTACTGTTGCTTTATCATGATTCCAACTTGATTCCTTGAGTGAATAGAATATGGTTTCTAGAAGAAAAAAAATATTTCCTTTGCTTTCCGAATGGAGGATTCCATTGTTACTCCACAAGTGTGTTTTCAGTGCTTCTTTACAGTATTTTATCTCATTATGGGAGGGTTTTATGATCTCTCTTTTCATATTTTGTGTGGATTAATATTGATTAGATTTGTGATGGATATCAGTATTGTATTTATCTCTCTTTTGGGGAGGAGTTTTGTCCCACTGGATTTTCTCCTTTTCTCTATTTGTGGGAGATGGACTTGTAGTCGGGACCCATTCTTGCATCTTTGCATCATTTGCATAATAATATTCTCTCCTAATTTTCACTTAAGGGTGGGTGTTGGTTTGAATAAATTTCTTTTACCTAGTTAATTCACTCACTAGGTAATTAGGGGACATATTCACATGTTAAGTTTACTTAGGATATAAGATTCCTTCTAGAATTCTTATTTGGCTTTTCTAGAAGTCTTATCTTATCTATTCATCATTTCCTAGGTAGTTAGTTATTTGTCACATGTGATAGGATTAAGACACTTTTCATGATCTTTTCTAATCCAATTCACCACCTTGCCTATATAATCAAGGCATCATATGCAATTTTCCATATTCAGTTTGACATTTTTGCATCCTTAATGATAGCATGATATTTCTACCATTTCTCTCTTGTGAAAGTTGTTTTGTCTTGCACGTGATCCTGGGGTGTTTGAGGAGTTCACCATAAACCACTACACTTAAAATATAAGGAATGTTAAGGAAGCATAAAGAAATTTACAAATCCCCATCCCATGCACTAATGCTAGGCTATTTATAAAGTAATAAATTATTTATTTTTCCATATATTTACTTGTAACAAATGACTTGGTTGCAACACATAACAAAAAATTGTTAAAATCAATGGTCACACTAGTAGCACATAATATTTTCAAGGGAAAAAAGGGCCATAGAAAATTAATTTTTAAACGATGAACAACTAGAGGCAAAGGTGTCATTGTGCATGTCAACCAAAAAGTTACACTAAATATGTATGTGTGGATTACAACTAGAATTTTTAATCACACTTGAAAAAGTGATGACTATCATTTACAAAAATAAAATCAAAACAATTGATCTATCTCTCTTTGTTGTCATGAACATTTAACATTACATTGGTGTCACATCCTCACTAGCAAGGACCTTTTTCACATGGACCTTACATGGTAAATAAAACAAAGGAAAGAATAAATAAAATTAGTTGGGGTACTAGAAAGGATAAGAATGCGATTTATGTAGCCATCTATCCATTTTGCAATGGGAGACATCTCAAAATTAATATGGAGTAGTAGATGGAAAAGGGGTGACCATGCCAATAATATGGCATTCCAACCCTCTACCTGGCATAGAAGTTGCAAGTCGTGTGGGGGAAAATGAGGCTTAAATAGCCAATAAAAACACTTGAGACCCTTCCTTGATAGATTACACACACATATTCAAATAAATGCAGAGAGAGAGGGATTAAGGGGAAGAACAAAAGATAGAGGGACGTAAAGCAAGGGAAGGAGAAATCACATGGAAGAGGAAGGAAAAGTAAGGCATGAAGGGAAGAATTCAAAAAAGAGATGTCATCAAATTTTTCTATGGTGTGGAGCACAAGAAGCAATGGAGAGAAAGGAGTTGTAGAAAATGAAGGAAAATGGTAGGTTGAATAGAAGAAAATGCAAAGGAAGATAATAGTGTGAGGAAGGTAGAGAGAACATATAAGAGAAGGTAAAGGTAGAAGAAAGGGAGTGGGAGGAGGTGACAGAGAGTTTGGTGAAAGTTGAGATGCCATAGCTAGGAAAGAAAAAGAGAAGTCACTAAAGTTGTGTAGGAGTGAAGAAAGATGGAGTTTAAGGAAAGATAAAGGTAGAAGGAAAGGCTTCAATAGAGGAAAATATGTTTGACATAGTTTGGAGCAATCTAAAGATAGGTAAACCAGTAAAATGAGATCACAAGTAGTCCTAATGGGATAGAAGGTCGCACACCAGGTTTTTGTGGCTTTCTTTGAAATCATGTCTCTGTAAATTTTATTGAATAGGTTATTAGAAATGATTCCCCTTGTTGGCAAAGGTAAAGGGGTATGAAGTACATTGAGGGATCAAATATTGGTATAAAACATGTCTTTCCTATAGAAACATTTGGTTTGATCAACATAATTTCTCATAATGGTTAGAAAACATATATCTTGGCAATAGAGAATTTTAAATGTTCAATACAAATATTGTTAGTTACATTTTCTCATAACATTATAATAGTTTTGGCTCTACATCAAATTATGGAATTTACCCTAGTTTATAAGATTTCCCCTATAATTCATGAACTAATTATATAATATTAATTATGACATTTTGTCAACAATATGTATACACTACATGGTATCATATTTTACTTTCAAGTATGTTGTCAACAAGATTGTGGACCTAGTACATGTTGATTTTGGTTGTATGAACAATATTTGTAATGCTCCTATGAGGATCATGAGTATAGATTGTTTAGGATGGAAACTAAGTAAAGCTATAGTTATCATAAAATAACGAAACATTAGTATGCCAATGATGATCATAATGATTAAAGATTTATTGGGAGAAAAATATAGCATTTTACACTTAGCACACTATGGTTATAATTCAAGTTCATCATTCATGTTTATTCTAAGTTCCTTATTATTAGTGTTTGAATGTAGAAAATGAGAAACAGGTTAAGCCTCTTGGGAGAAACTTTAAACCATGTCTTGAAATCTAAACTCATAAATATTGGTAAATTATCAAGTAAAATATGTAAATTTGTAGAATCCATTAAGATCATGACAATAGTATAAACTTGATGAACTTACCTTCATCTTGGATACTTGTAGTTTAGCAATTATGCCCTTGTTTTGTGTTCCACATGTTTAAAGTTAGTGGACTCAAATAATTAATCAATAGATGTTAATGAACTATATATCAAGTAAATTTTATGTGTGGGTGACCTAGTGGGTGGAGGTTATGTGCATGGGTGAATGTTATTGTCCAAAATGTATAGATCTATATAGATAAGTTAAGATTTCAAAATATGCAAATTGATCAAACTTTAGAAGTTGAAACCCTATCAACTTAGTAAAAGGGAGTGTTGTAGTGATGAACATCAAATGAAGTTTATTATGAGACCTAAGAATTTGGGTTTTCTATCTATCTAAACCCCTCCACCTTTATATGATTATAGGATAATCCATCAAGACTAAATTATTTCATTTTCAAAGGGTTTGATATTCTAGCTTTACAAAATGGGAGGGTGATGTATAGTACCACCTTAATATTTTACATATAATAAGGTATAAGTTTATAGACCTCCTTATAAATTATGGACTAAGAACATAATTACCTAAATCAAGTTTTGGGGTTACGATTGAATAATTGTAGACACATAAAATATACCGATTGACATTGCACATTTGATCTCGACCACTAACACTGTTTCATCCTAAATCATCCTTCGGTCTAACCATTTACTCAAATACCTTTATTTGATTAAATTCATCAATGTTCCTCTCTTAATTGAATAAATCATTTATCTAATTAAGTCATCTTTTCTTGTTAATTAAATCAATCAGTCTGATCTAATTATCCCTACTTAATTAAATAATCAATTTTATTTGATTAAATCTTTGAAATCCATCCATTAAATTAAATAAATTAAAACCTTATTTAGTTTAATCTAACTTCATCTCCTTGGTTAAATAAAACAAAAATGCTTATTTAATTAATATTGAAATCATATTCTTCTCATATTTTGATTTAAGTCAATCCATAAATCTAAATCAATATGTCACATCATTTTAATCTCTCATTAAATTAATTAACCTTGATTAATTTAATATCTTCTCATGTCCCATCCTCTAGCTTTTGCAACTTGCACAAGAAAATAGATTTAATTCATTTATTAAATCTCTATTTTCTCTCAAAAGGCATAATAAAGGAATATTCTTCAAATTTGAATTAAAAAATTCAAGTGGACTTTGTCCTTCCAACAAGGCATTTACTTCACCTAAAAATTCATTTTTCCTTGAGCCAAGTGGCATTCAATGCATATTCTTTCCCTCTTACATGTCATTTCAACAATTTCAAATTTCAAATATATGCATTTATTGACACATTCTTCAAAACTTGCACATCCTCCATCCATTCACATGCTGACAAGTGGCATCTTGCCATTTGTTGATTCTTAGTCCCACATTGCTCCATTTTGGACATCTCTTCAACTTGACATTCTATAAATAAGAGGTCCTATTCCTCATTTGATCATCCACAACTTGAGTAAACTTACTATACTCAAATTCATAGCAATCTTCAACCATCTCATTAAATTTTATATCTAGGTTATGTAGATTTCATCTTGGAGCACTCATCAATCTTTAAC
This sequence comes from Sequoia sempervirens, assembly GCA_007258455.2. NCBI lineage: Eukaryota > Viridiplantae > Streptophyta > Pinopsida > Cupressales > Cupressaceae > Sequoia > Sequoia sempervirens. The sequence goes on from VDFB02193867.1 coordinate 528,079,975, forward strand.
AAAGTGGATCACAATCTTCACCAAATCATAAAAGCTAGCATTGGAGTTGGGAAAGGGCCAATTTTCACATCAAATTGACACCAATTCCCTCAAGAGATTAAGAGTTTGCTTTGTAAGTGATAATTATTTTTTTTTAGTGGCATTAGAACCACATTATACTAAACATATCTAAGGTTGCAAGGTGATACTATTGGTAACCCACTTTGGATTGAGGATATAGGATTTTATATGATTATAAGATATATATAGATCCCTTGGGTATAAGAACCTCTATATTGAATTAATTATGTGAATTCCAAATGAAAGTATGTGCTAGTGGAAACCAAGGTAAGAAAATAAACCAAGCCCTAGGTTAATAAGAAAAACCTTGGGATGTCCAAATTGATTTACAGATAATAAAGCTGGTGAAGTCTAATTAAGGATCTTGATGTCCTTTGATGGAGGCGTTATAGTTTATGCTTGCTAAATTGGGGCTAGTGTTGAAATTCCCCACCTATTGTTATTCACTATTAACTATTGGGAATCATTTAAAGGATCCTTATTGGAATAAGACAATAATTAATGAAACCTTGAATATTGGGGAAACTTGTGTTTAAGTTCTTTGAGAGACCTTGTGAGGAGAACTACATGTAACTTTGATCTATTTGGAAGTAGGTACGTAGGTGGTCCTTGGGTGAAGGAAGTCCTTGTGACCTCAAGTCCAAAGGGGGAGGGTTCAAGGGGGAATAACTCCAAGGGTTGGGGTTGTTCCTTATTGGTTTGACCTTTCCTCCTCTGTAAGCTTCAGTTTGAAGTTGAAATGGGTAATAAATACGTACGAAATGGGTTAAGTAAACCTAATAACCTGTATTTAAAACATAATATTCTTTTGAATGGTAAGTTGAATTATTAAGGTATTTGACCAAATTTATAGTTGTTATTTGAATATATGTATATGTTGGGTAAAGTCCATGTTGTGTTGGTTCCATGTGACTTTTATGTGTTGTGAAAGTCAACTCTATATCTAGAGGTTTTTATGTATGTGCATGTGTATCTATTGATTGTGATTGTGATTCATGTTATGTGTGACTCACCCAAGTGTGAACCTTTGAGATATTTTTACAATGCCATGAAGTTATTGGATCATGCCAATGATTGATGTTTGGGATACTATTTGGGATTAGTAAGAATTCACCTGTTTCATGAAGGTGAAGGTAGTAGGCTACCCTGGTTATGATTATGATATGGTAACAGTTGCATGGGTAGGGACCCATCTGTGTGGGTAATGGTAATCTAGGTCTAATTGTTGTATTGAGGGGGTTCATTGGCTATCATTTAGGGCACAAAAGTGATTGAGGCTAGTGATATCTAGGATTGTGAAGAAGATAGCTAACAATATCACTAAGGTCACAAGGTGGTATATGTTAGAAGCTACTTATTTCTAGGTGGAAAAACTTGTCATTGGGGGCCTATATGCGATTGAGGTTGGAATCCATCAGGTTTTGTAGGTTCACTACTTGGGGAAACCCTTGGGATGGTGGACAGACCCGTGATGTAGTATGGGATGCATCGAATCCCCTTCCCAGTTGTTAGGCTATATACTTAGCCTTGTGGCATTGAGGATGTACCCACAGTGTAGTATGGGATGCACCAAATCCTCTTCATGTTTGTCCAATGGTGAATAATATCAGAGGAAAGGATAGGACCCATGGTGTAGTGCACAATGCATCAATATTATTTCTTTCTAGGATGCATTTTGGACATGTGTTAGTCAACCATTGTGATGTGTTAATCAACCATTTTGGATGTGATATATGTTGGAGCTTGTCACTATGTGTATGTGAAGTATGTTGGAGCTTGAAACTGTGTATGTGATGTATGTTGGAGCTCATCACTATGTATTGTGATGTATGCTAGAGCTCGTTAATATGTATTTGTGATGTAAGGTAGAGCTCATCACTATGTATATGTGATGTATGTTAGAGCTTGTCATTATGTACTCGTGACATATGTTGGAGCCAGTCACTAAATATAAATGTGATATGTGTATGAGACAATCATTGTTGTAGTTTCTATGTAGATACAAGCTAATCACCATTATACTTATGATTTGTGTATGATCCAATCACTATTATAATAGTGATGTGTACAAACTAGTCAGCTTGTGTATATGGAGGTATGCTCATGACTTACATTATGTATGATCTTGAGGATTATGGTATGATATTCCCCTTTTGAATATTGTGAATGTTTGTACACTAATTCTTAGTAATATTTGGTATGGTCCCAATGCTTGATGGCAAGGTTATTATCATTATATTATAATTGGTTAAGTTGATAGCTTGCATGTACTTAAATAATAGTCATGGGTTAAAAGAGAGATCAAAGATCTCATGCAAGAGGAGAGAATGAACTCCCTCTAACATTGTGGGGTGAAATACGAACCCTCTGATTCTCACAAGGGGATACGTAGGAAGGGTCATCACAAACCCTCGAGGCTTATCTTGTAGGTCTAGGAAAGACCTTAACCTTAGGACCTTAACACTCTTTTGTGCAAGCATATAATTGGAAATAATGAGTCGATGCCACCATGGAATGGATAAGTATTGAAGTTAACACTATTAAGCTCCATGGAAGGCACTCAATCATTTAAGATGGTAGATGTTGTGAATGCAAAAAAAAAAATTGTAGTGCCTGAGGATCAAATTTTACATTGGTTTCAAAGCAACCAGGTTCAAACGTTGTCCTCGGACCTATGAAGCTCACTTGACTCTAGGTTAAGTATGTTTTCTTACACTACCAACTAACCATAGCCAAGTTGATCACTTGATATGTACACAATCATCTTGAATATCTCAATGTAATTTTAAGCTCCTAAGAATGGATGGTTAGTCCTAACAAAAAATGAAACTTACATAGATGCAAAATGGAATTGTCATATATGAATTATAAATGAAAATTAGAGTGCATAGTGGAAGGTTAAGGTGTTTCATGATTGCTATTGTTCCTAACTCATTTATTGCATTTTATTTTACCCCTTGTTATATGGAGAAAATTTCATTGCATATATTTAAGAATATTAAGCATCTTTATTATGCCATGAGTATGAATTTCCAAGAACATAAAATGCAAATAACTAAGGGTGTATGTTTCAATGGGTGGGTTGTGACCACCTTAATACTTAATGGTGAAGAGAATTTTTTGATCCCTGGTACTTCGGTAAATTGTAAGGATTAACTAGTATATGTATGTTCATGATGGTACAAAATTGACCTCTTTTAAAAAAAATCAACCTATAAACTCAAGATGGAAGATTAGATTAAGTGAAAATGCACACTTCAGGGTATATTTTTAGTATGCATTCACTTGAATCCTACAAAAAAATCCTAAATTGATCAAATTAGGGAAAAGGGAACCACCTAAGAGGAAAAGATAAGTTGTTCAAAAGCAATTAATTTGATTAGTAACCAAATTTCTTGAAGAAAAATAACAAAAATGTAACCTTCTAATAAGCCAAGATGACTTATTCCTAAGGGGGAAGAATTTCAAATCCTCATTAGTAAGGAACTTATTCATGTGGACCTTGCATGGTCAACAAAAAAAAGGAAAGAATAAATAAAATTATTTGGGGTACTAGCAAGGATAAGAATACCATTTATGTAGTCATCTATCCCTTTTATAGTGGGAGACATCTCAAAAATTAATAAGGATGATGTAGGAGATGGAAAATTGGTGTCCTTGCCATTAATTTGGCATGGAAACCCTCTAATTGGTGCAAAAGTGTCAGGTCATGTGGGGGAAAGTGAGCCTCATTAGCCAATAAAAACCCTTGCGACCCTTCCTTGACAAATCACACACATATATTCATATTATAAGCATAGAAAGAGAGGGATTGAGGGGAATAATAGAGGATAGAGGGATGTGAAGAGAGGGAATGAGAAATCACTTGGAAGAGGAAGGAAAAGTTAGGTTTGAAGGGAATAAGTCAAACAAGATATGTCATCATATTTTTCTATGGTGTGCAGCGTAGGATGGAATGGAGAGACAGGAGTTGCAGAAAATGAAGGAAAGTGGTAGGTCGAATAGAAGAAAATGAAAAGGAAATGAAGATAAGAGTGTGAGGAAGGAAAAGAGAATATGTAAGAGAAGTTAAAGGTATAAGGAAGGGTGTGGGAGGAGGTGACAGAGAGTTTGGTGGAAGTGGAGATGCCATAGATAGGAAGGAAAAAGATGAGAAGTCACTAAAGTTATGTAGGAGTGAAGAAAGATAGAGTTTAAGGCAAGATAAAGGTAGAAGGAAAGGCTTTAATAGAGTAAAATATGATTGACACAATTTTGGAGCAATCTGAAGACAAAATACCAATAAAATGCAACCACGAGTAATCATAATAGGATAGAAGGTCACACACCAAGTATTTGTGGCTTTCTTTGAAATCGTGTCTCTGTAAATTTTATTTAATAAGTTATTAGACTTGAATCCCCTTGTTGGCCAAGGTAAAGGGGTATGGAGTACATTGAGGGATCAAACTTTGGTATAGACTTTGTCTTGCCTATAGAAACATTTGATTTGATCAACATAATTTCTCATAATGGTTAGAAAACATATATCTTGGCAATAGAGAACTTTAAATGTTCAGTAGAAATATTATTATTTACATTTTCTCATAACATTATAATAGTTTTGGCTCTACATCAAATTATGGCATCTACCTTAGTTTCTAAGATTGCCCCTATAATTCATGAACTAATTGTAGAATATTAATTATGACATTTTGTCAAAAATATGTATACACTACATAGTATCATATTTTACTTTCAAGTATATTGTCAACAAACTTGTGGGCCTAGTACATGTTGATTTTGGTTGTATGAAAAATGTTTGTAATACTCCTATGGGGATAATGAGTAGAGTTCAGTTAGGATGGAAACTAAGTAAAGCTATAATTATCATAAAATAACAAAACATTAGTATGCCAATGACGATCATAATGATTAAAGATTTATTGGGAGACAAATATAGAATAAATTTACACTTAGCACACTATGATTATAATTCAAGTTCATCATTCATGTTTATTCTAGGTTCCTTATTATTAGTGTATGAATGTAGAAAATAAGATATAGGTTAAGCCTCTTTGGAGAAACTCTAAACCATGTCTTGAAATATAAACTCATGAATATTGATAAATTATTAGGTAAAACATGTAAATTTGTACACCCCATTAAGATCATGACAATAGTATAAACTTGACGACCTTACCTTCATCTTGGATACTTGTAGTTTAGCACTTATGCCCTTGTTTTGTATTCCACATGTTTAAAGTTAGTGAAGGACTCAAATAATTAATCGATATATGTTAATGAACTAGATATTAAGTAAAGTTTGTGTGGGTGAGCTTGTGGGTAGAGGTTATGTGCATGGGTGAATGCTATTTTCCAAAACGTATGGATATAGATAAGTTAAGATTTGGAAATATGAAAACTAATCAAACTTTAGAATTTGAAGCCCTATCAACTTAGTAAAAGGGAGTGTGGTAATGATTAACGTAAAACAAAGTTTATGAAGAGACCTAAGAATTTATGTTTTCTATCCATTTGAACCCTACCATCTTTATATGATTATAGGATAATCCTTCAAGACTAAAATATTTCATTTTCAAAGGGTTTGATCTTATAACTACACAAATGGGGGGTGACGTATAGTACCACCTTAATATTTTATAAGGAATAAGGTATAAGTGTATATACCTCCTTATATAGTTTGGACTAGGAACATAATTACCTAAATCGAGTTTTGGGGTTATGGTTGAATAATAATGTAAGTGATAATTATCTTTTTTCTAGTGGCATTAGAACCACATTGTACTAAACATACCTAAGGTTGCAAGGTGATACTCTTGATAACCCTCTTTGGATTGAGGATATAGGTTTTTATATGACTATAAGATATCTATAGAACCCTTGGGTATAAGAACCTCTATATTGAATCTATTATGTGAATTTCAAATGAAAGTATGGGCTTGTGGAAATCAAGGTAATTTCATGTTAGGTTATAAACCAGGCCCTAGGTTCATAAGACAAACCTTGGGATTTCCAAATTGATTTATAGATAATAAAGTTGGTGAAGTCTAATTAAGGATCTTGATGTCCTTTGATGGAATTGTCATAGTTTAGGCTTGCTAAATTGGGGATGGTGTTGAAATTCCCTCCTTTTTGTTATTCACTATTAATTATTGGGAATCATTTAAAGGATCCTTGTTGGAATAAGACATAATAATTAATGAAACCTTGATTATTGGGGAAACTTGTGTGTAGGTTCTTTGAGAGACATTGTGAGGATAACTATGTGTGACTTTGATTCGTTTGGAAGTGGGTATGTAGGTAGTCCTTGGGCGAAGGATGTCCCTGTGACCTCAAGTCCAAAGGGGATGGTTTGAGGGGTAATAACTCCAAGGGTTGGGGTTGTTCCTTATTGGTTTGACCTTTCCTCCTTCGTAAGCCTCATTTTGAGGATGAAATGGGTACTAAATAGGTATGAAATGAGTTAAGAAAACCTAATAACCTATATTTAAAAAAAATGCTTTTGAATAGTAAGTTGAATTATTAAGGGATGTGACTAACTATATAGTTGGTATTTGAGTATATTTATATGTTGGGTAAAGTCCATCTCGTGTTGGTTCCATGTGAATTTAATGTGTTGTGAAAGTCTCTATGTATAGGCATGTGTATCTATTGACTGTTATTGTGATTCATGTTATGTATGACCTGACCAAGTGTGAACCTCCAAGATATTTGTGTAGTGTCAGGTCATCATTGGATCATGCCAATTATCGATGTCTAGGCTACTATTAGGGATTAGTCAACATTCACCTGGTTCACGAAGGTGAGGTAGCAAGCTATCCTAGTTATGATTATGATACGTTAATGGTTGAGCGGGTAGGGACCCATCCATATGGGTAACTATAATTTGGGGCTAACCATTGTATCAAGGGGGTTAACTGACTGTCATTGAGGACAAAAAAGTGACTGAGGCTAGTGTTACCTAGGATTGTGATAAAGATAGCTAAAAATATCACTAAGGTCACAAGGTGGTATATATCGGAAGCTACTTCTTCTTGAGTGGACTGACTTGTCGTTGGTGTCCTATAGGTGATTGAATTCAAAATCCACTAGGTTTGGTAGGTTCACTACTTGTGGAAACCATTGGGATGGTAGATAGACCCATGGTATAGTATGAAGTGCATTGAATCCCCTTCCTAGTTGTTAGAATGTATACTTTTCCTTGTGGGGTTGAGGATGAATCCACGGTGTAGTATGGGATGCACCAAATCCTCTTCCCATTTGCCCAATGGTGTAGAAGACTAGAGGAAAGGATAGGACCCACGGTGTAGTATGCAATGCATTGATATTATTTATTTTTAGGATGCATGTTGGACATGTGGTAGACAACCATTGTGATGTGTTAATCAACCATTTCAAATGTGATATATGATGGAGCTCATCACTATGTGTATGTGAAGTATGTTGGAGCTTGACACTGTGTATGTGATGTATGTTGGAGCTCATCGCTATGTATTGTGATGTAAATTGGAACTCATTATGTATTTGTGATGTATGGTGGAGCTTGTCACTATGTATATGTGATGTATGTTAGAGCTTATCACTGTGTATTCATGACATATGTTAGAGCCAATTACTAATGTACATGTGATATGTGTATGAGACAATCATTGTTGTACTTGTGATGTACATAGGAGCTAAACACCATTATACTTATGATTTGTGTATGATCTAGTAATTGTTATACTAGTGATGTGTACAAACTGGTTAGCTTGTGTATATGGAGGTATGTGCGTGAAGTACATTGTGTATGATCTTTGGGATTATGGTATGATATGCCCCTTGTGAATATTGTGGATTTTTGTACACTAATGCTTAGTAATGTTTGGTATGGTCCTCACAGTTGATGACAAGGTTATTGTAATAGCCCAACTAGATTTAATTCGAAAATAAATAAATATTGACATCATGAATATTAATTTAAATGAAACAAATTCTATATATAATTCCATTAAGCAATTTCATGTCATAAATCAATTAAATCTTGAAATAAATAAATTTTATTCACTTCCATATGTCAATAGTTGCATACACATTTGACTAGGCATTCAATGCCTTAAAGTCAAATTAGATTACATAGTTTCCATACATTGTATGCTTTGTTCCTTTACATCAATGATACATTACAATATAAAATTATGATATGATTCCTTCTAGTTAGCTCATCTCCATTGGTGGACAAGAACGTGATTGAGGTGCTTTTCCACCCAACCACAAAGCAATGATTCCTAGGATTCTTTAGTCAATTGAAGATAACCCAACCCTGCACAAAACACTAGCAAGAGATATAGTTTGCAAGGTGGAATCTGTGCGTGCCTAACTATATGCATTTCTATCTATTTTTTTAGAATATGCAAGTTTCATGTTAGGTAAATTCAATACAACAGAGAGAGGGTAAATAAAACAGTCTATTATGTTCACAATATATAACAAATTCCCACAAAGCTTGGACAAGCTAGTGTTCTATGAAATACAACTCTAGTTAGATTTGGAAAAGAAAATCTACTATCTCTAGTACCCTTTCCAAGAAATATAGCTTATCATATCAAAGGGTATCCCTCCCTTTAAACCATCTATTAGAAACATTCTTTCATTCTATAGTCTACCAAGAATTCTTGTATCATTCCATTCAACAAAAGTCAACAATATTCAATCACACATGGTATATTTGTTCATATAATTATCAAATACGTTTGCAACTCAATACTATTCCAGAATTATAGTTTGATTCTATTTGCATTACATTCATAGATTGATCAATAAGAAAAATAAATCAAGATGAATCAAAAGGTATACCGCATGTTTGTGAGCATGTATAAAGGAATATTTATGCATGATCACATATATGCTTGGAAATGAGTAATTTGTGAATATGTGTATACATTATGATATTAAAATGAAATGAAGGATCTCTTTCACACAAGTATACTTTCATATTCAAGAAAAAATATAGCATTATTTCATTCAAATGTTTTATCCAACTATTAGTATCATCTATTTCCTATCTTAGATACATTGAAACATCAATTTCTTTCATAGTCATGGATTGATGTATAAAAGAAGGACGATGAATCTAAACAAAAAAATCACTTCTTAGCGAAATATAAGAGTTTTTGATCTGTTATCAAGCTAATAAAATGTATATTTATTTTTCATGTTTAAAATAATTGTAGAAAATGAAAGTAACCCTGCCCATTGATCTAGCTCTTCCTGAGGATACGATACACATGTTATCAACTCTTGATAACATAATATCATATGCCTCTAGGTTATCATCTTGGGCTGATTTCATTCAAGCCACGGGATTTACCCAATATAGTATTTATCACCCCCCAAAATACATGACTAAAATAACATATGTAGTCGATACTTTTGACTTATGTGTAACATAAATAATTAACAATGATTTTAAACGAGATAGAGCTCACTTGACTACATTCCAATGTGTATGATTTTATATATGTATACATATATATACCTATATATGTATTTTCATATGCTCAACCAAAGTTTCAACAATGTATTTTCAAATGCCACGACCTATACAAACTTGCACGGGTTTCACAGAGGGCGTGATAACAAAATATATCATTTGAACTTTACACCACACCATAAATGGGTGGTGAGGCCCCAACTTAAAAGTAGCTAAGTACGTTTGGCCTTTGCCTCATAGGAAACTTTTTCCACCCTTCGATACATAAAGTGGGATTTTAAGAACAATGAATTTCATTTTAAGGACTACACTAAGGATTAGCCTTCGACTCATTTCCTAAGTTGATGTATAGACATTACATACAAATCAATCATAAACTAGAAGGAGAAACATGTGGGTCGACCGCTAGGCCTAGACCATGAAAGATGAACATCATATGCACAAGTGACACATTAAGGAAAAGAGATTCAACCCAACATAAGATTGATCAACAGTTACAAGAATATGAAGCTTTATAAGCTCAACCACTTGGGCTTCACAAATAGTCAAAAACATCAAACATTTGTAGAGCTTCATAAGATCATCCCTGAGGGCTCACATCAAATCGATAATAACAAATATTGTACATGCATGATAAGCACACTTAATGTAAAAAGAAAAGGATTCTTTCAAAATGAAAAGATAATTAGATGAGTTCAATTTACCTCAAAGCCTAGACTGGATATTTTCTTCTCTACTGTATTGCTCTACTTTTTCCTTCTACTCCTTAAGTTAGCTCCTCCTTTCTCTTCTTTTTCCTCTTCTACCGATGCTTTTCCTTTTTCCCAATTCAAATCAATTCGACTATTTTGGGTAGAATATGGGTCTTTTTATTTTTGTAGCCTTCATAATGTGAGTTGGCTGCCCACTCCCACATGAGGGAATTAGCCTCATTCATATTTGGTGGGGAGTTACCAGCATTCAAATCTAGCATGATCTTCTATAGATCTCTTTGGAGAGCGAATATTCAAAGGACATTCACTTTTTTGCATGTATATGCATTAATATATATACCTCTACAAATAATTTTTTCACACATTACATTTATGAAATCACTTGTCTATTCAAATCACATTTTGAATTTATCCAAGAGAGTGATCAAGTACAATCTCATTTTTCATAATTTAAAATGGGTTAAATCACTTTATTGAATATGCATTTGGAATTAGGAAAAGTAGAACAAGAATGCGCAAATTGTTCTTTCCATTAGTTATTATTCTCACACCAAGTATAAGTGCAATTATCAACTTTTCATTCATATGCATATGTCATATTCTATCGTGGTGTGTGGCATTTTAGATTCCATCCTTGCTTACCATGGTCATCCAGCTAAGTGTGCCTACCTCAATCAAGTTCTCATCCTTCAACCTATTTCTTGCATAGACATTCTTACACTTGTCCACTTATCAGTAACCTTCAACTGGTAATCACGTAAAAACAATAATTTCTTAAATCAAGAAATTACGTAATATTTATTTTCATTTGCATCATCGTATTTTTTCCATTTCATAAATAAAATGCTAAATTCTAGTTTCAATTATTTCAATTTCCCAATTTTAAAAATTCAAAAATGAAATCGATATATGACATCCTTCCCCACTTAAAAGAGACATTGTCCCCGATGTCTGATGAAATAATATTGGTTTTTACATATGTTTGTAAATTCACATTGTTTCCAAATTAAACATCATGGTGTACTAATAAAAAATATCAGGCATCAATATATATAGATAATCACAATTCATATTGTTTCAAGCTAAAACTTCATAGCACATCAATTCAAAATTTAGGCAACAATACAAAAAATATCATCATTAGTCTTTCTAGGAAAGCAAATTAGGGAAGGAGTGTTCTATTTGTTCTGCATCCTCCCATGTAGCATTGTCCTCATGATGTTGGTCCCATTGGACCTTATACTGAACAATGTCCCTATTTCACAACTTGACAATGCGTCTATCTAGAATTCTATTGGGATCCACTAGCACCACTCCTGTAACCTCCACCTATAAAGAAAACCAATCAAGTATATGAGACGTGCATATGGGTGGTAGGTTTTAATTAAAGAAACATGTGAAACACATTATGGAGTCAAGCTAGAGCAGGGGCTAGAGAAAGTTTGTAAGCAATCAAGTTGATAAATTCTAGCACATCAAATGAGCCCACATATCTTGGAGCCAACTTGGATGACTTCTGGAAGGTAATAGCTCTTATGAAGGTTGACTCTCAAAAATACCTTATCTCTGACTGTAAAGTGTATAAATGTTTTATTCTATTGGCGTAGCTCTTTTTCCTATCTGTTGCTTCCTTCAATCTTCTCTTGATAAGCCTCATCTGCTCTTCCATTTCTTATAACATCTCAACATCCACTATGACCCTATCTTCTAGTCTATCCCAACTGATAGGAGTGTGAAACTTACACCCATACAAAGCCTTGAAAGGTGCCATACCTAAGGATGCATGATGTGGGTTATTATAAAAGAATTCTATTAATGGTAGTGTAATTGAGGGCTAAATTTAGGTTTAGTTTATTAATCAATAAAGCATATAAAATAAACCCAAAGACCTATCGAGTACAAAGGAAATTAAACAATAAAACAATTATACCTGTTTCTTGAATTTTCCATGATTACCTCCATAGTACCTTCTAACTTTTCGGTTGACATGTTGCCCTCATATTGAATATGCGAGCAATCCTTGACGAAGTCCTACACCAAGCTTTGAAGGATTTGATCAAAGTATAATACCTATGCCTAAATGACTAAGAATGTCTATTCCTAAAAATGCCAAAACTTAATGAAATGTGCCAACAATTGCTATAAAAAAGCTAAGCGTGCAAGTGCGAAAGTGCATAAAATGGATGTGTAATCAAAAAATGAGAGAAAAATTGCATTTTATAGAAAATGCCATTTTGAATGGATAGATGAGATTGACTTCTGACTAAGACCTAAAATGAAAGGCCCAGATTAAATCTGATAATCCCTAATTAAGGTTAGGGCAGAATCATTAATCGAGCAGTCAAGATGTTGTCTAAGAAGATCGAATCGGTGGTGGAGAATAAATGAGGAAATTAATTCGAAAATAAAGATTTTTGAAAATGAAGAAGATAAAGACCGGACTGAAAATCAAAATTGGAAGGATCAAGAATTTTCCTGATCACTTGATTTCTAGAGGAAAGTTACCGATTTGGAATTAAATTAATTCCAAATGTGAATTTTGTGAAATAATAAATAATCAATTTTCGGATTATTTACCAAAATGAACTGACAGTTAAGAATGAGATGACATCTTAAATAATTTTATTTATTTAAAATGAGAGAATATTAGTTTAGGCAATTAAATAATTAAATTTAATTATTTAATTTAGCAGATAAGACTAATAATTAAATTAATTAATTAATTCATTTAATTATGACAATTAGTGACATATTAAATAAATAAATAAAACTTATTTATTTAATAATTAGGAAGAATTAATGAATAACAATAATTAAACAAATTTAGAAATTTATTTAATTAGAGGGAGACTTAGACAATTAGTGACGTATTTAATAAATAGAATTTATTTATTTAATAATCAGGAAGAATAGAAGACCTTGAATTAATTAAATAATTGTGAATTATTTAATTAATAGTTGAAGATGGGTTAGGAACATAATTAAAGTGTCATAATTATGCTAGGACGAAAAGTGGTAAAATAGTTCTTGTAGGCCTAGGTCATTTTTAGGTGTCTACAGGTAGGTATTCTTCCCATTTATACGGTTGATCCATATAGTACATCTGAAGGAGATCTTCTACAACTTAATTTACTCTCTCAGTTTGACCATCGATGTGAGGATGATAGGCTAAACTGAAGTTTAACTTAGTCCCCAATCCGGCATTCAAGGTTATCCAAAATCTGGATGTCATTCATGTATAGCAGGACTTAGATATAATGGTCTCTGACACTCCATGCAAACGAAAGATCTCCTGGAAAAAATTCTTGGCCATGGTCAATGATCCATCCGTAAGGTTTTCGGGAATAAAATGTGCCACCTTAGTCAACTTGTCGAATACTACCAAAATGACATCAAGCATGTTCCTACTTAGAGGTAACCCCTATACAAAGTCCATACTAATCACTTGCCATTTGTACTCAGGTATATCATGGGGATAAATAAGCTCTACTGGATGCACGTGCTCAGCCTTGACTCACTGACACTCCAAGAATCTAGTTACGTATTCTGCTACGTCCTTCCTGAGTCTCAAACAAAATTATAGGACTTTCAATTTTTCAATCATCTTTGTAACTCTGGGGTGCCCTAAATATTGTACATTATGGAATTCATCTAGGACTATCTTCATAAGCTCTCCAGAATCTAGGATATACATCTTCCTTTGGTATCGTAAGATACCACTTGGTTCAAGCTTGTACCCATCGAATCAATGGTGTGTTGGATTCTCTTCTAGAGCCTTTTTCACCCTTTCATAATGCTCATCATCTTGCAAGCATTGCATCACCTACTATTTTAGACTGAACATAATAGAGGTCATAACTGCCAGATGTCTTCATCTACTAAGAGCATATGCCACTCGATTATCTTTTCCTTTTATGTACTCAATTCCAAATTCATACTGACTAAGGAATTCTAGTCATCTCCTCTATTGTGCATTGAGGTTGGATTGAGTGAAGATATATCTCAATCTTAGGTGATCTATTTTGAGCTAAAACAACTTTCCCAAAATATAATGTCTCCATATTTGTAGGGCATGCACTATGGCTGCTAATTCCAAATCATGGGGTGCATAGTTGACTTCATGTTGTTTCAACTTCCTAGACTCATATGCCACCACTTTCCCTTCTTGCATTAGCATTGCTCCTACTCCATCTTTTGAAGCATTCATGATCACTGAAACCATTGGGATTTGGAATAATTAATACTGAAGCTGCAATGATCTTTTCTTGAAGGAGCTGTGAAGCTTGATCCCATTTCTCAATCCACTTGAACCTTTTCCCTTTATTATGAAGAGATGTTATTGGGGTTGCTATTTTAGAAAACCCTTGTACAAATTTTCTATAATATCATGCAAGGCCCATAAAACATCACACTTCTTACACATTCTGAGGTGTTGTCCATTCCACTATAGATTTGATCTTCTCAGGGTCCACAAATACCCCTTTTGCTAAGATGATGTGGCCTAGATAATGCACCTTGTTTTTGTAGAACGAGCAGTTAGATAACTTTTCATAAAGCTTATTTTCCTTTAGTTATTGTAGGACTATCCTCAAGTGTCGATCATGCCCCTCAATGGTCTTTGAATAAACAAAAATTTCATCAATGAAAATTAGGAAAAAATATTCCAAATAGTATCGAAACACACTTTTCACAAGGTTCATGAAAGTTGTAGGTGCGTTGGTCAACCCAAAGGGTAGCACAGTGAACTTGTAATGCCCATACTGAGTTCAAAAGTTTGTTTTTGGAATATCTTCCATTATTCTCAACTAATGGTATCTAGACCTAAGATCTATTTTTGAGAATACTGTCACTCCCTTCATCTAATCAAATAATTCATCGATCCTCAAAAGAGGGTAGTGATTCGTGATGGCCTCCTTGTTCAACATTTGATAATCTATACATAGACACAAGGTTCCATCCTTCTTTTTCACAAAGATAACTTGTGCTCCCTAAGGTGACACACTAGGTCTAATAATACCTTTACATAAAAACTCCTATACATGGGCTTTCAACTCATAGAGCTCTATGGTGGTCATCGTCTATGGAGCCTTAGATTGCGGCTTAGCTCTTGACACTATGCCAATGGAGAAGTTGAATTCTCGGTTCAGAGGCATCTTGATGAGATCTTCGAGAAACACATCACAAAATTCCCTAAGGATTGGATAATCATCAAGGTATGCTTTCTATTTGTCATGTTCACTGACATGTAAAACATATATGACACAACCCTTCCACTGAGCCCTCTTAAGTTGCATAGCATAGATCTGTCTAAGTTCTAGGGGTTGTTGTACCTAATGTACCTCAACTGAGTTTCCATAATCATCTATACATCTCACCATCTTAACCTCACAATTTACCATATCCTTATGCTCAGTCAACCAGTTGATTCCTAAGATTACATTGTAGGATCCTAGTGGTGCAACATAAAGGTTAACTTTGGTCATGAAGGTGGGAAGTTACAACTCATTGCAAAAGAGACAAGAGTCTACTACCTGCTCTACTTGATTTCCATACTGGACAGACCAGGAATTCTTCATATAACTAGGTTGAATAGGTAGGTTTGAAATCATTCTATGGTCTATGAAACATTTAGTAGCTCCTATATCTATCAAAATGGAAATGGTTCGGCCATAGATCATACCCGTTAACCAAATTGGATAAGCTTGGTACTCTGATTTCCTTTTGTCCACTACTTCATAGATCTTGTGTTGTGGGGTTTGATGTTGGTTTCCTTCCTTTTGTAACCTTGGATTCTGAGGGAAATTAGAGGCATAATGATCTCCCCCAAAATTATAACATCTATCACACAGTCCTCTTCAATTTCCAGACTTATCTTCTTTTAAGTGACCCTTGGTGCTATTGTAGGCATCATTACCCTTGTTATCTCTTTTATTCCTTTTGCCTTGGTTTCCTTCTTCCTTTTCTAGAGGGTTTCCAGGTTCTCTTTTTAGGCTTTTGATCTTATGGGACTTGCTTTCTTTCTATTTGCCACCCTTCTAAAATCTTTTGTTTCTGAACTAGGGCTTAGAGTCTACTCCTTTACAAAGATTATACAATTGCTACAACTTCTGCTCTTGCTTTATAGCCTTTTCAAAAGCTTCTTCCATAGTAGGAGGATTGTGGAGATCCAATTCAGCACCAATATGGGGTCTCACTCCTAGTATAAACTTTCGGATCTAGAAATGATTATTGGCTTGGTATTGTGGCACATATTTAAGCAAGTTGGTAAACTTCTCCTAGTTATGCACTATTGTCAGGCCTCCCTAGTTCAAGTTTTGGAATTTAGTCATTTTCTTATCAAAGAAAAGTTGTGGTAGCCACCTCTTTCTAAAATATATAAGGAAAAATTCCCAAGTAATTCATTCTGGAGGGATTCTTCCTTTAGATTTCTCATTATCCGACCAAGTAGCTACTTCTCCAGATAATTGATATGTATCCCAAGCAGCCTTGGTATGATCTGACACATTATGAAGACCAACGTATTTCTCCATTTATATGATCCAGGCCTCTACCC
This sequence comes from Sequoia sempervirens, assembly GCA_007258455.2. Taxonomy (NCBI): domain Eukaryota; kingdom Viridiplantae; phylum Streptophyta; class Pinopsida; order Cupressales; family Cupressaceae; genus Sequoia; species Sequoia sempervirens. The sequence goes on from VDFB02193867.1 coordinate 528,096,773, forward strand.
AATCTCTGATAACATTTCCATTGAACTTCGGTGGTGCTACCTTCTTAAGATCCTTTCCTAGTTCTTCCTCAACTTGACCTCGATTACGATCCCCTTCTCCTTGGTTGGGTACCTCATTCCTAAGATTTCAATCTTCCTAGACTCCTCAAACCTCTTTTTCCAAATGGTCCATTCAGGATTCTTGTCGATTCAAGAGTTCCAAAATTTGATCTAGCCTCTAACTTTGTTGGAAATTTTTCCTCAACTTGTTGGCTTGTATCTCTGTTCAAGTCTTCATTGTCAGCTGATCGCTGGAGTTCCTAAGTTTGTAACCTTGTCGTAGAGTTTGGAAGTTTCATAATTTCTCGACTAACAGACTTCCTTCGTTGTTGCAACATTTGGGAACTTTCTAACCAATAGTGGGAGTTACTAAGTTTGTGTTTTCTCTGACTAGGCAATAGTGGTATCGGTTTGTCACGGGGATCGGTAAATTCATAACTTGTATGCGGTGGTTATGAAGTTAACATTTTGAGTGACATGTTGATGGATGTGGTCTCACCAAAAGATATACCTTCGGTGAGAACTCTTGCCGATGGATGTTTCTCTCGCCGACAGGCTAGTACATTCGGTATGAACTCTTGGCGATAGCATTTCTCTAGCTGAAAATTTGTGTTCGATATGAGCTCTTGTGCGATAGAAATGGTCTTGTTGATAGAGCTACTTGTGATGGACATCGGTGTGAATTCCTAGCGACAATGATGGTCTTGCTGATAGTTCTACAATGAACATTGGTGAGAAGTCTTGCCGATAGAGTTGATCTAGCCAATGGTTTTGCATTCGGTATGATCTCTTATCGATGGACAGTTGGTTTTCTTGTGATATCAGGGAGACCTATTTTGTTATTGGTTTGAATTCTTAGGGTGTTTTTGATAGCTATGTGATTAGGAATTTTGGCATCGGGGAGACACAATCTAGTGTCTCACCGACATGCGATACAGTTAAACTTTTTGACCGAATGTCTATCCTACATGGTGTGTTTTGAGCCAATGAGAGAAGCGAAATGTGAACCATTGGAAGTTGAATAGTTGTGACTATTCTGTTGTGGAAAATGAATAGGCCGTGAGTAGAATGGATTACGCTTTGCAATGGTTGATGATGAGAGAAGTGTGAGATAACGAAAGTGTTGTTCGATTGAACATGTATTGATCTGAGTGGATTCATAGGATGCTTCTGAGAGCATTGTAAGATTACTACTTTGTACAAGATTGATTAGTGAATGTTGCTGTTGTAAAATTAACATTAGAAAGTGATTTCAATCTCTATATTTAATTCTTGTTTACTATAATACAAAGAGGCTTTTCTTGGTGTGGTGGGTTTTTCTCTTGTAAGGGTTTTCCCATTTAAATCTGGTGTCCAATTGTGTATGTGTTCATTTCTCTTTTTTGTTAATGATTTTCAAGTGTATCTTGTTGAACTGTAATTACAAAATTTAAAGTCATATTTGGATTCTTCCCTGAGGTTTTGATGTTAGGAGAGTTTGTTCTGCACCTATGCTTTCCTTACAAGTGGTATCAAAGCCTGACTAGTTGTGTTATCCTTGTGGGTATGTTGGATTTTTTGTGTCAATTCTGTTCAGTGGGAGTCTTGTAGAAGTCTAGTAATTCAAATTATAGATTAAGATGGCAAGCACGTTAGGAAAGATTGAAATTGAGAAATTCAATGGCAACAATTTTGACTTGTGGAAACTCAAAATGGAAGATCTGTTGGTTGATCATGATATTTGGCTTGCTGTGTCTAGAACAAAACCTACAGGCATGAAGCAAGAGGATTGGGACCTCGCAGATCAAAAATAAAAGGGGTTGATAAGGCTCTGTCTAGCAGACTCTATTCTTCTAAATGGTCATGAAGAAAAGACAACATCTTCTTTGTGGAAAAGACTGGCAGCTATTTATCAGGGCAAGTCCTTGGTGAATAAGTTGTTATTGAGGAAGAAGTTGTACTCTTTGAAAATGTAGGAAGGAGCATTTGTTGCTAATCATTTGAATGCTTTCAGCATGCTGATTGTTCAGTTAGCATTTGTGGGTGTGAAGATTGATGAAGAAGATCCTTGTATGCTATTGTTATGTCCTCTGCCAGATTCTTGGGATCATTTGGTGATGACTATTGGGAGTACTACTTCATCTTTTAAGATGGAAGATATTGTTGCTTCTTTGTTATTAAAAGAGATGAGAAGAAAATCTTCAGAGATGGCAAAGGAGGCTCTTGTTGTTAGAGGAAGATCACAAGAAAAAGGAAAGAAGAAGGACAAGAAATCCAAATCGAAATCAGAGGGGAGATCAAAGTCTCCTGGCAAGAAGTCCAAGGTGAAGTGTTGAAATTGTGGGCAGCCTGGTCATTTCCAAAAGGATTGCAAAGAGGAGAAAAAGAAGAAGAAGAATTCTTCCAACAATGATTCTTCTCAGAGTGATACAGATGCTTTCATTGCAGCCTTGGCTACTCAGGTAGTAGATGATGTCTGGCTAATTGATTCTAGAGCATCTTTCCACATGAAATTTCATAGAGACTGGTTCACTAAGTATGAAAAATACGATGGTGGAAGGGTGTATTTGGCAAGCGATTCATCTTTGGAAATAGTTGACCATGGAAGAGTTAGAATTCAGTTCCCTGATGGAAGAATGAAGGGAATCAATGATGTAATGCATATACCTGGTCTGGCTTGAATTTTTTTTTTTGTTAGTAAGTTGAACGATGTTGGAGTGCAGATCTCATTCTCTGGAAATGGTTGCAAGATGACTAGAGGCTCAATGGTGCTAGCTAGGGGTGCTTGTATTGGTACTCTGTATAAGCTGGATGCACTTGTTGTGCAATGCAATAGTGTCTTTGTAAAGTCATAGAAGGCTACTCATGGAGAAAAGGAGAAAAATGTTCCTAATAGTGCAAACTTTATGGAAGTTAAAATTCTAGCAAAAAAGACTATCCTCTGGCATCATAGGCTAGGCCGCATTGGAGAAAAGGGTTTAAAAACCTTGAAAAATAAAAACTTGGTTGAAGGGCTTGATGATTGTAACCTCAAATTCAAGTTTTGTGAACATTGTATATATGGTAAACAACACCATGTTTCATTCTACTCCAGTCCTCACAAATCTTCTGGTTTACTTGATTATATACATTATGATGTTTTTGGTCCAGTAAATGTTCCTTCTTTGTCTAAATCAAGATATTATGTATTGTTCATTGATGATTATTCAAGAAGGGAATTTGTTTGTTTTTTGAAAAGTAAATCAGAAGTGTTCAATCATTTTAAGGAATTTAAAAACCTTGTGGAAAATCAAACTGGAAGAAAAATAAAATGTTTAAGGACTGACAATGGCAGTGAGTTTTGTTTTGATGAGTTTGAAAGGTACTATAAAGATCATGGGATTAAAAGACATAAAACTACACCCTACACTCTGCAACAAAATGGAGTTGCTAAAAGGTTCAACAAGATAGTAATGGAAAGAGCACGAAGTATGCTAAGTAGTGTTGGATTGGAGGAGAAGTTCTAGGTTGAGGCAATTGCAACAACATGTTACTTAATAAACCGTTCTCCTAATTCCACTCTTGTTGAGAAAACACCTTTGGAAGCATGGTCTAGAAAGAAGCCCTCTCTGAGACACATTCGTGTCTTTGGCTGTGAGGCATATGCATATGTGTTGAATTAAAAAAGGTCTAAATTAGAAAATAATGCTATTAAATATTTTTTATTAGTTATAGTGCTGGCATAAAAGGATACAAGCTTTGGAATCCTGATACGGAGAAGGTTCTATATAGTAGGAGTGTTATTTTTCATGAGCTGTAGCCTTCTACTTTGGACTTGTAGTCAGAGAACAAATTAGAAGATAAAAAGGATGTAGTTGAAATTCCTTTGACACCAGATAAAGAGGAATTGAAAATTCAAAATGTACCTAAAATTGAGAGTTCTGAATAATAAGATGAACCTCAGCCTCAGCCTATGAGGAGGTCAACACATGAAAGAAAGCAACCTAGTAAGTATGGGTTTTCTTTTTTAGATTCTACTTGTGCCTATGCTTTAATTTCTAGCACTGATGAGCCTAGGACTGTGAAAGAGGCATTTAGAATGCCTAATTCAACCTCTTGGTTGTAAGCCATGAATGAAGAAATGGCATCATTAGAAAAGAATAATACTTGGAGTTTGGTGCCCTTTCCTGAAGGTAGAAAAACTGTTAGATGCAAATGGGTATTTAAAAAGAAAATAGGTCGAGATGGTAGTGTGGAAAAGTATAAGGTGAGGTTGGTTGCGAAGGGGTATTCCCAAGTAGAGGGAATTGATTATGGAGAAATTTTTTCTCCTGTAGCTAAGTTGACGTCTATCAGATTTATTTTGTTACTTGCAGCAGCATATGAATTAGAGATTGAACAGATGGATTTGAAGACAACATTTCTTCATGGTGACCTTGAAGAAGAAATTTACATGTCCTAGCCTGAGCACTTTGTGAAAAAAGGTAAAGAAAATCTGGTTTGCAAGTTGAAAAAATATCTGTATGGATTAAAAAAATCTCCTAGAATGTGGTACGAGAAGTTTGACACTTTTTTTTTTCATTGGGATTTGTAAGATTGAAATCTGATCATTGTGTGTACTAAAAAGCTGGAAGTGATCATGTTCTTATTATTGTTCTCTATGTTGATGATATGTTGTTCATAGACAATAGTAAGTTAATGATTTCTTATCTAAAATCTTAGTTGTCTACAAAGTTTGAAATGAAAGATCTTGGTGCAGCCAGGTATATTCTGGGAATGGAAATAACTAGGGATAGGAAGAGTAGAAAAATTTGGCTCAGTCAGAGTAAGTATATTAATATTGTTTTGGAGAGATTTTGTATGAATGAGTGCAAGCAGCTAGTTGTTCTAGTTTTGCAGGGAACAAAGCTATCTGTTGAAGATTGTCCAAAATCTCCAACTGAGATGGAGGACATGACCAGAGTGCCTTATGCTAGTACAGTTGGTAGTTTAATGTATGCAATGGTCTGTACAAGGCCAGACATCACCCAAGTAGTGGAAGGACACATTGGGATGTTGTGAAAAGAGTGTTTAGATATCTGAAAGGAACTTTAGAATATGCTTTGTGTTACCATGGAAATTTGGTTAAATCACAGAGGACTCTTAGCATTCAAGGCTATGTGGATTTTGATTGGGTAGGGTACATTGATAGGAGAAGATCCACCAGTGGATATATTTTCATGATGAATGGTGGTGCAGTTAGTTGGATGAGTAAGCGGTAGGCTATAGTCGCTTTGTCCGCTACAGAGGCAGGATACATGGTAGCAACACATGCCTGTAAAGAAGTAATCTGGTTAAAATATTTATGTTCTAACATTGGGTTTGGTGTAGGGAAAATTACAATTTACTGTGACAGTCAGAGTGCTATTTTTTTGGAAAAAAATCCTACTTTCCATGCCAGGATGAAACATATTGATGTGTAATATCATTTTGTATGAGATATGGTGGAGGATGGAAAGGTCTCTTTAGAAAAAGTGGATACTCTGGAAAATGTTGCAGATGCATTGACGAAACTAGTGAGCATAGACAAGTACAGGTGGTGTGCCAGTTCGATGGGCCTTGGAGCCCATGACCTTCATTAACTTGAAGTTTCAAGGAAGCCAGTAAGTCTTCGTCAAGTGGGAGATTGTTGGAAATTGTACCTCAACTTGCTGGCTTGTATCTCTATTCAAGTCTTCACTGTTAGCCAATCGCTAGAGTTCCTAAGTTTGTAACCTTGTCACAAAGTTTGGAAGTTTCATAATTTCCTGATGACCGACTTCCTTCGTTGTCGCGGCATCGGTGATTTCTATAACTTAAGAACCTTATTGAGGAGTTTGGAAGCTTTTTAATTTCCCAACTGACCAACTTCCTTCATTGTCGCAGCATTTGGGAACTTTCTAACTAGTAGTGGGAGTTAAGAAGTTTGTGTTTTCTCCAACTGGGCGACAGTGGTATCGGCTTGTCACAGGGATCAGTAAATTCATAACTTGTATGCGGTGGTTATGAAGTTAATATTTTGAGCGAAATGTCAATGGATGTGGTCTTACCGACAGATATACCTTCAGTGAGAACTCTTGCTGGTGGATGTTTCTCTCACTGATAGGCTAGTGCACTAGGTATGAGCTCTTGGCGATAGTATTTCTCTCACTGACAATTTGTGTTCGGTATGAGCTCTCGCCGATAGTGATGGTCTTGTCAATAGAGCTACTTGTGATGGAAGTCAGGGTGAAGTCATAGCGACAACAATGGTCTTTCCAATGTTTTGCAATGGATATCGGTGAGAAGTCTTTCCGATAGAGTTGATATGGCCGATGGTTTTGCATTCAGTATGATCTCTTGCCGATGGATAGTTGGTTTTCTTGTGATATCAGGGAGACTTTTTTTGTTATCGGTCTAACTTCTTAGGGTGTTGCTGATACTTTTTGTCTTACCGATAGCTATGTGATCGAGCATTTTGGCATCGGGGAGACATGGTCTAGTGTCTCACCGACATGCAATACAATTGAACTTTTTGACTAAATGTCTATCCTACGTGGTGTGTTCTGAGCTAATGAGAGAAGCAGAATGTGAACCGTTGGAAGTTGAACAGTTGCGACTATTCTGTTGTGGAAAATGAACAGGCATTGAGTAGAATGGATTACACTCTGTAATGGTTGATGATGAGAGAAGTGTGAGATAACGAAAGTGTTGTTCGATTGAACATGTATTGATCTGAGTGGATTCATAGGATCCTTCTGAGAGCATTGTAAGATTACTATTCTATACAAGATTGATCAGTGAATTTTGCTGCTATAAAATTGACATCATAAAGTGAAGTTGATCTTTGTATGTGATTCTTGTTTACTGTAATACAAAGAGGCTTTTCTTGGTGTGGTGGGTTTTTCTCCCGTAAGGGTTTTCCCACGTAAATTTGGTGTCTAATTGTGTATATGTTCATTTCTTTTTTCTATTAATTCTTTTCAAGTGTATCTTGTTGAACTGTAATTGCAAAATTTAAAGTCATATCTGCATTCTTCCTTGAGGTTTTGACATTAGGAGAGTTTGTTCCGCACCTTAGCTTTCCTTACATACTTGGCCCATTGTCTTGTCTGCTACTGCCCACATCTTGTCTGGTGGTCACGATAGTGACTCACACTCAACCTAATTCATAGTTGTGTTTAGCATTCAAGAACAAGGTTTTATGCTTAAGCTATTTCATATAATACACATAAAAGGAAAGCTAAGTATGAAGAGAAAAGAAAATATACACATTATCACACAAGACAAACTTCCAAGCTTCATGCCTTTCTCAACAAAAAAATTATTTTATTTATATTTAAGTGTGATTTACATTGATCATTACTTACAAAAGCTTTCCTTCTCTAAGTAGTACCCTCATTATCAAATAGAGGACATTCCTCAGGATCCTTGTCTAAGTCTACATCTTCCCTCTTGAGTGAGGCAGGATGTGCATGCAGGCACTCCTTCTCCTCCTTAGTCATCAGTGGCACATTAGGTCCACATCCTATTAGCCAATGTCAAAAACTGGAGGGTTTCTTGATCTTAGGAGTTCTCTTGGCCTCCTCTATATTTTTTCCTCTTTCCAACTTAAGACGTGTGAGGGTGTGTGCTAGAGTTTCTTCATCAGGAATCTTGGGTTGGTCTTCAGGTTTGGGACTCTCTTCATTTACAATTTGCTTTTTCGTAGCCCTACTAGTTTTCCCTTTCTTTTTTCCTGAATTGGAGCTTCCCATTTCTTGCAACCAATTCAAATTGGTCATTTTCTAGGTAACTTAAATCTAGTTATGGGTCCACTATTGCCTAGTTCAACCTTCATGGGCTCATAGGCTTAAAGTTGAACCTAGAGCTCTGATACCAAATGTAATAGCCCAACTAGATTTAATTTGAAAATAAATAAATATTGACATCATGAATATCAATTTAAATGATACAAATACCATAGCTAATTCCATTAAGCAATTTCATGTCATAAATCAATTAAATCTTGAGATAAACAATTTTATTCACTTCCATATGTCAATAGTTATATACACGTTTGACTAGGCATTCAACACCTTAAAGTCAAATCAGATTACATAGTTTCCATACATTACATCCTTTGGTCATTTACATCAATGACACATTACAATATAGAATTTTGATATGATTCCTTGTAGTCATCTCCCCTCCACTAGTAGACGAGAACATGATTGAGCTGCTTTTCCACCCAACCATGAAGCAGTGCTTCTCTGGGTTCTTTAGTCAGTCGAAGAAAACCTGACCCTAAATAGAACACTTAGCAAGAGATACAATTTGCAATGTGGAATCTATGAATTCCTAACTACATGCATTTCTATCTATTTTGTTATAATATGCAAGTTCCATGTTAGGTAAATTCAATACAACAGAGAGAGGGTAAATAACACAGTTTGTTTCATTCACAATATATAACAAATGACTGCAAAGCTTGGCTAAGCTCGTATGAAATACAACTCTGGTTAGATTTTGAAAAGAAAATCTACTCTCTCTAGCACCCATTTCAAGAAATAAATCTTGTCATATCAAAGGGTATCCATCCCCTTAGACCATCTATTAGAAACATTCTTTCGTTCTACAGTCTACCAAGAATTCTTGTATCATTCCATTCAACAAAAGTCAACAATATTCAATCACACATGGTATATTTGTTCATCTAATTATCAAATGTGTTTTCAACTCAATAATATTCTAGAATTACAATTTGATTCCCTCGCATTGCATTCATAGCTTGCTCAATAAGAAAAGTAAATCAAGATGAATCATAAGGTATATTGCATGTATAAAGAATCTTTATGCATGATCACATATATGCCTAGAAATGAATATTTTGTGAATATGCGTATACATTCTGATATTAAAATGAAAAGAATAATCTCTTTGACACAATTATACTTTCATATTAAAAAAAATAGGTTTAATTCATTCAAATGTTTTATCTAAATATTAGTATCATCTATTACCCATCTTAGATACATTGAAACATCGATTTATTTCATTATCATGGATTCATATAAAATTAGGAAAATGAATCTAAATAAAAAATATTACCTCTTAACGAAATATAAGAGTTTCCAATCTATTATCAATATGAGAAAACATATTTATTTTTCATGTTCAAAATAATCGTAGAAATTGAAAGTAACCCTACCCATTGATCCAACTCTTCTAGAGGATATGATACACATGTTATCAACTCTTGATAATATGATATTGTATGCCTCTTGGTTATCATCTTGGGTTGATTTCATTCAAGCCGCGTGTTTTACCCAATACATTATTTATCACCCCCAAAATACATGACTAAAATAACATATGCAGTCAAAAATTTTGACTTATGTGTAACAAAAATAATTAACAGTGATTTTAAGTGAGACAGAGCTCACTCAACTACATTCCAATGCATATGCTTCTACATATGTATGTATATATATACACACACACATGCATATCTATTTTCATATGCTTGACCAAAGTTTCAACAATGGATTTTCAAATGTTGTGGCCTATACAAGCCTGTGCCCAGGTTTCATAGAGGGCACGATAACAACAGATCTATCGTTTGAAATTTCCACCACACCATAGATGGGTGGTGAGGCCCCAACATTAAGAGTGGCTAAGCATGCTCAACTTCTGCTTCACAAGCAGCTTTTTCCATGCTTCGATACATACAGTGGGCTTTTAAGAACAACGCTTTCATTTTCAGGATTACACCAAGGCTTAGCCTTTGGCTCATCAACTAAGGCAATGTATACTAATTACATACAAATCGATCATAAACTAAAAGGAGAAACATGTAGGTCGGCCGATAGGCCCAGACCATGAAAGATGAACATCATGCACACAAGTGACGCATTGAGGAAAATGGATCCGACCCAACATAAGGTCAATCAACAGTTACAAGCATACAAAGCTTTATAAGCTCAGCCCCTTGGGCTTCACAAATAGTTGAAAACATGAAATATTTGTAGAGCTTCATAAGCTCGACCCTTAGGGCTCACATCAAATTGATAATAACTAATATTGTACATGCACAATAAATGCACATAATGTAAAAATAAAAGGCTTCTTTTAAAATGAAAAGATAATTATATGAGTTCAATTTACGTCAAAGGTTGGCCTGGAGATTTTCTTCTCTATAGTATCGCTTTTCTTTTTCCTTCTACTCCTCGAGTTACCTCCTTCTTTCTCTACTTTTTCCTCTTCTACTGATGCATTTCCTTATTCCCAATTCAAATCAATCTTGCTATTTTGGGTAGAATATGGTTCTTTTAATTTTTCCAGTCTTCATAATGTGAGTTGGCCGCCCACTCCCACATGAGGGAATCAACCTCATCCATATTTGGTGGGAAGTTACTAGTATTCAAATCCCCCATGATCTTCTATAGCTCTCTTTCGAGAGAAAATATTCAAAGGAATTCACTCACATTTTTGCATGTATATGCATATATATATATTCATACCTCTACAAATAATTTTTTACACATTACATTTATAAAATCACTTATCTATTCAAATCACATTTTGAATTTATCCAAAAGAGTGATCAAGTACAATCTCATTTTTCATACAAAATGGGTTAAATCACTTTATTGAATATGCATTTGGAATTATACAAAGTAGAATAAGAATGCATGAATTGTTCTTTTCATTAGTTATTATTCTCATACCAAGTATAAATGCAATTATCAACTTTTCATTCATATGTGTAGCTCAAAGAAAAACACACGAGAGGTTTAAGCAATTCAAATATAATCTATTCAAACTATACTAACGAATCCTCAAAGCTTAGATAATCGAGGACAAAAGAAAGCTAAGAACAACATGCATAAAAGAAACTATTTTACCAAACATGTGATCCATTCTGTTGAATAACCTCCATTATTCTTCTCCATTTCTTCTGTGTAGTGTACTTTCCCTCAAATTTTCAAAATTCATGCAAACATGGCCTAAGTGTTGTGATTAAGACAAAACATTGAAGATTCAAGATAATTAATCTAAAAGTCATATGATTTTGAGAGAGATTGAAATGATGAATGACAGATCAATTTATAGAAAATTGATCATTCGAATGACATGTCAGGATTGAAAGATCAACAGACGGTTGAGATCGAAAGATTAGACATGCATTCTGATAATTGTTAGTACTGACATGAGTGATACAAATTAGAAATAGAAATAAATATTAAATAAATGATTTAATCTTCGAGTTTGGAATTCAAAATAGAAGAATAGTCTTTGCAAGACAAAGATAAAGATGGATTAAAGCAACTCTCTGTTCAAATGCATGCACAAGATTTAATTAATTAAATAGGAATATTTAATTAATATGCATGTACACGCAATTAAGTTAGAACTAGATGACTGAATGATATGACAAATAGATTACTCGTGAAATCCATTCAGACATTAATCCAGAGTTAACTGACCGATTAAAATAAATGTCAAATAAGAGTGAATGCTTAGATAATTTTCACAATTATCTAAATATAGATGAATGTGTTAAAATAGATTTTTACGAATTAAATAATTCATTTAATTCAAGATTTGATATTTGAAGAATAATTAAATAAATAAGATTTATTTAATTAAGTGGTGAAGGGATTTAAATGAATAATTAAATAAATAAAGGATTTATTTAATTATAGTTGACATATGATAAAGGTGGGGAATTAAATAAGAATTTATTTAATTTGAGAAGAAGGATAAGGTTAATTAGTAACATAATTAAATAAAAAGTGTTTATTTAATTAATCAGATAGAATAAAGAAAAGTGTGAATTAATTAAATAATTAAGATTATTTAATTAATAGAAAAAATGAAGACTTTAGAGAATAATTAAATAATTGACATTATTTAATCATGACCATAGAAATATGAATTATGACGAATATTGAAGTTGCAGGCTTAAACCATATTTTCATGTCTACATTTTCCCCTCTTTGATACAATGTCATTTTGGGGTTGTGTCAAAGAAAATCGATAAAAAAAATGCCCAAGTGTTAAACAGGTGAAGGTATGCCCCATCGGGAAAATTGACAAATTTTGAAAAAATGTCAAATTTTTTTGGAAATAGTCCCGATTAGTCCATTGGATAGCCAGAAATGTAGTGGAGTTGACAGAATTGAAGTTGGAAGTGTTAAGGATGGGTATGGGTCGATTGAAGTTGGAAGTTGACGTGGCTAGTAGAAAGGAATGCCACCAAAACCCTAGGTATAAATAGAAAATGGGGTAAAAACCCATTTATTTTTACCCACATAGCTTTGAAATTTGAGATTTTTGCTCTGCACCCTCAGCAAAGATGTCGCCCATTCCACACACCCACCATTGAGCATACAGAATCCGGACCTTCAGGTGGCCAGCCAATGCGGACCCCCCAGTATGTACCTAAATCTCGACTTTTTAATTTTAGGCTTTCATGCTTTTTTATGCATTTAATGCCAATTTCCATCATGCATCACTATATTAGAAATTCACATTTGAATTCGTTATCAACACATATGTATGCGGATCACCGCATTTGTAAATTTACGTGTATTGTTTAGCGTTGTTGATCATAGTTCAATACATTTGTCTTTTATTTCTACGCATTCGCTAAATAGCAACACATTTGCATTTAATTTAGATGCAATTGTATTATTTTCAATGCATGTGAAAATGTTTCGATGCATTTGATATTTTATTTATGCATTTGCATTTAGCAGGATATTGTTATGTGTCGATAGATAGGCGCATTTTATTTTTAGACGCATTTGTTATTTATGCATGCAGTTGTGATATAAAATGATGCATGTGACATTTTATGATGCATTTGTTAAATAAAATGACACATTTGGTTTCCTGCAATGCAATTGCAAAATAATGACACATTTGCAAAATAATGATGCATTTGACTAACATTTGATTATCTCACTTTGCATTAGGATAGGTGATTGATACTGACATGAGGCATGTATAATGCCATTGCAGGTTGTTTTGGACTCTATGTATACGTGAGAGTCGAGACCATCAACTTTTCACTTCCAAGATAGTTTGTGGAGCGTGGAGAAATGGTTCTTATGGCAATTGGGTCTCCTTCATGTGACAGACATGCCCATCATTCGGGAAAATCAGGGTTTGCTTACAACTTTATGTGAGCGGTGGCACTCAGATACTTCCTCATTTCACCTGCCTACTAGAGAGGCGATAGTTACATTGGAGGATTTCTACAGGATTCTGAGACTTCCTATTAGAGGCACCAGGGTGATATATGATACCCAAAGGGGTTTCGCTGAGATGTGTCGATATTACCTGCATGCAAATATTAGACAGTTAGGATTTGACCATTATGAGATTAGATGGTGTGTTCTAGCATAGAGGTATATGTAGTTAGATTGTCTATTGTGTACACTGATAGGTGGTATAGTCCTTCCTGACCGTCGAGGTCATTGTTTTCTTGTGGGATGGGGAGAGATGTTGGTTGGCATGTTAGAGCATCGGGAGGTGTATGCTTGGAGTCCTTGTCTGCTCAGCATGTTATATTTTCATTTGCATGACATAGCCTAACAAGAGGCACAATCTATGAGCTGTGGTACCACACTCTTTATGGTATGGGTGTGTGAACACATTGCCATCTTTCGTCTGCCAGTTACAATTGATGTGCAACACGAAGCACCTTACGCATTTCGTTATGCAGGGGCTAATACTTAGCACCATATGGGAGATACCAAATATTTTAGACATGCTATTGATACCATGGTACAGTTCACATGGAGACCGTACTTGGGATGTCACGAGTGGTCACATTAGGATGATCATTTTACGTATTGCTGCCAGACACAGTATCTGATTGGGCGAACTGTGTCACATGTTCATATTATAGAGAGATATTTTCTAGATCACATGCTACGATAGTTCAGAGAGGTGCAGGATGTGCCCAAAGGATGAGCAGAGTTTGCAAGGTCCTCGTGAGAGATCCCCCTGTGGGGTCCAGAGATTCCAGTGGCCATTGCCCAGGTAGATATTGATGCATTATAGGTAGTTCAGTGGGGATGGAGAGATGGTGTAGCAGACCTAGGTACCACTGAGGCATATGATCAGTGGTGGGCCGTGCACAGGCTAATTCCCCTTACAGATCCAAATCAGGTTGTGCCAATAGAGCGGTGAGGGATAGGACCACGCGACAGGCGTGGTAGAGGCAGAGGTCGGAGAGGTGGAGGTGGTTGGCGAGGTGGTGGGAGAGGGAGGTGTGGACGGAGGGGAAGAGGGCCACCACTATCACCTATCTATGAGGAGGGGCGGGAGGAGGAGGAATCGCACATGCCAGATATTGGCAGAGGTGGGGAGGAGATCTATGTTGAGATTAGGAGAGATGAGGAGAATCCCATAGAGGAGGCCATTCTAGAGGTTCATGCAGAGGAGGAGGCAGGCAGAGAGGAGGTGGAGATTGATTCCCTTGGCTTACTTGGTGCCTATCAAGATGATGATGACGAGGAGGATGATGATCATGAGTGGGAGATTTGAGATAGGATTCTGGAGGAGTTGGAGGATGAGGATGATGGTGCACAAAGGGTGAGATAGGTTGACACAAGGGCAATTGATCCCGACACTGCTACACTTTGTGCCCAGGTTCCATCTTTGGAGGATCAAATGAGGGTCATGATGTCCAAGCGAGATGTGTTATAGATGGAGAGGGGCAGAGCCTTCATGGAAAGAGATCAGGCCATAGCTCAGAGACAGGAGATCGAGCAGAAATTTATAGAGATTAGAGCTCTATGTACCAGGCAAGCAGCTGCATTTGCTAGAGAGTTAGTCAGAGCTGGAGAGAGGGCCACTTATTACCAAGATTTATATGAGGCAGCAATTCCTCCCAAGAGACGGGCCCCGAGCTTTTTAGAGGCACACAGTGAGAGGTCCCATACTAGGACCCACACCAAGACAGTTAGCACAGAGGGTGTTGAGCAACCACGCAGAGCTAGTCCATACGACAGGCCACATTCAGGTCACAGGTCATTAGGTTCTCAACATCAGTCATCCGCACACTCTAGTCATGATAGCAGTGGCAGTTCAGGATAGGGACATTTCTTGGTATGTATTGAGACATTGTATTATGATCAGATAGCCTGCGGGCTTCCATATTTATTGATACATTATGACATTGTGATGTGACACTTTTGAGGGATATATATATATATATATTATTTTGGCAGTGATTCTCATTATATGCATTTCTATTTATTCAGACGTTTATTTATACATGTTATGTTTATATGAGATGCCTATGTGATGGATAATCATATCTACTTTATGATGTGTTTATGCAGCCTATGATGTGATGTTGATTCTATGTGATGATGTATGCATTAATATTTATGATTTCGATGGATGTTATGTATGCAATATGATGTTATATGTACAATGCTTTCTACATGTGATGCTATACAGATGTAATGTGTTGTATGTATTTACATTTGTTATGTACATGGAATTCTTATGACATGTAATCTATGATGGTAAATTTCTATTATGCCATGATGTCCTAGATATAATAAATGCCTATATGTTTTTATATTTTCTAATATGAATGTGTATGCAAGATGATTTAAATTTTTTTGTGTCACATGACTCTGTCATAATGTTGTAGACAAATAAAAATGGCCTCAACTTACAAACCATATTTTTTTTATGACAACGACGCTTCTCCCTCACACAATTCAATTATCTAATCATGTCCATTCCTCCATGATTATTTAAATAAATAAATTATGTTTATTTATTTAAATGCTTCACTGATCAATCCTTATTTCCTCCATCACATTATCATTTATCCTTGAAACAAATTAACTTATTTATTTATCCCACATTCCATCCCACCAAATAAATAATTAAAATTATTATTTATTGTCTTTTGTCTCATTGCCATTTATGAATTAAACTATTATTTAATTCATAAGTCAACATTCCTCCATAAATTAAATAATTTATATTTTTCCAACTACCTATTTTTCTCCACCATTGATTTGATTATCTCTAATTAAATCTCAACCCTTCATTTCAAGGCTTTCCCTAACTTTTACCTAATGTTTCCCTAACCCTAATCCTCCTTATGAAATTGATTCTTGGCCTTTGATCTTAGGGCTTGACCAAATTTTAATCCTAGCCATCCATTCTCAATTTGGAATTCTTTAAAAGGTCATCTTTTTAGTCATTTTGGACACACACAAGAGATATACACAACATGCTTGAGAGCTTTTGAGTACTTGAGAAATCATATTACTTCAATATTTTGCTTGTCTTTGGCATAGGATATAGTTACACTTCAAATATGAGGTCAATTATATCATTTTCAGCAAGATGGAGAAGGCCAATGGAGGTCAACCAATGGAAGCTTGAAGACTAGGTGATATTGTTTCATGTTTATTTGCTTCTTGTTTTCATTGTGCTCTATTGTTGATTAGAGATTTACTTTTATGCTACTTGCAATAATTCATAAAATCTTTTCTCTAATTACATTTGGTGAACCCGACATCCCACATGGACAATTCTTCCAATATGGACAAGGCACTCAAATGACACAACAAATGAATACCTTTGGGCACCAAAATATTCAAGGTTAACAGATCCCCCAAATATCGACAAATATGGTTGGATCGCACATCCCCACATATTCATCACAGATCCACACACAACAACACATTCCTCCTCCAAACTGAAAAATACCAACAATCACCAAACCAAAACATATCATACATTTCACAACAACACATGTCACATTCAAACTCGAACATGCTATCACAATCAATGGGGACTCAGGGGATACCCATCACTCCCATGTGTGATGCAACCAATAATCCCATAATAGATGCCTTGATAGCCAGAGTGGCAGACCTCCAAAAATAGATGGAAAACATGCAAACATCCAATAAAACACCACCAATGTCATATGACCTATGTCTATATCCTTTTGACACAACTTTATGCATGCCACCATTTCCTCCTGGATATGTGGCACCAAACTTCACCAAATGCAAGGGCAAGACAAATCCTATTGAACACGTTTGAGAATTCATGACCAAGTGTATGGACATTGCATATGAAAACACTTACTTGATGAGACTCTTCTCCAAGAGTCTAACAGGACCCACACTTGAATGGTTCTCCACTTTGAAGGGGACAAAAACATGGAATGAACTTGTAGACAAATTTGTGAAAAATTATGCCTATAACATTGACACAGACACCTCCATCACTAGCTTATGCACACTTACACAAGAAGACGCTGGTGAAACTTTTATCCCATTTTTCCAATGATGGAGAGGCCGAGCAAGTCACTGCCACATAGACATACCTGAAAAAGAGAAGGTTGACATGTTTGTGCAAACAATCCTAGGCCCATTGAAAAATGGCTTGTGAGTTCATTGTTGTACAACCTTCGCAGACCTAGTCGAATGAGGCATCCAACTTGAGAAAGCACTTATTGCTAAGGGAAGATTAAAATATGGTCCTAAAAACATAAATGCAAGTCCACCCACTAACAAGAACAAATACTGGGTTAAGAATTGTAGACACGTAAAATATACTGATTGACATTGTGCATCTGATCATGACTACTAACATCGTTTCTTCCTGAATCATTCCTCAGTCTAACCATTTAATCAAATCTCCTTATCTGATTAAATTCATCAAATTTCATCCCTTAATTAAATAAATCATTTTGTCAAATTAAGTCACTCTCTCTTGTTAATTAAATCAACTCATCTGATCTAATTATCCATATTTAATTAAATAATTAATTTAATTAAATCTCTAAAGTCTATCCATTAAATTAAATAAATTAAAACCTTATTTGATTTAATCTAACACAATCTCTTTTAATTAAATAAATCAAAATCCTTATTTAATTAATCTCTTGTCATATTCCTCTCTTATTTGATTTAAATAAATACATAAATTTGAGTCAAATAGGTCACATCATCTAAACCTCTCATTAAATTAATTAACCATTGATTAATTTAATCTCATCTCATGTCCTATCCTCTAGATAATGCAAGTTGCACATGAAAATAGATTTAATTCATTTATTAAATCTCTATTTTCCTCACAAGGCATCTTTTGGAATATTCTCTCAATTTGAATTCAAAAATTCCAAGTCAACATGTACATCCAACAAGGCAATAACTTCATCTTACATGTCCTTTGCCTTGAGCCAAGTGGCATTTATTTCATTTTCCATCCCCTCTTACAAGTCATTTCAACAAATTCAAAATTCAAAATTATGCATTTATTGGCACAATCCCCAAATCTTGGACATCCTCCATCCATTCATAGCTTGACAAGTGGCATCATGTCATTGGATGAATGTTAGTCCCACATTGCTCAAATTTAGACATTCATCCATCTTTACATTCTATAAATAAAGAGCTCATATCCTCATTTGTTCATCCACAATTTATGCAAAGTTACCATGCCCAATATATCTCTCAAAATTTCATCCATTATCATTGAGCTCTTAGTTAGGTTTTTACAAATTTTTGGCTTGGAGCTCTCATCCTTCATCAATAAAGTGGATCAATCTCATCAACATATCAAGCTTACATTTTAGGAATTGGGAAAGGGCCAATTTTCACATCAAATTGACACCAATTGCCCCATGGGATCATGAGTTTGCACATTTAAATTAGGATTCAATCTATTTTGTTCTTTTTATTATGATTTTTATTGTTTTCTTTCCTACTTTGAGTTTGTAAATGGATTTCATGGGGAATCCTTGTTTTAGCTTGTAATCTCTTGTTTAACTTTTTTATTCTTGTTGTTTTGCAGGTACTAGGATTGGGGTTCATACATTTGGCGCTAGAAGGAGGGCTGGATATCATTCTTTCTTATCTTTTCTTAATTTTTTTTTTTTTTGCTCATACACAAAAAATTCCAATGTTGGGAGCTCAGCGCCGTTGTTTTGGCACCGTTGTCTCTTCAGCGTTGCTATATAGCACCATGGGAAACTCAAAGTGTGACACTGGACTCTTCCTGCCCCGAAAATTTGAATTATAAACTCCACCACTGGACTCGACTCGCAGAAATTTCCAAAAATATCAAACTACAACATTGGAAGAAAATTGTGACACTGGGTGAAAAGTGTGATGCAGTTGAGCTCTTTGTCCCAACATAGAGTGACGTTGACTGGCAAGCAGCGTTGTGAGGGCACCGCTTAGAAATCAAATTACGACACAATTATGAGTTGCAACGCTTGAAGGGAGTAAAAAGGGGAAATTTAATTTTAGCACGTGCTTTTGATTAATGATCGATTTGTCTTCTATTTTCTGCTTTTTAATCTCTGTATTTTCCAAAACCTAACTGATTTTCTCTCTTTTAGGTTGGAATTGAAAACAAAAGAAGAAAGATGATGATATCTTACAAATTTAAAGTGTTTTTAAACACTTTAGTGTTTGGTTAACACTTTTAAGAAATTGTTATCACTTCTTCTTTAGGACACTAAATTTCATTTGGGTTTAAAAATAATCTTTCCATTTCTTGCAAAAGGCTAAAATGAACATTAGGACCACAACATACTAGAGTTTGTTTCTTTGGATAAGAATTGAACAAAGTGTCTATCATTGGTCTTTTGGTGCTTAAAAATAACTCACATTTTTCTTTGTGGATTTAAAAAGAACAAGTGAAACTTTGTTTTGTGAAGACTTACTTGAACTAACCTCATTGAAAAAGGACGTATGTGCTTCTCTCACACTTTATAGCAATCTTGAGAATCAAAAGGCCTTTTTCATGATTTTAGGTTGAGACAAAGCAATCACCTCCACACTTCGATTTGGGTTTAAAATTGAACAAAAATCTTGTGCGAGTGTGAGTAGGGGAATTGTTGCATATATTATCTCTCTTTGTTGCCAACAAGGATTGATCGAGTTACGAATATTGTTCCTTATTCACTTTTGTTTATCCTAGAGGGCCTGCCTTGGGGAAAAAGTACTCACCCAAGGGAACGACTCAATCGGTAACACTCTAAAGCCAAGAGTATTTCCAACTGTGATATAAATGTGGGTATTGGAGTAAACACCAATATCACGGTTGATTTCGACAAGATGGATCCGAAAGGGGACTCTTGTCGTATGGTCAATCTCCACTAATGGAAAGTCCTTATTAAAACCCATGTGCTAGAATTTTCCAAAATCCTTTTATCTATTTGTTGGTGCAAGAACGGTCGTTTTGAAGCCACCCCACACTTTTACGGTCTTTTAGTAGAAATGGAAAACATGCCATGGGAGTTTCATGGGTGTTGATGCTTGGCTGCCCTGTATAAGTGAGTGCCGTGGAGGGGAGCCAGTGGGTCAAGCATCTAACCATTCACTAAAGATAAGCGTAGCTAGACTTGTCCAAGTGGGAATCCAACAAATATTGTCTTACACATCCATAGGTTTGTACTTATTCTTGGGTTACAAAATGCATTGCTTGATCGAAAACGTCTTGAAAACAAACACTTAACATCATTCAAATTTCAAACCCTTTTGGAGAAAAATGTAATTGACTCAATTCATATGTTATTGCTTTCCCTTGGGATTCACGTCCTTAGAGGTTTCTAAATATTGGATTACATCTCAATTTGTCTACTTAAGTAAACAATAGGAAAACCCTTGCCTTAAGTTCATCGAATCTCCACATAACATATCTTGTGGGGTTTGAAGAAATTAAGACATTGGACATCTTAGTTTCAAAACTTAATCAAAGAAAATGTTTTTGGTAAAATAAAGCAATTAAGCAAAGCTAAGCAAAATGAACTTTCATGTGTGTTGAAGCCTCACGATTCTCAAAAACTTCAAGGTCCAAAGCGAAAATCATCAATTGGAAATCCGAAAATGTATGTCCAAATTGAATCATTCTTTGGTTATAAAAGTCTCTAGGAAGTATTTACATGTTCTTCAATACCTAGGTCTAGGAAAACAAAGTGTCTTTTCTAGGTTCATCTTAGGATCAAAGCAAATCAAAATGTTTTTCATCCATCCTTCAAAACATCAAACATCATCTCTCCATCACCTTTTGGAAAATCTTGAAATCATCCTTATGCTAGGATTTTTTGGCAAAATCAAACATCATCAAATCCTTGGGACTAAATCCTTGAAAACATTGTCAAAATCACCTTTGGCCAGGTATGTGTAGATTCATCCTTTTACATATGCTTAGTCATCAAAATCATCTTGTTTAGCTTGGTATACGTAGATGCATCCTTCTTCGTATGCTTAGCTAAATTATTATCTTGTTTGAATAGGTGTGGGTAGATGCATCCTTCTCCCCACACATATTCAAATTATCCTCCTTTGAAAAAATACATCCCTTAGATCATCTTGCAACATCTTAGGATCTTTTTTTTCAAAATCACAATCAAAATCAAAATCAAAATCAAGGAAAAACTCAAAAGGAAAATCAAAATAAAAAATCTGAAACATATTTGAAAGTCCCAAAGAGACTAGCATCTCTCATCAAGATTGATCAAAAGACCATAACATCCACATCATCCATCCCTTACATCATTACCATATCATCTCTTGATCCTTAAGATATCCTAAAAAAATTTCTACTTTGGACATAAAATAAAGATCAATCCAAAGAACCAAGAGATTCATCTCTCCTATTCTTTAAAAATTGATCCTCATTTTATGGTTCAAACTATATCTCAATACAAGAAGAGCATGGAAGCCAACAAAGAAACACCCACTTCAAGTGATCTTAGCCAAACAAACGTTGAAATGAATCCTGCCGAATCAAGCAATCCTTTGACCATCTCATCATCCCAAAATCTACAAGAGGAAACCCAAGGAGAGGACCTTACCTTTGGGATGTTTCATGAGGAAATAACTAAAATACTCCAAAATTCGGACAAGCATAGAATCATCAACATCATGATGAGGCTTAACCCTTCGTTGTACATGCTTGAACTAGCAAAACAAGGGGCCAAACTACCTTCGGATTTTGATGTGAGTACCATAGTGGAGACATCTTTTCCTCCCATATCATCCACCATTCCCATCTCATCTACACCCCCATCCCAAAACATCACCCAAAACATTCCGCAAATTACGACATCTTTTGATCCAACCCAACCCAATGTTAATAAAGGAATTGCATTTCTCAATGCTATTCAAGCACACCCCCTTGTTAATAATCAAAACTTGGATGCAAATACCACCTTGGAACAAAACATACTCAAAAATTCATTACATAAGAATTTCCCTCTCACTTTCCATCATGATCCATCATCAACATTTTTTCACGCAACGCCTCAAACTCCTCTCCTCACAAATTCGCAAGAGGAGGGAGACATGTTTGTACCAGGGGGCATCTTTGACACCACAACATTTTCACAAGAACTTGCACCCCTCACATTCTCACCTCTTCCACCATTACCATCATCATCCACATCACTCCTTGGTTTAAGGCTTCCCCCTCTACCGAGTACCAATCAAAGCATTATGCCAAACACTCAAAAATTTTCGTTGATATTGCAACAACAAATGACAAATGCACAAGAAAACACCCCCTTATCATCACAAAGCATGGTCTCTCAAGGACCAAACACATCAACAGCACCATCCATCACTCAAAACACCACCTTCAAAAACACCATTCTGAATCCACTACCAACACCACCACCACCACCAATTTCCACCACATCAAGCCAATACAATGCAGCATTGCAAGCTGCTTCCCAAAGAGGATTCCAACAAGTGCAAAAACAAAAATCTGCACAACTAGCCACGTAGCAAGCCACTCAAGCTGCCCAAGCTGCACAAGCCACATTAGAAGTGCAACAGGCCACACAAGCCCAAGCTTTATTGCAACAACAACAATAAACCGCTCAAGCATTACAAGCATTACAAGCACAAAAGATTGCTCAAGCACAAGCTCTACTACAATAAAAAGCAGCGCAAGCACAAGCTCAAGCTCAGGAAAATGCCCAATACCAAGCACAGTAAGCGCAAGCATGAGCACAACTTCTTGCACAAAGACAAGCAACGTAATTGTAAGCATATTAGAAAGCAATAAAGCAGTATCAAGAGCAGTAAGAAGTAGCTGAATTGGCAGCCTGTGTGAACCCCAACCTTGGTACCTACAAAACAACAAGAATAAACGAGTTAGACAAGTGATTGCAAGCCAAAACAAGGATTCCCTATGAAATCCATTTACAACTTCAAACTAGGAAAGAAAACAACAAAGAACACAATGAAAATGATAAAACAAAGATCAAATCCTAATTAGATGTGCAAACTCATGATCCCATGGGGGAATTGGTGCCAATTTGATGTAAAAATTGGCCCTTTCCCAATTCCTATGATGCGAATTTGATATGTTGATGAAGATTGATCCACTTTGATGAAGAATGGTGAGCACTCCAAGCCAAAATCTAAAAAAACCTAGCTATGACTCAATGATAATAGATGAAACTAGAGAGATATTTGAGCATGGTAACTTTTCCTAGATTGTGGATGATCGAATGAGGAGAGGAGCTCTTCATTTATAGAATTCCAAGGTGGATGAATGTCCAAATTTGAGAAATGTGGGACTAACATTCATCCAATGATATGATGCCACTTGTCAAGCTATGAATGGATGAAAGATGTGCAAGATTTGGGTTTTGTTCCAATAAATGCAAATATTTGAAATTCAAATTTGTTGAAATGACATGCAAGAGGGAAGGGAAAATGCAATAAATGCGACTTGGCTCAAGGAAAAGGACATGTAAGATGGAGTTATTTCCTTGTTGGATGTACATGTTGACTTGGAATTTTTGAATTCAAATTGAGAGAATATTCCAAAAGATGCTTTGTGAGGAAAATAGGGATTTAATAAATGAATTAAATCTATTTTCATGTGCAACTTGCATTATCTAGAGGATAGGACATGAGATGAGATTAAATTAATCAAGGGTTAATTAATTTAATGAGAAGTTAAATGATGTGACCTATTTGACTCAAATTTATGGATTAATTTAAATCAAATAAGAGAGGAATATGACAAGAGATTAATTAAATAAGGATTTTGATTTATTTAATTAAAAGAGATGGTGTTAGATTAAATCAAATAAGGTTTTAATATATTTAATTTAATGAATAGACTTTAGAGATTTAATCAAATAAAATTGATTATATTAGGGATAATTAGATCAGATGCATTGATTTAATTAACAAAAGAGATTGACTTGATTAGATAAAATGAGTTATTTATTCAAGAGTGGAATATTGATGAATTTAATCAGATAGGGGGATTTGATTAAATGGTTAGACCGAGGGATGATTTAGGATGAAACAATGTTAGTAGTCAGGATCAGATGCACGATGTCAATCAATGTATTTTACGTGTCTACATTTTTCCTCTCTTTGAAGCAATGCACTTGTTGTGTTGGTTCAAATAATAAACGATCTCAATCAAAGCCAAAAATTTATATATTTTAAAAACTTGCCCCACTACTGCCTGGCAGAAGAGAATATGCCAATATAATGCCCCCTCGAGAGATCGAACAAAAATTCTAAATTTTTGGGTGATCTCGCGAAAAAAGAGGACAAAGTACCTGACAAGTCTGAAAAGGCTCCAGGGGGCTAAAAAATGTGTCTAAATGCAATAAAATGATGAATAACAAGCCTCAACTAGACAAAAAGTGGTTCAGGGGTCCAAAACCCTACTAGGATAGGAAATTACGGTGAAAAAGCCCTAATTTTCATGCTTAAATGGGGTCCGAGGGGTCACTTTCAAGTCATTTTCAAACACCTCCAATAGTGACCTCAAGATTTGAGCTCAGGCCTCCTGACGATATGGCGCAATGACAACTTCCCCTGCATATTTCAGATTGAGTTTGGACATACCAGCGGCCACCTGGCATTGAGGCACCATTATGTGACCCTTACCCAAGCTTCGTCCTTCATTTAATGCTTTAGAGAGTCGATCCATCTATAGTAGCACTATATGGCGCTGCTCAAAAGATAAACTGCGTCGCTCGGTGCCGAATAGTGCCACCGCAGTGCAATTTGTAGTTTAGAAACTCCGACGCTGAGCTCGGGGCCGGCAGTTGGATTTACAAAGTGCAATGTGGTGTTGCCCATTTTTTCCAAAGTGCGCTGCTATGAGGAAAATTGTACCACGGCGATGTTATTCGGCATTTTTCAGGCCTAGCGTTGGAGTTTGATTTAAATCAAACTGCGACACCATCATGAGTTGCACCGCTAGGGAAGTTTTTTGAATGCTCGATTAAAGAATTTTTCAAAATTTTAACATGATGGCCTTCCTTGGCATAGGATAGGGTGAGGGAGCCCTACTCCCAAGAGCACAGGTCGTGGGACCTGGCTAGATACCTGAGGAACTTGAGCGATCAGGATGAGGACCGACTTTGAATTGCAGGCTTGTGGCATATTGCATACGCGGCGCCGATCCGCACTCACTTAGGGATGTTGTTAGCGCTAGCGGAGAGATGGCACAGCGAGACATCATCATTCCATCTTCCTACTGGTGAGGCTACCATCACCCTAGAGGACGTTTGGTGGATTCTACAATTTCCTATTCACGGTCGTTGGGTGATCTTTGATATGGACGAGGGACACGAGGCTTGTTTCTGAGTCCTTGCCACAGATGAGATTATCTTCTACGAGGGGTAGATAGAGGTTGAGCACCACCTGATCTTGGCACCTCCTTACCGTTGGGTGGTTGCTGCTATCATTTCAGGGTTTGTTTCCCCTGACAGGCGAGGGAGATACTTCAGTCCCAGCTGGGGATCATGCTGGGAGTGGATGGTCTAAGACAGGCCGACTCATTTTACATGGGGGCCTATCCTTCTTGCTTCACTTTACAGGGACCTCCATGAGTATGTTTACATGGACGATATAGCACTGGGGGCTAGAGTGACTTTACTTCATGTCTGGGCATGGGAGCACATTTCTATGTTGCGTCCATGATTCATTTTAGTTTCGATGGGGGTAGATGATCCCCTTATGGCACGATATAGAGGTGGTGTGTTATTCACCCATACCGGCGAGCATAGGATCCCTTACTGGAGGAGGGTTCTGGATGAGATGCTAGTTTTCACTTGGCGTCGATACCTTGGTCGGCTTGGATGGTCTGACGATGCCGATCAGCTCTTTTATTGCCCCCAGGATTGGTATATGCAGGGGCAGGAGCACATGATGATTGAGAGATATCTGTCTGGGTGCGTGTAGCGTCAGTTTGGAGAGTTGCAGGATCGGCCTGATGATGCCTACGTAGCAATCTTCACCCACACCATGACACAAGTTGCATGGGGGCGGTATATTCCCTCCTCAGAGGCAGTAGACAGTTTCAGATAGTTCGTAGCCCAGCCATGGGCTTATGATTAGGGCTTAGCAGATCCAGGCACCACTCAGGCCTACAGAAACTGGTTCCAACCTCCACTTCGGCTAACCATTCCAAGTGAGGATCCACAAGCCGAGGGTGAGGATTAGCCTCACGTGCAGCCACAAGTATAGCCAGCAGGATAGGCAGATGCATGGGACACCCTGATTTTGCAGTTGTAGGCCCAGGTTCAGGCGGTGACATTAGACAGGGACCAGGCGAGGGCTGAGAGAGAGTAGCTCAGGGCAGAGAGAGATCAGGCTGTGCAACAGAGACAAGTTGCAGAGCTACAGGCGGCCACAAAGCTAGGCTGAAGGCAGTAGATAGAGAGCATGACAACCTCCTCCTCCTAGGGTACAATGTTAGTTCGGTCCTACAGGGATGCTATTTGAGAGGTAGAGTATTATCGAGGATCCTATCATGAGGTTGTATCTAGAGTGGAGTGGGTCCCAGAGTACTCAGAGCGGGCTAGCCACAGACCAACAGAGGGTCATGGTGACAAGGGTGAGGGTAGCATTCACAAGGATCAAGCTTGATTGAGATGTGATGATATACTTTTCTTGTACCTTATGGGCTCACTTTTGATAGCCTGATGGGCATTTTGTACTGATTGACACATGTACAGTGATCCGATTTATTCTTTTTACTATGATAGTGACATTATTGATGATATATATGGGTTGATTTTGATGTGATGCCATGCGTTCTCCTTTATGCATGGATGGTTTATTTCTATATGCTTTTCTAGTGATGTCTTTATGGATCCATTTATTTATGATGATGATATATGCATTATGATTATGACTAACAGATCTATATTATGTTGACCTATGATATGCAAATGTGATGATCTATTTATGATAATGCAAATGTGATGGTCTTATATGTGAAATGATATGATCCATTGTGCATATGTGAAATGATATGTAAATTATGCTTAAGAAATGTTAATGAAAGGATGCATCTATGAATTTTGTATTTTTATGCCTATGTGAAATGATTTATGCAATGAATGTTTTATGGTGTTATTTATGAGATGATATGGATAATGAAATATGAGATGCGATGGTCGTGATATGATGCAAATGAGATGGTTTATTTATGATTCTTAGAATAACAAATATTATTATCCTAAACATAATAAATGATGATATGTGTGATGCAATAATATGCTAATGCATGATGTAAAGTGGTGAGATGATGTCATGATGTTGTGCAAGTATGTATGCCTAATGCTATTGTTTATGATTATGTGAAAAATGATTATGATATGCTTATGTAGATACTATGCAATGATTGATATGAAATGGTTTATGAAATGCAAATGAATGTTTATGGAATGATTGATATAATGCCATGAGATGCAATGTAATGGGTGAAATGCGATGACATGGATGCACCTATTTATGAAGAATGTTTATGATAAACTGTTTATATGATGATAAAAAATGCAGTCCGTATGTTTCCTATATGATATGTTTATGCAATGCATATGTTTATGTGATATGCTAATGATTTGTGGATGCAGGATCGATGGCGATGATGGCGATAATGATCAACTATCATAGTACCTTGTTAGTGTGGTTAGTAAGAAAAGAAGTCATTTCAACAAGACACAAGATGATGCAAATGCAAATGATGATGATGATGATGATTACTTGTCGAGGAATTGGGATTTTCAAAGGGCCAAATTTTCTTATGTTTGATAACACACCTAGATACGATGCATCAAGGTATAGAAAACCAGGATGGCGTTGTACCCAGTTAGATGAACTTTGACTTGACAAGCAGATAGGAGCATTATTGTTCACACCTGACATATGGAAACCTTGCTAGGATCCACTTCAGAAGTTTCAGACACCTCAGACCAAAACACAAAAAGGTAAACCTATCCATGCAATAGTCAACAAGTTGCCCTAGACCTCTTCCATACATACCTAACAAAGCAAATATTCGCCGAGGTTATATTACAAGAACATCCAACAAACATAGCAGACAAAAGATAATGATCGTTGCCCCATTCCTATTTCTCTAAATCCTCTATTTTGGGATATCATCAAGACATCCTTGGAATGAGCGTAAATAAGATAAGTCACAAGATAAAGACCAAGTAAACAAACAAACTGATGCTCTTCAATACCGTTAATGGAAAAAGGATGTGTTTTCTAAGGATCAGAACTGAAACTTATTTCCAAAAGATAATGCCCATTGTAGGAAGGATTCATCCTAGGACATGTTAGTGGATGGTGGCACATCATTTCATTTATCCAAAGTGTTCTAAGGGATGATTGATATGGGACCAATTTAGATGATGAGTTACCAATATGAAGAGATGACCAACTTGCTTATGCACTAACTTAGACTTAAGACTTGATGATTGGAGTTCTGGTTTTTAATCTACTAGACTTGTTTCTAATTGTTTCACCAAAGGTTGAGGGTGACGATCAATTTATTATGGATGGTATTATTGCGGGTGCAAGCGAGATGAGATGGATGGATTTTTCAAATATTTGGATGTTTTTGGAGTTTTACAACGTTTTGAGGCTATTTTTTTGGTATTTTTTTGAGATTTTGCAAATGTTTTGATTTTTTTATTTTCCAAATGTTTTTGGGATTTTTTGAGATTTTGACCAAGAGACTAGCCTAAAGACCTATCCTAGGGGTCTTGAGGGCTGATCAATAGATTAGCCTTGCCTACGTTGTACACGCAGAGACCACGTAGTTTGACTGACACCTTGACCAATTTATAGATGACGATATACATGATGAAATGTCAGTTTATTATGACAGACTCCTATAGGACTGACCTAAGTGTCTCGGGGGATGATCAAAGATTAACCTTTCCTACGTTCAAGCTCAAAGATGACCTTTTTTTTGACTTTTTGAAAGACTTTTTGACCTATTTTTGGATTTTTGATATGTTTTGATATTTTTGGATTTTCTGATATTTGGATGTTTTTGGATTTTCTGATTTGAGGATATACACGAATCCAATCCAATGGTAACATGCCCCCAGTGTGATGCAATAAACTACCCCGATAAAGGCAGGACAAACTGACCTTGAGGATGGGTTGAGTAGTACTAGGAGGGATCATGATACGAAAATAGGGCCAAGCTATGGTGCGGATGTGAATGGATGAGTGATGGATGGAGACCTGAATGTGATGGATGATGGAAGCGAAATGGAGGGATGATGTCGAACAAGCCACAAAGATCTTGGTGGATGGAAGGTGCTTATTTATGCAAGGCACCTATTTGCCAGGTTTTCACCAAGGTACTTTCCCAAAGTGCCACCGAAGTGGTTTTCACTAGAGGACGATTTTTTCTCTTTACTATTTTTGATAATTTTTCTAATTTTTTTGGATTTTTTGCTTTTTGATTTTTTTGTTATCACCAAGACAACTATTTGCCAGGTTTTCGCCAAAGTGACAATTTTTTCAAGACTTTTTTTGATTTTTTGGATTTTTGGTTCTATACCTTGAAAGATTTAGGCATAAAACTTTTTGAGATGGGAGCTATTCATGGGCTCCTGCAGAGGTTCCCCTTCGGGTGTTGATAACTAATATGCCCCTAATTTGTAACTTGTCGTGATGACAAATGGTCCTAACCAATTAGGTTTGAACTTGCCTTTGCTGCTTGGGTTTGGGACATTCTTCTGATTTTCTTTTAAGAGCAATTCTCCGACTTGGAAAGTCCTACTTTTGATTTTCTTATTGTAACTTCTTTTGAGTCTATTCTGATAGACTTGCAAATGATTTAAAGCATCAATTTGTCTCTCATCTAGTAATTTCAGCTCATTTAGTCTTGATACTCTATATTCTTCATCCATGATGAGGTTTTGCAGTGATATCCTGAGGGATGGGAGCTCAATCTTAATGGGGAGTATGACCTCTGATCCGTAGACCAAGGAGAAGGGGGTGGCGTCGGTGGGTGTGCAGATGCTAGTTCGATAGGCCCAGAGGGCAGGATTAAGCTACAAATTCCAGTCACGACCTACGTCATTGACTATTTTCTTGAGGATTTTGAGGATAGTTTTGTTTGTAGCTTCTGCTTGGCCATTTCCTTGGGGATAGTACGGGTGAAGAAGTGATGTTGGATTTTGAATTTCTTGCACAAGTCACAAACCTCCTGATTCTTGAATGGTGTCCCATTATATGAGATAATGGCTTGTGGGACACCGTAACAACAAATGAGATAGTTCATGATAAATTTTGAGATTTGCTTCCTGGTTATATATGTCATGGGTATGGCCTGCACCCACTTAGTAAAGTACTCAGTTGTAGTTATGATGAATTTGTGGCCATTGGATGAGGTGGGTGTGACTTTCCCAATGAGACCGAGTCCCCACTGCGAAAAGGGCCATGGTGTGATGATAGGATGAAGCTCTTGAGCTGGTGCATGGATGAGGTCCCCATGTTGCTGACATTGTAGACACTTTCTGGCATGATCATGTGCTTCTCTTTCCATTGTGGGCCAATAATACCCCATCCTCAGCAGTTTCTTGGCTATGGTCATTCCATTCGAGTGTGAGCCACATATACCGTTGTGAACTTTGGTTAGAGTGGTTAATGCCTCCTCAACATTTAAACAACATAGAAAGGTACCTTCTATGCTTCTACGATATAGGGTATCACCTAGGATGACAAATCTAGATGCCTTTTTAACAAAGGTTTGTTTTAGGTTCGATGGCAGGTCAACGAGTATGACTCCTATTTGCAGGTATGTGTAGATGGCATGATACCAAGGATCGCCAGGACCAATGATTTCACACACATATTCTGATTCTTGTACCTCAAATGCGGGAACAAGAAGCTACTTGATCAGGAATTCATATTTTGGAATATTGTGAGGGATGTCTAATAGGGACCCAATTGTTGCCATGGCATCTGCTGCTTTGTTGTTGGTTCTTGGAATCTGCTCAAATGTTATGTCAATGAAGGATTCTTTTAGAGTCTCCACCAATTTCTTGTATGGAGTGTGCTTGTCATCCTTGGTCTGATATTCATTATTGACTTGATTTATGATCAACTGAGAATCTCCATACACTTTTAGAGCTATGATGTTCCATTGCACTGCTATCCTAAGACCTATGGTTAAGGCCTCGTATTCTACAATATTATTAGTGCAAGGAAATGCTAATTTGTATGACCTTGGTATGCAATCCCCTTGTGGGGTGATGAAGAAGATACCAGCTCCTGATTTGTGTTGTGTGTATGAGCCAACGAAGTATAGTTTCCATTAGTTAGCTACGTTGAGGTTAAAGATGGATTCATTTGGAAACTCTGAGACAACAGGATTCTCAGAATAAATAGGTGCTTTTGCTAGTTGATCTGCAATAACTTGGCCTTTAATGGCTTTCCGCTCTACATACTCGATGTCATACTTTGACAGTATTATCATCCATTTTTCCATTTTTCCTGTGAGCATTGTCTTTGATAATAGATACTTGAGGGGTTCAATTTTGGCAATGAGCTTTATCTTATGTGCCAACATGTAATGTCTGAATTTTTGAGATGCAAACACTATTGCGAGACATGCTTTCTCAATAAATGAATAGTTTAACATATGACCAACCATTGTCCTGCTAATATAGTAGATAGCCCTCTCCATTCCATTTTCATCATGCTGAGCTAGGAGAGCTCCAACAACTATTGTTGTTGCGGACACATATAAGATCAATGGTTTATTTGGGATGGGTGGTGTCAGTAGATATTCCTTCATTTTGTTAAATGCCTCTTCGCATTTTGTATCCCACTTGTATGCTACCCCCCTATAAAGTAGGTGATAATATGGGTTCTGCTTGTCTACTATTTGTGCTATGAGTCGTCGGATGGATTGAAGGTGACCTTGGAGGCCTCTCAGTTGTTTTAATGTTTTTGGTGCCTCCATATCGAGGATTTATTTCACTTTTCTCGGATCCACCTCGATACCCCTCATTGATACTATTTATCCTAGCAATTTACCTGATTGTACACTGAAGATGCACTTCTTGGGATTTAGTCTGACTTTGTATTCCTCCAGTCTATCAAAGATAGCACTTAGGTTTGCTATATGATCTTGTCTTTTTCTTGACTTAGCTAGAATGTCGTCGACATAGTCTTTGACTATTTTATGAATCATGTCATAGAATATCAATGTCATGGCCCTTTGATAGGTTGCTCCTGTGTTCTTTAGACTAAATGGCATCATGTTCCAGTAGTAGGTCCCCCACGGACAAGTGAAAGTCATCTTATGTTGATCTTCTTTTGTTATCATGATCTGGTTGTATCCTAAAAATCTATCCATTAGTGATAGCATCTCATGTCCTATTGTCATGTCTACTATCACGTCGATGTTGGGAAGCAGGAAATCATCTTTTGGACATGCTTTGTTCAAATCTCCAAAGTCTGTATAGATTTTGATGGCTTCGTCAGGCTTTGAGACAAGTACCGAATTTGACACCCATTCTGGATAATCGATTGGTCGGATAAATCCTACATCTAACAACTTTTTGAGCTCCATTTTGACTAATAAGGCAATTTGACTATGCATTTTTTGAAGCTTTTGTTTGACTGGCTTTACTTCTAGATACACTGCTAAGTGATGAACCAAAATTTTTGGATCAAGCCCTGGCATGTTAGCATAACTCCATGCGAATTTTATTTTCCTTTCCCTTAGGAATGCTGCTAGGAGTTCTTGCTCTTCTGATAATAGTGATTCCGCATAGAATATGATATGCGAGGTCTCCTCGGTTCCTAGGTTGACAGGATTGAATTTTTTGGCCAAGATTGCTGAATTTTCTTGATGAATAGATCTTAAAGGGAGATTGAATCCTTCATCCTCGGGTGCCTTAGAGAGCTTTTCACTGTTGGATACGTCCTTTCTTTTTACTTTTTTCTTTTCAGAAAGTGCCACAGTGTGGTTTTCACTCAAGGACTTAGATATGATTCTTAGTTTCTCACTTTTGTGACTGAAGGATTCAATCGTTTCCCCGTAATAGGCATGTGTGTCCAACTCCATTATAAACCCTACCTTATGATCTCCATCTGGAATGTTATCCCTCAATCCCATGAATTATGAGAGTGCATCATCATTTTCAAATGTCTCAAGAATTGGTAGTCCTCATTGGTCATAGTCGATCAGTTGGGGGTATACTAAACAGATCTCATGATTTTGTTGTTCTGGTTCAAAGGAGAGGGTGCTAATCATACATAGGGTGGTGTCCTCAAATAACCTAGGTAGATTGGTCCTGGTATCCTCCTCATCGCTACTAATATAGGCCTTAGTTATAAAGTTATGTATGTCTCTACCTATGGATATTGGTGAGCGTACTTCTGCTAGTACTGGCTGAGGAGAAATATTAACCGTTCTAACTGGAGGACTTCGACCACATATGGTTATACTCAGAGGGGTACATCCAAGGCCAAGATTTTTTATAGGTCGCATCTCTAGCATGATAGGTATTATGAGCCCATTGTCATTTTGTCCCAATATTTGACTTCTGTCGTAGCCCATTGCCAGCATCATTTGTAGGCCCTTGCTTGTCTCATCCATTGGTAATTCAGGTGTCAATCTTTCATCTTGATATAACATATGTGATAGATCTACTTCAATAACCTCTTGGCCAAGGTCTCCCCATCTTGTGAATTCGGGATAGTCTTCATGAGATGTTTGTGATGTGGAAGCTTGGTTTTCTTGTGGATGTCTGCGTGACCTAGGAGATTGTGGTAACTCTCCTATCACAAAAGCATTGTTAGGGAGCTTGTAGCTTCCACAACCATCCTCCTGGATGATAAGCTTGATGTCGGAGATGGTAGGGATGGTGGGAATGGCAGGTGTCTTTGTCGCATAAGTGGACATGAGAGTGGCGGGGTCGATGTATGGTGTGGATGGGCCCTCATCATTTTTTGGAACTTGGGGGATTTTATAATACTTTGCTTCAAGATTTTTGCAATATGAAAACGGTTCAGGATCTCCATGGACAGTCATCTCTTGTCCATTATGTGTAAATTTCACACATTGGTGGAAGGTTGATGCTACGACTTTCATCACATGGATCCATGGGCATCCCAAGAGGATATTATATGGCAAATCAAGGTCCAAGACCTGACAAGTGGTTTCCATGAGAGTTGGCCCTACTTGAATAGGGAGTTTGATTGTGCCTTGAGACACTCTTTCTTGGTCATCATATGATCTTATTGTGATTCTCTTTCCTTTGTCGATGGAATCTTTTGATATTTTCAACTGCTTGATGAGGCTTAGGGAACATATGTTCAAACCCGCACCTCCATCGGCCAAGACCCTTGTAATTTTGATCTTGTGTACAATGGCTTCCAAGTGAAGTGCATGGTTGTGAGATGGTTCCAGGCAGGGGAATCTTGGTCAAAAAATGTAAGAAGATTAGGTGTTATGATATTTCTGACCATAGCTTGGAATTGCTCCGCATTAAGGTCTGCCGGGACAGTGGATGAGGCCAATGCTTCTTCGAGATTCTTTTTGTGCGCTGATGATATTTTTAACAAATCCATGATGGAAATGTGTTCTAGTGTTCTCTTGAGTTGATCTAGGATATTGTATCCATTAGGAACATATCTAGATGAAGGGACTCTATTTGGTTGGGATGATCCTGCAATGGTGACTTTGTCACCTTGTGGTGACTCCACAATCTTCAGCATGGGTGCCCTTGATGGTGATGACCATGCAGTCCTCATTTAGGGAGGCAACAACTCTTTCATACACATGATTTACATTTCCCTTCCCTTTATCATTTTTATTCCCTTTGTTGCCATGGTTCGACATCGGATTTGTGTATATCTTGAGATCCTGATTTCCCGTAGGTTGTTCCACATTTATGATTTTCTTATCGATGAGATCTTGGATGATGTTTTTGAGTCTCATACAACTATTTGTGGTGTGACCTTTGATTTTATGGAATTCACAGAGTTGATTCTCATTATACCAAGGAGGTTTGACATCGGGTTCTTGGTAATTCTCAAATGTAGGAGGCTTGATGAGTTTTTCGTCGATCAACTTTTTTATTATGTCCTCAAGGGGTTACCCCAAAATGGTGTATTTTCATTTTGGATAACTTTTGTGTTGGGGTGGTCCCATTTGGTCATTGAAATTATTGATGGTTGGATTATTGTTGGGTTGGTGTGTTGTGTGATGGTGGTTTTGGTGTTGAATTTGCATTTGTGGTGTGGGTGTATGTTGGTGTGGGGCACTAATGACCACCTTGGCATCAACGACACCATCATTAGTAACATTTTTGTTCCTTGCCCACATGTGAGGTTTATTGTTGTAATTGGATGGTGGGCAGTTGTTTTGTTGTTTGTGGTATGATGTTGATTCGGGGGGTTGAGTCACAAGGGCTCTTTCGATGCTATGCGCCTTGGGGATCAATTGATCGTATGTGGTGAGGGGCCTTCAAGGTTGGTTATGATGGTGCAAACTTGTTCTTCTAGCATGGTCCACTTGCTTCGATTGGCCTTGGATCACCATCGTTTTAGGAATGAGGCGAATGACTCACCCTTTCCTTATTTTAGAGTGTACAGTTCTTTGAGACTAACATCCATTGCAATGTTGCATGCATAATTTTTAATGAATGCGTCCCTAATTTATTGGAATGTTCTAATGCCTGAAGGTAAGCGAGAGAACCATTCTATAGTGTGGCCTACCAAACTCCTAGGGAATAGCCGCATCAAATAAGTATCATCATATGCGACCTCCATGCAATGAACCTAGAATTCCCTGATGTGATCTTCAAGGTTTCTCATCCCTCGATATTTGTCAAATTTGGGGATTTCAAATCCCTTGGTGAATGGTTTCATCTCCAGGCTCCTATCAAATGGATAGGGACACAAGTTGCTTGGTATTTTGTTGTTCGCCCTGGCTGAAGGTCGAGCACTTGTTGCGAGAGCAACCTAAGTTGTGTCGTCACATCATTTTGGGGATCAGGGGGTGGGATGAATTTTTTTTGGGTTGTTTCAATCATGGGTTGGATGGTTGGGTTGGTCAGTGTGTTGTTCGATGTTATCTGTATGTTTTTCCAAGCGAGGTAGGATTCCACCTGCTTCTGTATGAACAACGCTTGTTGTTGATCTTGTTGTTGTTGCGCTAAGATTTGTGCTTTTTGTTGTGCTTGTTGTTGTTCCAACAATGCTTGTTGTTGGAATGCCAATTCTGATGCTTCTTGCTACTCTTGATATTGCTTTATTGATTTTTGATATGCTTGCAATTGCACTACTTGTATTTCAACAAGAAGTTGTGCTTGATATTGGGTTTGTTGTGCCTGATATTGAGCTTGCACTTGAGCTTGTGCTTGAGCTTGCACTTGTACGGCTTGTGCTTGCGCTGCTTGTTGTTGCAATAGAAGTTGTGCTTGAGCGGCCCTTTGTGCTTGTAATGCTTGTGCGGCTTGTTGTTGTTGTTGTTGCAATAATTCTTGGGCTTGTTGTGCTTGTAAGGCAGCTTGGGCTGCTTGGGCAGCTTGCACAGCTTGAGAAGCTTGCTGAGCGGCTAGTTGTTAAGCTTTTAGTTTTTAAACTTGTTGGTATCCTCTTTGGAAAGTAGCTAGCAATGTCATGTCGTATTGGCTTGATGTGGTGGAAGTTGGTGGTGGTGGGGGTGGTGGTGGATTTGGAATAGTGTTTGATAATGTTGTATTGGTGTTTTGAGTGATGGATAGTGCTGTTGATATGGTTGGTCCTTGAGAGACCATGCTTTGTGATGTTAAGGGGGTGTTTGATGATGTTGCATTTGCTTGTGCATTTGTCGTTTGTTGTTGCGATATCAACGACAAATTTTGAGTGTTTGGTGTAATGCTTTGATTGATATTTGGAATAGTGGTTTGATTCATATTTGGTAGAGGGGGAAGCCCTAAACCAAGGAGTGGTGTGGATGATAATGGTAATGGTGGAAGTGGTGGAAATGTAAGGGGTGTGAGTTGTTGTGTTGTGGTATCGAAGATGCCCCCTGGTTTGAACATATCTCCCTCTTCTTGTGAATTTGTGAGAAGAGGTGTTTGAGGTGTTGCATGAAAAAATGATGATG
Organism: Sequoia sempervirens; assembly: GCA_007258455.2. Lineage (NCBI taxonomy): Eukaryota > Viridiplantae > Streptophyta > Pinopsida > Cupressales > Cupressaceae > Sequoia > Sequoia sempervirens. The sequence continues at coordinate 528,134,171 of VDFB02193867.1, forward strand.
ATGGATCATGATGGAAGGTGAGAGGAACACTTTTGTGTAATGGGTTTTGGGGTACATTTTGTTCCAAGGTGGCATTTGCATCCAAATTTTGATTATTAACAAGGGGGAGTGTTTGAATTGCATTGAGAAATGCACTTCCCTTATTAACATTGGGTTGAGTTGGAGCAAACGATGTTGTGATTTGTGGAGTGTTTTGTGTGATATTTTGAGATGGGGGTGTAGATGAAATGGGGATAGTGGATGAGATTGGAGGAAAAGATGTCTCCACTATGGTACTCACATCAAAATCCGAAGATAACTTGGCCCCTTGTTTTGCTAGCTCAAGCATGAATAATGAAGGGTTGAGCCTCATCATGATGTTGATGATTTGATGGTTGTCCAGATTTTGGAGCATTTCAGTCATTTCCTTGTGAGACATTCCAAAGGTAAGGTCCTCTCCTTGGTTTTCTTCTTGCAGATTTTGCGATGATGAGAGGGTTAATGGATTACTTGATTTGGCAGGATTCATTTCTGCATTTGTTTGGCTAAGATCGCTTGAAGCGGGTGTTTCCTTGTTGGCTTCCATACTCTTCTTGTATTGAGATCTAGTTAGAACCATAAAACAAGGATCAATTTTAAACAATATGGGAGATGAATCTCTTGATTCTTTGGATTGATCTCTATTTTATGCCCAAAGTAGAAATTTGTAGGATTCCTTGAGGATCAAAGGTGATGATATGATGGTGATGTTTGGGGATGGATGACACAGATGTTTTGGCTTTTGATAAATCTTGAATGAGACACTAAGCTTTTAAGACTTTGTAGATTTTGGTTTTGATTTGTTTTTGGTTTTGGGATTTTATCCTTGGTTTTGATTTTTATTTTGAACAAAAAGACCCTAAGATGTTGGATGATGATCTAAGGGATAGCTTTGCTCAATGGATGATGATTTGAATATGTGGGAGAAGAAGGATGCATCTACTCACATCTATTCAAACAAGATGATTGTTTCACTAAGTATATGAAGAAGGATTCATCAACATATACTAAGCTAAACGAGATGATTTCTATAACTTTGACTAAGCATATGCAAAAGGATGCATCTACACATATCTAGCCAAAGGTGATTTTGATAATGTTTTCAAGGATTTGGTCTCAAATGATTTTGATGATTTTGATTTTTCCAAAAAGCCTAGTATAAGGATGATTTCAAGATTTTCCAAAAGGTGATGGTGAAATGATATTTGTTTTCATATTTTGAAGGATGGATGAAAAGGATTATGATTTTCTTTGATCCTAAGATAAACCTAAAAGATACAATTTTTTTGCCTAGACCTAGGTATTGAAGAGCATGCAAATGCTTCCTAAAGACCTTTGTAACCAAGAGGTGATTTCATTTGAACATTCATTTTTGGATTTCCAACCAATGATTTTTTCTTTGGGATTGTGAGTCTTTAACACATATGAAAGTTCATTTTGCTTAGCTTTGCTTAATGGCTTTATTTTACCACAAATACTTTCTTTGATTAAGTTTTTTTTTTTTTTTCAAACTAAGATGTCCAATGTCTCAATTTCTTCAAACCCCACAAGATATGTCATGTGGAAATTCAATGAAGTTAAGGCAAGAGTTTCCCTATAGTTTTACTTAAGGAGACAAATAGAGATATAATCCAATGTTTAGAAACCTCTAAGGATGTGAATCCCAAGGGAAAGCAATAACATATGGATTGAGTCAATTGTATTTGTCTTCAAAAGGTTTTGAAATTTGGATGATGTTAAGTGTTTGTTTCCATGGTGTTTTCGATCAAGCAATGCATTTTGTAACCCAAGAATAAGTACAATCCTATGGATGTGTAAGATAATATTTGTTGGATTCCCACTTGGACAAGTCCAGCTACGCATATCTCTAGTGAATGGTTAGATGCTTGACCCCACTGTCTCCCCTCCACGACACTCACTTATACGGGGCAGCCAAGCATCAACACCCATGAAACTCCCATGGCATGTTTTCCATTTGTACTAGAAGACCATAAAAGTGTGGGGTCACTTGAGAACGACGGTTCTTGCACCAACAAATAGATAAAAAGATTTTGGAAAATACTAGCACATGGGTTTTAATAAGGACTTTCCATTCATGGAGATTGACCCATGCGACAAGAGTCCCCTTTCAGATCCATCTTGTTGGTATCAACCGCATGATATTGGAATTTACTCCAATACCCACATTTATATACTGGTTGAGTCGTTCCCTTGGTTGAGCACTTTTTCCCCAAGGCAGGCCCTCTAAGATAAACAAAAGTGAATGAAGAACAATGTTTGTAACTCAATCAATCCTTGTTGGTAACAAGGAGAGAGAATATACGCAACAATGCCCCCACTCACACTCGCACAAGATGTTCAATTTTAAACCCAAATCAAAGTGTGGAGGTGATTGCTTTTTCTCATCCCAAAGTCATGAAAAAGTCCTTTTGATTATCTAGATTGCTATAAAGCATGAGAGAAGCACATACGTCTTTTTTCAATGGCTTTAGTTTAAGTAAGCCTTCACAAAAAAACAAAATCACACTTGTTCTTTTTAAATCCTCAAGGCAAAATGTGAGTTCATTTTAAGCACCAAATGACAAAGTGAAAGACATTTGTTCAATTTTTAATCCAATAAACAAAATCTAGTAAGTTGTGGTCCTAAAGTTCGTTTTAGCCCTTGAAAGAAGAAATTGAAAAATTCTTTTTAAGCCCAACGAAAATTAGTATCCTAAGAAAGAGGAGATAACAAGTTCTTAAAGAAGTGTTAAACAAACACTAAAGTGTTTAAAAACACTTTGATTTCATAAGACATTTTCCTCATGTTCCTCCTTCCTTTGTTTTCGATTTCCAACTGACAAGGAAGAAAAATAGTCAGATTCTGGAAAAAAAATAGAGATTAAAAAGTAGAAAATAGAGGATAAATTAACCATCAATTAAAAGCACGTACTAAAATTAAAGTTTCCCTTTTTACTGTCTTCCAGCATCGCAACTCGTAACTACGTCACAGTTTGATTTCCAAGCAATGCCCTCAGAGCACCGCTTTCTAGTCAGCATCACTCTATGTCAGGACAGAGAGCTCAACTGCATCGCACTTTTCACCCAGCGTCACAGTTTTCTGTCAGCGTCGCAGTTTAATATTTTTTTGAAAATTTTGGTAGGTCGGCGAGTCCATCAGCAGAGTTTGAAATTCAAATATTCTTGGCGAGATGAGTCCAACATTGCAATTTGAGTCTCTTGCGGTGCTATATAGCAATGCTAAAGAGACAGCGGCGCCAAAATAGCGACGCTGAGCTCCCAGCATTAAAATTTCCTGTGTATGAACAAAAATGCAAAATTTTTAGAAAAAGATGAGAAACAATGATATGTCGCCCTCCTTCTAGTGCCAAATGTGCAAACCCCAACCTTGGTACCTGCAAAATAACAAGAATAAATGAGTTAGACAAGTGATTGCAAGCCAAAACAAGGATTCCCCATGAGATCCATTTACAACTTCAAACTAGGAAAGAAAACAACAAAGAACACAATGAAAATGATAAAACAAAGATCAAATCCTAATTAGATGTGCAAACTCATGATCCCATAGGGGAATTGGTGCCAATTTGATGTGAAAATTGGCCCTTTCCCAATTCCTATGATGCGAATTTGATATGTTGATGAAGATTGATCCACTTTGATGAAGAATGGTGAGCACTCCAAGCCAAAATCTGCAAAAACCTAACTATGACTCAATGATAATGGATGAAACTTAAGAGATATTTGAGCATAGTAACTTTACCTAGATTGTGGATGATCGAATGAGGAGAGGAGCTCTTCATTTATAGAATTCCAAGGTGGATGAATGTCCAAATTTGAGCAATGTGGGACTAACATCCATCCAATGATATGATGCCACTTGTCAAGCTATGAATGGATGAAAGATGTGCAAGATTTGGGGTTTGTGCCAATAAATGCAAATATTTGAAATTCAAATTTGTTGAAATGACATGCAAAAGGGAAGGGAAAATGCAATAAATGCCACTTGGCTCAAGGAAAAGGACATGTAAGATGAAGTTATTGCCTTGTTGGATGTACATGTTGACTTGGAATTTTTGAATTCAAATTGAGAGAATATTCCAAAAGATGCCTTGTGAGGAAAATAGGGATTTAATAAATGAATTAAATCTATTTTCATGTGCAACTTGCATTATCTAGAGGATGGGACATGAGATGAGATTAAATTTATCAAGGGTTAATTAATTTAAAGAGAGATGTTAAATGATGTGACCTATTCAACTCAAATTTATGGATTAATTTAAATCAAATAAGAGAGAAATATGACAAGAGATTAATTAAATAAGAATTTTGATTTATTTAATTAAAAGAGATGGTGTTAGATTAAATCAAATAAGGTTTTAATTTATTTAATTTAATGAACAAAATTTAGAGATTTAATCAAATAAAATTGATTATTTAATTAAATAGGGATAATTAGATCAGATGGATTGATTTAATTAACAAAAGAGATTGACTTGATTATATAAAATGATTTATTTATTCAAGAGTGGAATATTGATGAATTTAATGGTTAGACCAAGGGATGATTTAGGATGAAACGATGTTAGTAGTCTAGATCAGATGCACGATGTCAATCAGTGTATTTACGTGTCTACAGGCAGCCCAACAACAAGCATTGTTGGAACAACAACAAGCGCAACAGGAAGCACAAATCTTAGCATAGCAACAACAAGATCAACAACAAGTGTTTTTCATACAATAGCAGCTGGAAGCCTACCTAGCTTGGTAGAACATATAGATACCATCGAACAACACACCGACCAACCCACCCATCCAACCCATGATTGAAACACTCCAAAACACTTTCATCCCACCCCCTGATCCACAAAATGATGTGACGACACAAATCAGGTTGCTCTCACAACAAGTGCTCGAACTTCAATCAGGGCAAACAACAAAGACACCAAGCAACTTGTGTCCCTATCCATTTGATAGGAGCCTAGTAATGAAATCATTCCCTAAGGGATTTGAGATCCCCAAATTTGACAACTATCGAGGGACGGGAAACCTTGAAGATCACATCATGGAATTCCAGGTACATTGCATGGAAGTCACATATGACAATACTTATCTAATGCGACTATTTCCTAGGAGTTTGGCAAGCCATGCTATGGAATGGTTCTCTCGCTTATCTTCAAGAATTAGAATATTCCAAGAAATTATAGACGCATTCATTAAGAACTATGCATGCAATATTGCAATGGATGTTACTCTAGAAGAACTCTCAGCTCTGAAATAAGGAAAGAGTGAATCTTTTGCTTCATTCCTACAACGATGGTGATCCAAGGCCAATCAGAGCAAGTGGACCATGCCAAAAGAACAACAAGTTTGCACCATCATAGCTAACCTTGAAGGCCGCTTGGCATTTCATCTCAAGGTTCATGGCATCACCACATATGATCAATTGATTCCCAAGGTGCTTGGCATTGAAAGAGCCCTCATGACTCAACCCGTGGAATCAACATCATACCCCGACCAACAAAACAACCGCCCACCATCCAATTACAATGATAAACCTTGCAAGTGGGAAAGGAACAAAAACATTACTAATGATGGTGTCATCGATGCCAAGGTGGTCATTAGTGCTCCCCGCCAACATACACCCACACCACAAATCCAAATCCAACACCAAAACAATCATCACATGGCACACCAACCAAAAAACAATCCAACAGTAAATAATCTCAATGATCAAAGGGGACCACCCCAATGCAAGAGTTATCCCACGTGAAAGTACACCACTTTAGGGGAACCACTTGAGGAAATCATGAAAAAGCTGATAGACGAAAAACTCATCAAGGCTCCTACCTTTGATAATTACCAAGAACCGGATGTGAAACCTCCTTGGTACAATGAGAATCAACTTTGTGAGTTCCATTAAATCAAAGGCCAAACCATAAATAGATGCATGAGATTGAAAAACATAATCCAAGATCTCATTGATAAAAGAATCATAAACGTGGAACAACCTATAGGAAATCAGGATATTAAGATATATACGAATCTGATGCCAAATCATGGCAACAAAGGAAATAAAAATGTTAAAGGGAAAGGCACCCACTCAAACGTAAGTCATGCGCATGAAATAGTTGTTTCCTCCATAGATGAAAATTGCATGATCATCACCATCAAAGGCACCCATGCCGATTGTGGAGTCACCACAAGACGTGGCAAAGTAACCATCGCAGGATCATCCCAGCCAAGCAAAGTCCCATCATCTAGATCTATTCCTAATGGCTATAATGTCTTAGATCAACTCAAGAGAACACCAGCACAAATCTCCATCATGGAGCTGCTAAAAATCTCATCTTCCCATAGGAAAATCCTTGAAGAAGCATTGGCCTCATCCATTGTCCCCGCAGATCTTGATGCGAAGCAATTCCAAGCTATGGTCAAAAATATCATTACACCTAATCTTCTTACATTGTCTGACCAAGATTTCCCCGCCCAACCATCTCACAACCATGCACTTCACTTGGAAGCCATAGTACATAAGAGAAAAATCAAAAGGGTCTTGGTGGATGGAGGTACGGGTTTGAACATATGTTCTCTCAACCTCATCAAGTAGTTGAAAATATCAAAAGATTTTATCGTCAAAGGGAAGGGTATCACAATAAGAGCATATGATGACCAAGAAAGATTGTCTCAAGGCACGATCAAACTCCCTATTCAAGTAGGGACCACCATCATGGAAACCACTTGTCAAGTCTTGGACCTTGACTTTCCATATAATATCCTCCTAGGATGTCCATGGATTAATGCGATGAAGGCAGTAGCATCCACTTTCCACCAATGTGTGAAATTTACACATGGTGGACAAGCAGTGACCATCCATGGAGATCCCGAACCTTTCTCATATTGCAAAAATCTTGAAGCAAAGTATTAAAAAACCCCCCAAGTACCAAAAAATGATGAGGGCCCATCCACACCATACATTGATCCTACCACTCTCGCATCCACTTCTGTGATAGAGACACCTGCCACTCCCACCATTCCCATCATCTCTGACATCAATCTCATTATCCAAGATAACAGCTATGGAACTTACAAAATCCTTAACAATGATTTTGTGGTGCGAGAGTTACCACAATCTCCTAGATCATGGGGACATCCACAAGAATACCAAGCCTCCACATCACAAACATCTCCCAAAGACTATCCCGAATTCACAAGATGGGGAGACCTTGGCCAGAAGGTTATTGAGGCAAATCCATCTCATATGCTATATTAAGATGAAATACCAGTACCAAAATTACCAATGGATGACCGAAGCAAGGGTCTGCAAATGATGCTCGCAATGGGCTACGATAGAAATCAAAGACTAGGACAAAACGACAATGGGCTCATAATACGTATCATACCAGAGATGCAACCAATAACAAATCTTGGCCTTGGATGTACCCCTCTGAGTATAACCATATGTGGCCAAAGTCCTCCAGTTAGAATGGTTAATATTCCTCCTCAGCCAACCATAGCAGAAGTACTCTTACCAATATCCACAGGTAGAGACATACATAACTTTATAACTGACATTTATAATAGTAGTGATGATGAGGATACCATGAACAATCTACCTAGGCTATTTGAGGATACCACTCATTGCATGATTAGTACCCTATCCTTCGAACCAGACCAACAAAGTCATGAGATCCGCCTAGTATATCCCCAACTCATTGACTACGACCAATGAGGACCACCAGTTCTCGATACATTCAAAAATGATGAGGCACTCTCAGAATTCATGGGATTGTGGGATAACATTCTAGATGGAGATCATAAATCAGGGTTTATAATAGAGTTGGACACACATGCCTATTATGGGGAAATGATTGAATCCTTCAGTCGCAAAAGTGAGAAACTAAGAATAATATCCAAGTCCTTGAGTGAAAACCACACTATGGCACTCTCTGACCAAAAAAATAAAAAATAAAGGACGTATCCAATGGTGAAAACCTCTCCGAGGCACCTGAAGATGGGGGATTCAATCTTCCTTTAAGAGCTATCCATTAGGAAAAGTCAGCAGTCTTGGCAGAAAAATTCAATCCAGTCAACCTAGGAACAAAGGAGACCCCACATATCACATTCTATGCAGAAACCTTACTATCAGAAGAGAAAGAGCTCCTAGCAACATTCCTAAGGGAAAGACAGATAAAATTTACATGGAGTTATGCTGACATGCCAGTGCTTGATCCAGAGACTATGGTTCATCACTTAGCAGTATATCCAAAAGCAAAACCTATCAAACAAAAGCTTCAAAAAATGCACCCTCAAATAGCCTTGCTAGTCAAAATGGAGCTAAAAAAGCTATTAGACGCAGGATTCATCCGACCGATCGATTATCTAGAATGGATATCAAACTTGGTACCTTTTTCAAAACCTAACAGAAATATCAGAATCTGCACAGACTTCAGAGATTTGAACAAGGCATGTCCAAAAGATGACTTCCTGCTTCCCAACATCGATATGATAGTAGACATGACAGCTGGAAATTAGATGCTATCACTAATGGACAGATTTTTAGGATACAATAAAATCATGATAGCAAAAGAGGATCAACATAAGACAACCTTCACTTGTCCATGGGGACTTACTGTTGGAACATGATGCCATTTGGCCTAAAGAATGCAGGAGAAACATATCAAAGGGCCATGACAGTGATATTCCATGACATGATTCATAAGACGGTCGAAGACTATGTTGACGACATTCTAGCCAAGTCTAGAAAGAGAAAAGATCACATAACAACCCTTAGTGCCATCTTTGACAAGCTAGAGGAGTACAAGGTTAGATTAAACCCTAAGAAGTGTGTATTTGGTGTACAATCGAAAAAATTGCTAGGATATATAGTGTCAATGAGGGGTATCGAGGTAGATCTAGCAAAAGTAAAAGGAATCATCGAGATGGAGGCACCAAAGACATTAAAGCAATGAAGAGGTCTCCAAGGAAGACTCCAATCCATTAGAAGAATAATAGCACAACTGGCAGACAAACAAAACCCATATTCTCACCTACTCCACAAGGGAGTAGTGTACAAATGGGATACCAAGTGTGAAGAGGAATTCAACAAAATCAAGGAATATCTACTGACACCACCAGTCTTAATACCACCCATCCCAAGAAAACCATTGATTCTATACGTGTCAGCAACAACAACAGCCCTCAGAGCTCTCCTAGCTCAGCATGGCGAAAACAAAACGAAGAGGGATATCTATTACATCAGTAGGACAATGGTTGGGCATGAGCTAAACTATTCATTCATCAAGAAATCATGTCTCACAGTAGTGTTTGCATCTCAAAAATTCAGACATTACATGTTGGCACATAAAATAAAACTCATTGCCAAAATTGGCCCTCTCAAGTATCTACTATCAAAGGCAATGCTCACAACAAGAGTGGAAAAATGGGTGATGATATTATCAGAATATGAGATCGAATATGTGGAGGAAAGCAATCAAAGGTCAAGTCATTGCAGATCAACTGGCAGAAGCACCTATCTATTCAGAGAACCCTCTTGTCTCAAAGTTTCCAGATGAATCTATTTTCAATCTCAACATAGTTGACCACTGGAAACTATGCTTTGATGGCTCATACACACAACATGGATCAAGAGTTGGTGTCTTCTTCATCACCCCACAAGGGGATTGCATACCAAGGTCATACAAACTGGCATTTCCCTACACCAATAACATTGCAGAATACGAGGCTTTGACTAGATAGGTTTCAGAATAGCAGTGCAATGGAACATCATAGCTTTGAAAGTATATGGAGATTCTCAATTTATCATAAATCAAGTGAATGATGAATACCAGACCAAGGATGGCAAGCTCACTCCATACAAGAAATTGGTGGAGACTCTCAAAGAATCTTTCATAGAAATGAGCAAATTTGTAGAACCAACAATAGAGCAACAGATGCCATGGCAACAATTGGATCCCTACTGGACATCCCCAACAACATTCCAAAATATGAATTCCTGATTGAGTAGCTTCTTGTGCCCGCATTCGAGGTACCAGAATTAGAATATGTGTGTGAAATCATTGGTCCTAGCGATCCTTGGTATCATGAAATTTTCACATACCTTTGTATAGGAGTCATACCCGCCGACCTAACTTCAAACCTAAAACAAACCTTTGTTAAAAAGGCATCCAAATTTGTCATCCTAGGTGATATCCTATATCGTAGAAGCATAGAAGGAACCCTACTGCATTGCTTAAACACTGAGGAGGCATTAACCGCTCTAACTGAAGTACATAACAATATGTGGTTCGAACTCAAGTGGAATGACCATAGCCAAGAAACTACTGAGGATGGGGTATTATTAGCCCACAATGGAAAGAGAAGCACATGATCATGCCAAAAAGTGTCTACAATGTCAATAGCATGGGGACCTTATCCATGCTCCAGCTCAAGAGCTTCATCCTATCATCACACCATAGCCCTTTTCACAGTGGGGACTTGATCTCATTGGAAAAATCACACCCACTTCATCTAATGGCCACAAATTCATCATAACTGCAACGAAGTACTTTACTAAGTGGGTGGAAGCCATACCCATGACGTACATAACTAGGAAGTAAAATTCAAAGTTCATCCTGAACTATCTCATTTGTCGCTACGGTGTCCCACAAGCCATTATCTCAGATAATGGGACACCATTCAAAAATCAAAAGGTCCGTGACTTATGTGAGAAATTCAAAATCCAACATTGCTTCTCCACCCCGTACTATCCCCAAGGCAATGGCCAAGCAGAAGCTAAAAACAAAACCATCCTAAAAATCCTTAATAAAATAGTCAATGATGCAGGTCATGATTGGCATTTATAGCTTAATCCCGCCCTCTGGGCCTATCGAACTAGCATCCGAACACCCACCAGAGCCACCCCTTTCTCCCTAGTCTACGGATCAGAAGCAGTACTTCCCATTGAGATTGAGATCCCCTCACTAAGGATATCACTACAGAACCTCATCATAGATGAACGGTATCGAGTGTCAAGATTGAATGAGCTAGAGCTACTAGATGAGCAATGTATAGATGCTTTGAACCATTTGCAATTCTATCAGAATAGACTCAAACAGAGCTACAATAAGAAAATCAGAAGTAGGACTATCCAAGTTAGAGAACTGGTATTGTAGGAGAATCAAAAGAATTTCCCAAACCCAAGTAGCAAAGGAAAATTTGAATCCAATTGGCTGGGATAGTTTGTCATCACAGCAAGTTACAAATCAAGGGCATATCAGTTATCAACACCCGAAGGGGAACCTCTGTAGGAGCCTATGAATAACTCTCATCTTAAAAAGTTTTATGCCTAAATCTTTCAAGGTATAGAACCAAAAAATCAAAAAAATGTCTTGAAAAAATGATTACTTTGGCGAAAACCTAGCAAACAAGCATCTTGGTGACAACAAAAAAAATAAAAAAAATAAAAAAATCCAAAAAATTGGAAAAAAGATCAAAAAAATAGTAAAAAAGTCCTCTAGTGAAAACCACTTTGGTGGCACTTTGGGCAAGTACCTTGGTGAAAACAAAAGGCACCTTGTGTAAATAAGCACTTTCCATCCACCAGGATCTTTATGGCTTGTTCTGCATCATCCATCCATTTCGCTTCCATCATCCATCACATTCCATATCTCCATCTATCACTCATCCACTTGCATCTGCACCATAGCTTGGTCATGTTTTGTATCATGATCCCTCCTAGTACTACTGGCCCATCCTCAAGGTCAGTTTGTCTTGCCTTTATCAGTAGTCTATTGCATCACACTAGGGGCATGGTTTTATCAGATCAGATTCGTGCATATTCTTAAAGTCCTAAATATCAAAAAATCCAAAAACATCAAAATATCAGAAAATCCAAAAACATCAAAACATTAGAAAATCCAAAAAATAGGTCAAAATTAGTCAAAAGTCAAAAACAAAGGCTTCAATCAAACTGCGGTCTCTGTGTATAATCGTGGCAAGGCTAATCTATTGATCAGCCCCTGGGCCCCTAGGATAGGTCTTTAGGTTAGTCTCTTGGTCAAAATATCAGAAAAAAAACCCCAAAAACATTGGAAAATAAAAAATCAAAACATTTAAAAATCTCAAAAAATACCAAAAATAGCCTCAAAACATTTCAAAACATCAAAAAATCCAAATATTTGAAAAAAATCCATCCATCTCATCGTGCTCGCACCCGTAATAACATCATTCATCATAAATGATCACCATTCTCAATCTTTGGAAAGATAATCAGAAACAAGTCTAGTAGCTGAAAAGAAGAACTCAAAAACATCAAGTCTTAGGTCTAAGTTAGTGTATAAGCAAGTTGGTCATCTCTTCGTATGAGTAACTCATCATCCAATTAGTCCCATATCAATCATCTGATAACATCATGTCCTAGGATGAATCCTTCCTACAATGGGCATTATTTATCAAAAATAACGCTTTGGATAAACGAAATGGCATGCCGCCATCCACTAACATGTCCTAGGATGTATCCTTCCTACAATGGGCATTATCTTTTGGCAATAGTTTTGGTTCTTATCCTGAGAAAACACATCCTCCTTTGGTTAGCGGTATTGAAGAACATCAGCTTATTTGTTTACTTTGGATTTATCTTTTGACTTATCTTATTGCACTCAGTCCAAGGACCTCTCGATGATATCTGAAAGAAGGATTTAGAGAGATAGGAATGAGGAAACAATCATTATCTTTTGTCTGCTATGCTTGTTGGACATTCTTGTAATATAACCTCGGTGAATAATTGCTTTGTTAGGTATGTATGGAGGAGGTTTAGGGCAATTTGTTGACTATTGCATGGATAGGTTTACCTTTCTATGTTTTGGTTTGAGATGTTTGAAACTTCTAAAGTGCATCCTAGCAAGGTTTTCATATGTCAGGTGTGAGCAAGAATACTCATATCTTCTTTTCAAGTCAAAGACCATCTCACTAGGTACAACTTGTCCTAGTTTTCTATACCTTGATGCATCGTACCACATGTGTTATCAAACATAAGAAAATGTGGCCCTTTGAAAATCCGAATTCCTCGGTAAGTAATCATCATCATCATCATTTGCATTTGCATCATCTTGTCTTGTTGAAATAACTTCTTCTTCTCTTGCTAACCGCACTAACAAGGTACTATGACAGTTGATCATCATCGCCATCATCGTCATCAATCCTGCATCCATAAATCATTAGCATATTGCACCAACATATCATATAGGAAATATATGCATCACATTTCTATTATCATATAAACATGTTATCATAAGCATCCATCACATCCATTCCTTGCATCACATTACATCTATCACATAAATCATTGTATAACATTTACAGAAGAATTTCATAATCATTTTTGCATAATCATAAACAATAGGTATAAAAGCATTTAATTCATTTGCATACTTGCATAACATCATGACATCATCTCATCACATTACATTCATATTACATTACGCATCATCATATCACTTTGCATTAACATAACATCTCATCCTATTAAATGCATCACATACATTACATCATCATTTAATACGTTTAGGATAATAACATTTGCTATTCTAAGCATCTCATAAAACCATCTCATTTGCATTAACACCATCTCATTTGCATCATACCATGACCATTGCATTCATATTTCATCATCCATATCATCTCATAAATAACATCATAAATCATTCATCGCATAAATGTACAAAATTCATTACAAACAAAGCATATATGCATCCATTCATAAATATTTCATAAGCACAATTCACATATCATTTCGTATGTGCACCATGGATCATATCATTTTACATATTTCAATCCATATCACATATTAGATTATCCCATCTTGCATTATCATAAATAGACCATCATATAGACAACATCATTGCACATCACATTTGCATATCATAGGTTAACATAATATAGATCTATTAGTCATAATCATAATGCATACATCATTAGAAATAAATGCATCAAAAACATATAGAAGTAAAATCATACATGCATAAATAAAGAGAACACATTGCATCACATGAAAATCATCATTGGCTCATATATATATATATATCATCAATAACGCAACTATCATAGTACAATAATAAATTGGATCACTATACATATGTGTCAATCAGTACAAAAGGCCAATAGGGCTATCAAAAATGAGCCCATAAGGCACAAAAAGTATCATAACATCTTAATCACCCTCTGTCCCTATGAATGTTTCCCTCGCCTCTGTCACCATGACCCTCTGCTAGTTTATGGCTGGCTCACTTTGAGTACTCTGGTACCTGCTCTGCTCTGGGTACGGCCTTGTGATTAAACCATTGATAGTACTCTGCCTCTCAGACAACATCCCTTTAGGACCGAACTGACACTATACCTTGGGAGGAGGAGGAGGCTGCTATACTCTCTAGCTAATGTCTCCTACCTAGCTCTGTGGCTACCTACAACTCTGCAGCCTGTCTCTGCTGTACAACCTAATCCCTCTTGGCCCTGAGTTGCTCTCTCTCGACCCTCACCTGATCTCTCTCAGTTGTCACGACCTATACCTAGGCCTACAACTGTGTAATCAAAGTATCTCGTGCATCGGCCTATCCTGTTGGTTGTACCCGTGACTGCACATGAGGCTGGTCCTCACCCTTGGCTCGTGGTGGTGGAACTAGTGGCACCTACTGCTGGTCCTACATGTGCACATTTTCCTGATCTGGCTAGATTGGAGGCACAAGTGGCAGGTCTTGTCGAATCTCAGCTCTTTGTCCCGATCCTCCCCCTCTGCCTCTGACTCTCCGCACATCTGGGACAACACCTAGAATCGTCAATCGAAGAAGAGGCCAAAACCAATCCCTATAGGCCTGAGTGGTGCTTGGATTTGCTAGCCCCTGATCATAAGCCCATGGCCAGGCTACTAGTTGTTAGAAACTGTCCACTGCCTCTGAAGCAGGAATATACCACCCCCATGAAACTTGTGTCATGGTGCGAGCGAAGACAACTACATAATCGTCATTGAGACGATCCTGCGGCTCCCCGAACCAATGCTGCATGCACCTAGGTAGGTACCTCTCGAGCATGGTGTGCTCCCGCCCCTGCATGAAATGATCCTGGAAGAAATAAAACATCTGATCGGCATCGTCGACCCATCCTGGCCAACCAAGGTAGGTTTGCCAGGTAAAAACCTGCATCTCATCCAAGACCCTCCTCCAGTAGGGGATCTCATGCTCACCGGTGTGTGTGAAGGACACACCTCCTTTGTACCAACACACGAGGGGATCATTTGGCCCCATTGGAACTAAAACTACACGTGGACGTAGCATAGAAATGTGTTACCACACCTAGATGTGAAGAAGGGTCACCCCTGCTCCCAGTGCTCTATCGTCCATGTAAACATACTCATGGAGGTCTTTGTACAATGAAGCTAGAAGAACAGGCTCCCATGCAAAATGAACCAGCCTATCTTAGACCATCCACTCCCAGCAATATCCCCAGCCAGGACTGAAGTATCGATGTCGCCTATCAAGGGAAACAAGGCTTGAAATGATGGCTACAATCACCCAGCAGTAGGGGGTGCTAGGATCCTGTGTCACTCAAGCTCTATCTGCCCCTCACATAAGACAATCTTGTTAGTAGCAAGAACTTGGAAGCAAGCCTCACACCCCTCATCCATGTCGAAGATCACCCCGCGACTGTGAATCGACAATCGTAAAATTCGCCAAACTTCCTCTAGAGTGACGGTGGCCTCACCAGTGGGTAGATGAAATGAAGATGTCTTGTTGTGCTATCTCTTGGCCAGTGTTGATAGCATCCCTAAATGAGTGTGAATGGGTATTGCATACATAATGTGCCACAACCCCGCAATCTGGAGTCAATCCTGGTCCCTGTCGCTTAGGTCCCGCAAGTAGCTAGCTAGGTCTCGCAACCTATGCTCCTGAGAATAGAGCTCCCTTGCCGCATCCTGCATCAAGGAAGGTCATCATGTTAATTTTTTTTTTGAAAAATTCTTCGAGTGTTCAAAAAACTTCCCCAGCGGTGCAACCCATGATAGCATCGCAATTTGATTTTAATCAAACTCTGATGGTAGGGCTTAAAAGAGAAAAATCAAACCGCTGCGGTGCAATTTTCCTTCCGGTGGCACACTTTGAGCTAAATTGAGACTACCACGTAGCACTTTCCAAACTACCTCGCCGGCCCCAGAGCTTAGTGTCGGAGTTTCTAAACTCCAAACTACACTGCAGTGATGCTATATCACACTGCGCGACGCAGTTTGACTTCTGAGCGGTGCTATATAGCACCGCTGCGGGTAGACCGACTCTTTAAAGCATTAATTGAAGTAATAAATGAAATATGAAGCTCGCGTAAGGACCACTTACCGGTGCCCCGATGCCAGGTGGTTGCTGGTATGTCGAAACTCGATCAGAAATGTGCAGAGGAAGTTGTTGTTACGCCATATCATCAAGATATTAGAGCTCAAATCTTGAGGTCACTATTGGAGGTGTTTGAAAATGACTTGAAAGTGACCCCTCGAGCCCCATTTAAGCATGAAAATTAGGGTTTTTGGGTATGTGCAGGATCATGATGGGCCAAAAAGTGGCAATATGATGGGTATGTTGGTGATGCCTATTTTCTTACACAAAATTGATGAAATGAAAAGGGTTTTTAAAGGATATTCTTAGCTTTCCACCGATATAAATTATGCTTTATTTTGAATTTAATAAGTAATTATTATTCATTTTTTATTCAAATTATGACTAATGTCCTGATTGATAGGCTAATTGAAAAACATCTATAGATTTGAAATGGTATGCATTTTTGAATATAAAACATGCATCACATTCTATGCTTTGCATACTATAGGATTAAAAAAGAAATATTGAATTTCATGAAGTTTTGACCAATTAAGGTGGTTAGACATCTGAGTTTTTATATTTTTAAAAAAGTTGTAATAAAAAATTCATAATTAATTATTTACATGGAAAAATTATAAAAATATGCATCACATTAGGGCATGAGTCCTCTACTTATATTTAAAATATTATAAAAAAATATTATCATTTTATTGTGGATAGGGTGGTTAGACAGACACCTACTTATTTTTTCCCTGAATTTAAGTACCAATGCATTGAAATTTCAAATTTTCACAAAATAGATTTTTGTTTCTTAGAAAAACTTAGTAGTTTAGAAACTACATTTAATTTTCTACAAATTCTATTCTTACATATTTTTTAAATAATATAGATAACTTATTCAAATTTTTACGTCAAGCTGCCTAACTCTGATTTTTGAATTTTTGGCACTTAAGGCCTTTTTTTCCATGATGATCCTGCGCATACCCTTTTTTCACCCTGATTGGCTGACCTACTAGGGTTTTAGGCCCCTGAACATGTTTTCATCCAGTTGAGGCTTATTTTTCATCGTTTTATTGCGTTTAGATACATTTTTTGCCTCCCAGAGCCCTTTCAGACCTATTGGGTACTTTGTCCTCTTTTTTTCGCGAGATCACCCAAAAATTGAAATTTCGTCCAATCTCTCGAGGGGGCATTATAATGGCATGTTTTCTCTCACCATGCAGCAATGGGGCAAGTTTTTAAATAATAACAAAATTTTTGGCTTTGATCGAGATCATTTATTCTTTGAACCAACGCAATGAGTGCATTGCTTCAAAGAGGGGAAAAATGTAGACACGTAAAATATATTGATTGACATTGTGCATTTGATCCTGATTACTAACATTGTTTCTTCTTGAATCATCCCTCGGTCTAACTATTTAATCAAATATCCTTATCTGATTAAATTCATCAACTTTCATCCCTTAATTAAGTAAATCATTTTGTCTAATTAAGTCTCTCTCTTGTTAATTAAATCAATTCATCTAATCTAATTATCCCTATTTAATTAAATAATTAATTTAATTAAATCTCTAAAGTCTATCTATTAAATTAAATAAATTAAAACCTTATTTGATTTAATCTAACACCATAAATCAAAATCCTTATTTAATTAATCTCTTGTCGCATTCCTCTCTTATTTGATTTAAATAAATCCATAAATTTGAGTCAAATAGGTCACATCATCTAAACCTCTCTCATTAAATTAATTAACCCTTGATTAATTTAATCTCATCTCATGTCCCATCCTCTAGATAATGCAAGTTGCACATGAAAATAGATTTAATTCATTTATTAAATCTCTATTTTCCTCACAAGGCATCTTTTGGAATATTCTTTCAATTTGAATTCAAAAATTCCAAGTCAACATGTACATCCAACAAGGCAATAATTTCATCTTACATGTCCTTTGCCTTGAGCCAAGTGGCATTTATTGCATTTTCCATCCCCTTTTACAAGTCAGTTCAACAAATTTTAAATTCAAAATTATGCATTTATTGGCAGAATCCCCAAATATTGCACATCCTCCATCCATTCATAGCTTGACAAGTGGCATCATGTCATTGGATGAATGTTAGTCCCACATTGCTCAAATTTAGACATTCATCCATCTTTACATTCTATAAATAAAGAGCTCATATCCTCATTTGATCATCCACAATTTATGCAAATTTACCATGCTCAAATATCTCTCAAATTTCATCCATTATCATTGAGCTCTTAGTTAGGTTTTTGCATATTTTTGGTTTGGAGCTCTCATCCTTCATCAACAAAGTGGATCAATCTCATCAACATATCAAGCTTACATTTTAGGAATGGGGAAAGGACCAATTTTCACATCAAATTGGCACCAATTCCCCCATGGGATCATGAGTTTGCATATTTAAATTAGGATTCAATCTATTTTGTTCTCTTTATTATGTTTTTCATTGTTTTCTTTCCTACTTTGAGTTTGTAAATGGATTTCATGGGGAATCCTTGTTTTAGCTTGTAATCTCTTGTTTAACTTGTTTATTCTTGTTGTTTTGCAGGTACTAGGATTGGGGTTCGTACAAGAATAAACATGTCACCAATGATGGTGTTGTAGACACTCAGGCTGTCAATGCAATGGTTCATGTGCTTACCCTTAAAGGGGCTTAACCGCAAAATACACAAATGACCACACAAACCCATGCTGCCACTATTGTACAGACAAATCAAAATAACCAAGGTAATTAGAATAACCAAAATCAAAGGCAGCCCTGACAATCTAGACAGTTCCCCAGGAGTTGCACATACACCCCCTTGGGTGAGCCCATTGAAGAAGTCCTCAAGAAACTCCTTCAAAATGGTGTCATCACACTTGAGGACCCAAAACCATATGACCAGGGGAAATTTAAACCATTTTGGTGAGACGACAACGTGTTTTGTGATTATCATTGGGAAAAAGGACATAAAACCTCCTCTTGTCGACAACTAAAAAATTTGGTACAAGACCTTATCAAGAATCGTACCATTAAGATAGGTGGACCACAATTTGCATCTAATTCAGACCATACCATACACAAGAACCCACTACAAGACCATGGTTCTAGTAACCCTTCCACGTCATAAGCTAATAACAATAATCAAGCCAACCATGCCCGTATTTGCATATGACTATTCTGGGGGACCTATCATAAATCATATTAGAACAATTTTTGAACATGTCAACATAGTTATTGTCATAAATTCCCTTGAATGCAATGTCACTACCCGTGGGGGAAAAGTTACCATAGTCGGCCCTCCTCCCCGACAACCAACAATAACAATAGCTGGCCCGTCCACCCACCAATCACAGTCCAATCCATTAACCAAACAGTCTCAACCTAAAGGACATTTTAACCTCATTGACCAACTTGGGAAGACACCTACACAAATTTCTATACTTGAGTTGCTACGCATTTCCCCAGCGCATAAGGCTATACTCGACAAAACATTACAAGAGTCTTTTGTTCCCCAAGACATTGATGTCAATCAATTTGAGGCCATGGTGGGATATCTTACCACTCCCCACCATATAGCTTTTTCAAACCAAGACTACTCATCATCCAAATCCAATCATAATGATGCCCTTCACATTGAAGTATTTATCCATAAGCATAAGGTCATACGAGTGTTAGTAGATGGCAGGGCAGGACTGAACATATGCTCCTTAAAATTGGTTAAGGCCCTTGGCTTTTCTGATGCGTGTGTAGATGCTACAAAGAGCATTGTTATCAAGGCATCTGATGATGAATAATGTTCTTCTTGGGGCATAATTACACTTCCAATTCGTATCGGACCAGTCATTGTGGACATCACTTGTCAAGTCCTAGATCTAGAACTTCCATACAATATTTTACTTGGTCGACCTTGGATTCACGCCTTTAAATTTGTCCCTTCCACGTATCACTAGTGTTTGAAGTTTCCCTTTGAAGGCACTGAGATTACCATGTATGGAGATCCTAACCCATTTCAATATTTTACCAATTTGAGAGGTATCTCAAAGCGCCAAGTGCCTATCAACAGTGAAGCTTCAACATCTTCATCCTCTAAATTCCTTGAACCATCAACACTTGCAAAGCCTCCCACATCCACATCCACTGCCACAACATCCACTTCTGCTTCTTCGGCAACCATGACCACCTCCATGACACTACCACTTCATCCATCACCCCAAGCATCGACACAAGTATTAAGATCCATGACCAAGGGTGTGGAGAGTATAAGCTAAATATGACCTATTGCATAATGAGGATGCCCAAGTCTCTCCAGGTCTACGGTAAGCCTTGCTTCAAGTTAGAGTCAAAATAAATTTTTAGAGTCCCTCCAAAAATAGTATTCATAAATTGGGGTGAAATGAGTCAAGAGGACACTGACAACATGTTATCTTGGATTTATAGAGAACCAAAGGATCCAAATCCATTGCCAGCAGAGATATATGGTAAAGGCTATGACATATTAAGGGAAAAAGGCTACGATGGAACTAGTGGCCTTGGTAAAGACAAAATAGGAAGATAGGAACCTCTAATGCCTACTGGAAGACCTAAACATCTTGGGTTAGGGTTAGGACCTCTTGAATCTAGTGATCAAAGTACCAATGTACTTCTTAGTGAGAAAGTGAATGGTTTAGAATGTGTCGAGACAATTAAAGACCCCTTTACCGAAACTGACTCACAAGAATGGGAATTTGGCTCCCAATGATCCCTAAGTGACTGTTACCTTGATGACTTGTTCCTTGAACCTGGAGAGCCTACATTTGAAGAGAAATTCTATAAAATGTTCAAAATTGACATGACACCAAACAATAGCAAGTCTGGATCCTCTTCTACTCCCATTGACCATAATCTCAACATACTCATCTACCCTGTTGAACCTAATGACCATCATTCAAATTCATTTGAATTTCCACATGACACAACTGGCCCCAACTCCACTCCCTTTGTTCCTTACTTTGTTGATGAGTGTGAATCAAGCGAGGCAGTGTACTAGATAGAATCTGATATAGAGCCCAATGATGACAATTTTATCTTTAACCTCTCTGAATCTGTCGGCATGCTTTCCACATCATACCCACAATTCACCAATACTGATGATGGTATTTTCTTAGTCTACCCACAACTAATCGATTGGGATCAACAAGGCCCACCAGTTATGGAAATATTTCAAAATGATGAGGCCATTGCAAAATTCATGGGACCACATGAGGGTATACCAAGTGGAGACCACAAGGTTGGATTTTCCATTGACCTAGATTATGCTGCTTACTTTGGGGAGACTACTTCGTCCTCTAGTCGCAAAATGAAAAATAAAAATCAAGCAAAAAATGACACCTCTTTAGGTAAAAATCAAAAGGCACCTTCTGACAATAAAAAAGTAAAAATAAAGGACATATCTAAAGGTGAAAACCTCTCTGAGGCACCTAAGGATGGAGGACTAGACTTTCTCCTCATAACTTAGGAAAAATTAGCCATGCTCATAGAGGACACTATGGAAGTAAACATATCTACAACAGAAGATCCTAAGATGGTTCTCTTTGCAGCATCTTTGGCAGAGGAAGAGAAACCTGAGTTCCACAAATTCTTTTCAAAGAGTAAGGTCAACTTTGCATGGTCTTATGCTGATATGCCTAGGTTGAATCCAAAACTTGTCTTGCACCATTTGCCCTTATTTTTAGATGCCAAGCCAGTAAAATAGAAGCTACAAAAGATGTAGCCACAAATTGCCTTGTTAGTCAAAGTAGAACTTAAGAAATTATTAGATGTAGGATTCATACGGTCCATAGACTATGTTGAATGGATATCAAATCTTGTACCAGTCACAAAGCAAAATGGTCAAATTTTCATTCGCACAGATTTTCGGGACCTGAATAAAGCATGTCCAAAGGATGATTTTCCCTTGCCAAACATCGATGTCATAGTGGACCTTACGGAAGGATATGAGATGTTGTCCCTCATGGATGGTTTTTCTGGTTATAATAAAATTCGCATTCCCCCTGAAGATCAACACACAACAACATTCACATGTTCTTAGGGCACATACTATTGGAACGTCATGCCTTTTGATCTTAAGAATATAGGTACCACGTATCAGAGAGCCATGACAACCATATTCCATGACATGATGCACAAGATAATGGAAGATTATGTAGATGACCTTTTGGAAAAATCTTTGACACGAAAAAGACCACTTGAAGGTGTTAGACAAAATTTTCAAGAGACTAGAAGAATACAAGGTCCACTTGAATCCAAAAAAATGTGTCTTTGGCATAACATCAGGAAAACTTTTGGGGTACATTGTTTCTCGTAGAGGCATTGAAGTCGATCCTGCCAAGGTGAAAGCCATATTAGACATGCCTCCTCCAAAAGGGATAAGTGAACTCAGGACATTGCAAGGCAGGTTAAAATCTATCTGACATTTCATAGCACAATTGGCAGACAAGTGTCATCCATTTCAGTATCTTCTGCGCAAAAGTATCCCTTTTGTGTGGACAGATAAATGTCAGGAAGCCTTCCAACAAATAAAAGATTATCTACTATCGCCACCTGTTTTAATGCCACCAATCGAAGGGAAACCTTTGATTTTGTACATTTTTGCAACAACTTCAGCACTGGGGGCATTACTGGCATAGAATGACCATGAAGAAAAGGAAAGGGCCATATACTACATCAGTAGGACACTGGTCGAATATGAGCTAAATTACACAGCCATCGAACATGCTTTCTTGGCAGTTGTCTTTGCTATTCAGAAATTAAGACACTACATGCTGAATCACCAGACACACTTAGTGGCAAAGATTGATCCCCTGAAATATCTCCTGAGTCACACAACATTGATAGGTCACCTAGAAAAATGGGTAATGATCTTGAGTATGATATTCAATATTTTGAAAGAAAGGCGATAAAGGGACAAGTGATAGTAGACCAACTGGCAGATGCAACTATACAAGGTGATCATCCACTAGTAGCAAACTTTCCGAATGAGTTAATATTTCATATAGAATCTAAGTCACCTTGGAGGCTATATTTTGATGGATCTCATACTAATCATGGCTCGAGGGTAGGAATACTATTTATCACCCCTCAAGGAGACTCCATCCCTAAGTCCTTCTGCATTGCTTTTCCATGTACAAATAATGTGGCAGAATATGAGGCACTTGTCGCAGGACTCATAATGGCCATGAAATGGAAAATTAGAATGCTTCATGTCTATGGAGATTCTCAGTTGGTCATTAACCAAGTCAATGACAACTATGACACTAAGGACAAGAAATTAATGCCTTACAAATGCATGGTTGACAGCTTTCAAACATATTTTCACATGGTGACTTTTAAGAAAGTTCTGAGAACACAAAATAAGGCAGCAGACTCAATGGCCACAATTGGCTCTCTCCTAGACATTCCTAGTAATGTGCCTCAATTTTAATTTTTGGTAGAACAACTTTTGGTTCCTACATATGACATACCAAAATCAAAAATGGTTTGCGAGCTTGTTCATCCCAATTCTCCATGGTATCAAGACATTTATGACTACCTCAAATCCCAAACCCTTCCCCCAACCTGTCCAATAACCAATGAAATTCCTTTATCTGAAAAGCCACCAGATACACCATCCTCAGTGACACCCTTTATCATCATAGCTTTGATAACTCCCTTCTTCGATGTCTCAACACTGACGAAGCATGAACGACCTTGCGAGAGGTACATGAGGGTATATGTGGATCCCATTCGAGTGGTCCTACTTTATCCAAAAAGATAACAAGACTTGGGTATTACTGGCCAACCATTGAGAAAGATGCACTTGAATTTGTCAGAATGTGTTGCCAATGTGAGATACATAGTAACTTGATTCACGCACCAGCGTAGGAACTTCGGTCGATTACTTCTCCTTGGCCCTTCGCACAATGGGGACTCGACCTCATGGGAAAGATCCATCCTACCTTGTCCAGTGGCCACAAATTCATCATTACCACCACTGAGTACTTTACTAAGTGGATTGAAGCCATCCCGCTCACTTACATTACCAGCAAACAAATTTCCAAGTTTATCCTCAACTATATCATTTGTCGATATGGTATTCCACAATCCATCATCACAGATAATGGTCATCCCTTCAAAAATCAGGATGTCCATGAACTTTGTGAATGCTTCCATATCCTACACCACTTATCCATGCCTCACTACCCACAAGGAAATGGTCAAGCTGAGGTGTCTAATAAAACAATCATCAAACTTCTTAAGAAGACCATCAATGACGTTGGTCATGACTGGCACATACAACTTAATCTTGATTTGTGGGCATATCGTGCTAGCATCTGTACTCCCACTGGAGCCACTCCATTCACCCTCATCTTTGGAGCCAAAGCCATCTTGCCCATAGAGGTCAAAATTCCATCCCTACGAGTCTCAATGAAATGTCTAATCACTGATGAAGAATATCGACAGCCATGATTGCATGAATTAGAAATGCTAGATGAATGCAGACATAATGCCTTGAACCACTTACGGGCATATCAAAATTGTCTTTGTAGAAGCTACAACAAAAGAGTGATGACTCAAAAATTTGACATTGGTGACATGGTTCTCATGCAAAATCCTAAGAATCAGTCCAACAGAGAAAAACCAGGCAAGTTTGAGCCCAATTGGTTGGGTCCATACATCATCACCACGTCATATGGTTCTAGCACATATAAGTTGGCTAATCCAGATGGTGAAAATTTGACAAATCCAATCAACATTATGCATTTATGTAAGTTCTATACATAGCATCGGAAAGTTTTGCCGACAACCATTAAAAATACAAAAAAAATAAATTGAAAAATACAAAAATATCATCACTTGGATGAAAACTTGGAAAACAAGCATCCTGGTGACACCAAAAAAAAATGAATGAAAAAAAAAAATTGACCAAAATAAAGAGAAATAATTCATCCAATAGTGAAAACCCAGTAAACAGGCACTTTGGATAAGTACCATGGTGAAAACCTGGCAAACAGGCGCCATGTGTAGTTAGTCATTGCTTTAACATCTACTGTTACTCTATCTACCTTAGTCCATAATAAACATCCATTTTTCTGACATTCGTCACAACTTTTCACCCTGACATCATAACATTTCTTTCCATGGCCGACAGTGGTTGACATCAAAGTCTTGCACACTTCCTATCATCCATACTGGTCACGTCCTTTCCATCAACTTGACTAGGGGCAATATTTTATCATGAGACTACAGTGGGTATTGCACATGGTCTTGACGATAAAAAAAGTCCTGAAACAAATCCTAAAAATCATAAAAAGTCCTAAAAAAATCATAAAAATCATAAAAAGGTCCTAAAAAAAAGACCTAAAAATCGAAAAACATCCAAATAACATCACAAATCCCAAAAACAGAGTTAAATTTAGTCATGTCAGTCATTTTAGTCTTTGTCAATTGTCAAACTACAAGGTCTCTATGCATTTGATATGTAGGCAAGGCCATCAGTCGATGTGCCCCTGAGGCACCCTAGGTTCAATCCCTTAGGGTTTGTCGGGTCAAGTCATAACATGTCAATTCATCTTCAATATGTTTGTCCATCCCTGTCAAACTATGAGGTCTCTAAGTGCATGATGTAGGCAAGGCCATCTGTCGATGAGCCCCCAAGGCCACCTTGGTCAATCCCTTAGGGTTGTCATTTTGGTCAAATAAGTCAGACATAGTCACACTCATAACCAAGATAGTCATTTGAACGCCAACATTCAAATCGTGAACCAACAGACAACATAGCCTAGTCAGTCATCAAGCCAAACATCCGTCAAATTACCAACACAATGTCAACCTAGTCACTTTATGGTCCCCTTCAAGATGTGTCCTTGGAATTGGACCCCGTCAAAACATCATTTTCTTTTTCAAGATGTGTCTTTCCTGACGATAGGCTTCATCACATAGTCATTGGCCTTTTCAGGATGTGTCCTTCCTGATGACAGGCTTCGTCACATAGTCAGTGGCCTTTTCAGGATGTGTCCTTCCTCATGACATGCTTCATCACATAGTCATTGGAATTTTTAGGATGTGTCCTTCTTGACGATAGGTATCGTCAAATCATCAATATTGTTAGACTATCAAATCGTGAAACTGTCAAACTGTCACATAATCAACCTTTGACACACAAATCTTGGCAAACATATTGAATGGTTGTTGATTTTGCTAGTCTATTTTGTTTCATCTTTTTATTTTTTTATCTCTTGGTCATGTTAATAGCTACCTCAAGGATGTCCCATGAAGGATTTAGAGGTACAATGATGTCTCATGGGCTAATTTTCCCTAATTGCTATCTTTGTGTGTCTTGACAAAAAGACTGGGACAACTTGGCCTTTAGTACGAGTTAGGACATTCCTTGTCTATGGCTATCTATTTTTTGCAAGTGGACGACCTTGCACACCTTGGTCTATATGTCATATCATGGTTTTGTTGTCCATTTGTCACATTTTACTGCCCAATGATGATTATGCAATGCCTATGATGTTATTTGGCAAAACATTGAAGTATTCCTTTTTCATTCACATCCATGATTTCCACGCTAACATTTCTTCTATTCCTTCATCCTCTAGTCCTCTCATCCATTTCGAGAGAACCCTCATGTTCTTTCAACCACCTGTCCTCTTGAAGGCGCATACCACTACCTCCTTGTCATCCTTCCTCTCCTCACTTTCAAACTTGGGAATATTTTTGACTTGTTTTTTGACACAATGCGATAAACTGCATCATGTCAAAGAGGGGGAAAATGTAGACACATAAAAATGGCCTCAACTTGCAAACCATATTTTTTTATGATGACCACGCTTCTCCCTCACATAATTCAATTATATATTCATGTCCATTCCTCCATGATTATTTAAATAAATAAATTATGTTTATTTATTTAAATGCATCACTGATCAATCCTTATTTCCTCCATAACATTATCATTTATCCTTGAATCAAATAAACTTATTTATTTATCCCACATTCCATCCCACCAAATAAATAATCAAAACAATTATTTATTGTCTTTTGTCTCATTGCCATTTATGAATTAAACCATTATTTAATTCATATGTCAACATTCCTCCATAAATTAAATAATTTATATTATTCCAACTACCTATTTTTCTCCACCATTGATTTCATTATCTCTAATTAAATCTCAACCCTTCATTTAAAGGCTTGCCCTAACTTTGACCTAATGTTACCCTAACCCTAATCCTCCTTATGACATTGATTCTTGGCCTTTGATCTTAGGGCTTCACCAACTTTTAATCCTGACCATCCATTCTCAATTTGGAATTCTTTAAAAGGCCCTCTTTCAAGTCCTTTTGGACACACACAAGAGATATACACAACATGCTTGAGAGCTTTTGAGTACTTGAGAAATCATATTACTTCAATATTTTGCTTGTCTTTGGCATATGATATAGTTGCACTTCAAATCTGAGGGCGATTATATCATTTTCAGCAAGATGGAGAAGGCCAATGGTCAACCAATGGAAGCTTGAAGACTAGGTGATATTGTTTCATTTTTATTTTCTTCTTGTTTTCATTGTGCTCTATTGTTGATTAGAGATTTAATTTTATGCTACTTGCAATAATTCATAAAATCTTTTCTCTAGTTACAAATGCAAGAAAGGAGAATTGTTAGTGCGGAAAGAAAGATTGAGAAATAATAAAAGAAATGAGATGGATGTTAATATTAGCAATCTTCGATGTTTCGTTGTATCACAAAAGGTGTTGCACTTTATCATCATTGGGTAGGACTAATACAAATGGAGAAAAACACCATGATATGACATAGATCAAGTTGTGGAAGGTCATCCACTTGCTAATAGAAGACAGTCGTAGACAAGTATTGTCGTAACTCATACTAAGGGCACAAGTTGCCCCAGTCTTTTTGTCAAGACAAACCACATACAATAAACAAAATAAAAGACAGGTCATGAAACATCATCACTCCTCTAAATCCTTCATGGGACATCCTTGAGGAAACTAGTAACATGACTCAAAACCAAATTTAAAAGACAGTCGACAGACAATAGTCAAAGAAAAGAGAATTGTGATACATCATTGCTTCTTTAAATCCTTCATGGGACATCCTTGAGAAAGCTACTAACATAATTCCCATCACAAACTCAAGTGAAATGATAAGATAAATAATCCATAAAGTAAAAAATCCAGTAAAATATTTGCCAAAACTTGATCGTGTTTGTTTTATTTGTTTTGATTGATAGTTCCTGATTTTAGGAGATACACCTACAGGACAAGATTGTGAGTCTAGTTTTGATGTTATGACTATTTGTATAAGGCACGACAAAGCCTGGTTTTAGAAAGACATGTATTGTATAAGACATTGAGTCAGATGTCGTTGATGTGATAACCTGTATAAGGCTATGTTGATTTGATTGACAATGTCTATATGCAGGAAGGACTCATCCTGTATAAGACATAGATTATTTTACTGATATCGGTATTCAGGAAGGACTAATCTTGAATAAGACCCAAGTTGATTGTTTTGATGATGTCTGTTTCCAGGAATGACACATCTTGTAGCAATCATAAGTTGATCTGTTTTGGTTGTTGCTTTGACAATTTGTTTGATTTGGCTTAGAGAATTGCTGACTTGTTCACCAGATTGATGCATGACCTGATATGACATGTTGAAAATTGACTGTGTGTGATGACAAACCCTAAAGGACTGACCTAGTGCGGCCTCGGGGGCTCATCAATTGATGGCCTTGCCTACATTATACATGCAGAGACCTCATAGTTTGACTTGACTTTGACTGAAAAGACTGACTACAAGTAGAAGACGTGTGTGATAGTGAATGTGACAAACCCTAATGGACTGACCTAGTGTGGCCTCGGGGGCTCATCAATTGATAACCTTGCCTATGTTATACACATAGAGACCTCATAGTTTGACATGACCAATGACCTTGGCATATAGACATATGGATTGAGTCATGATTTTATACCAACAAACTTGAAAGGACTGACCTAATGCCTCGGGGGCACATCGGAAGATGACCTTGCCTACGTCTAGTCACAGAGGCAACATAGTTCAACAAATGAAAAAGACTAGCAAGTGTGACTAAATTTGACTCTGTTTTTTTATTTTTGAAATGTTTTGATTTTTTTTCTTTTTGAAGTTTTCTGATGTTTTTGGATTTTTCTATTGTTTTACGTCTTCAACATTGCCAATGTAAGAACCAATATGACGCATGCCAAGTGTTTTCCCCCAGTTGAGTAGAAGACCAATTGATTATGAATAGAATAAAATGGGGGATATGAAATGCACTTGATGTCAATCGTTCCAAGTTATGGGAAAGATTACCAAGTATTACCAATGATATGTGCAAGCAATGGATAATAAAGATAAGTGATATGTACAGGGATAGGTAGTATGTACAGGGATAAGGGATATGTACAGGGTAGTGGACTATGTATAGGGATGTCAGATTAGAATAATAGTAGATAAAGGAGTAGAGTCAACTACACATGGAGCCTATTTGCCAGGTTTTCACCATGGTACTTATTCAAAGCGCCACAAAAGTGGTTTTCACTATTGGACGAATTATTTGTCTTTATTGTTTTCTAGATTTTTTTTTTAATTTTTTTTTTTGATGTTACCAAAATGCCTGTTTGCCAGGTTTTCACCTTCGTAACGATTTTTTAGATTTTTTAAATTTTTTTGTATTTTTGCTAATTAAGATAAGGCCCTTAGAAGCTATGCATAGAACTTCTTCAGATGAAGACTATTGATTGGGGAGGACAATGGTTCCCCTTCAGGAGTAGAGATTTGATATGCTCTTGATCCAAAGGCTTTTGTAATAATATACGGTCCTAACTAGTTAGGTTCAAATTTTCCTGGTTACTCTCTATTTGCTTGATTCTTTGGGTTCTTCATTAAGACCAGGTCACCAATGTCAAAGTTTCTATTCAAGACCTTCCTGTTATAGCTACAACGAAGGTGATTTTGATATGCGTGGAGATGGTCTAGTGCCTTATTTCTTTGCTTATCTAGGAATCCTAGCTTATGGAGTCTCTATACTTGGTACTCTTTATCATCAATGTGCCCTTTCAAGGATATCCTTAGGGAAGGAATCTAGACCTCAATAGGAAGAATGGCTTTAGAAACAAATACCAGTGAATAGGGAGTGGCACCAGTGGGAGTACAGATGCTTGTGCGATAAGCCCATAGGGCGGGATTACACTGTAAAGGCCAATCACGACCAACATCATTAACAGTCTTCTTGAGGATTCTAATGATAGTTTTGTTAGATGCCTCTACTTGTCCATTACCATGTGGGTAGTATGCAGTGGAAAAGTGATGTTGAATATGAAATTCATCACAAAGATGGAACACTTCTTGATTCTTAAATAGGCGGCCATTATCCGTGATTATGGATTGAGGGACACCATACCGACAGATGATATAGTTCAGGATAAACTTAGAGATCTATGTGCCGGTAATGTATGTCATAGGAATAGCCTCAATCCATTTCGTAAAGTACTTAGTGGCAGTGATGATGAATTTGTGGCCATTAGATGATGTGGGATGGATCTTACCTATGAGGTCGAGTCCCCATTGGGTGAAGGGCCATGGTGATGTTATAGGATAGAGCTCCTTTGTTGGTGCATGTATCAAGTCTCCATGAACTTGGCTTTGGCGACATTTCTTTACAGAGACATATGAGTCCTTTTCCATAGTAGGCCAATAATAACCCAGTCTCATAATATTTTTGGGAAAGGTAGGACCGCTAGAATGGGAACCACATATACCCTGATGCACCCCATGCAAGGTTACTTGTGCTTCATTGGAATCAAGACATCTCAGTAGGGTATTATCTAAGGCGCATCTATATAAGGTGTCTCCAACGATGGTGTATTTGGCTGACTTGCAAAGGAATGTCCTATTTTGGTTATTTGAAAGGCCAGGGGGTATGATTTCAGTATGGAGGTAGTCATGGATTTCTTTGTACCATGGGGAATCAGGACCAACAATGTCACATACCATCTCAGAATCTGGGATATCGTAGGCTGGGACCAGCAACTATTCTACCAAGAACTCAAACTTAGGCACATTGCTAGGAATGTCTAGAAGTGATGCAATAGTAGCCATAGTGTTTGCTGCCCTATTTAACACACAAGGTATTTGATGAAATTCAACCTTGTCAAAGTAATCTTTAAAGCTATCATACATGCATTAGTATGGAGCAAGCTTCTCATCCTTAGTCTCATAATCATCATTTACCTGTCTGATTACTAGTTGAGAATCGCCATATACATGTAGATTCTTAATTTTTCACTTGACTTCCATGCGTAACCCTGTCACTAGAGCTTCATACTCTGCTATGTTTTTAGTACATGGGAATGCAATCCTAAATTACTTAGGGATGGAATCACCCTATGGTGTGATTAATAGTATACCAACCCCTGAGCCATGATTTGTATGTGAGCCATTAAAGTACAGTTTCCATGTTGTGTTTGTGTCAATTGTGAATATAAATTCATTAGGAAAGTCTGCAACTAATTGGTGATCTGCTTGTATTAGTGTGTCAGCTAACTAATTAGCAATGACTTGTCCTTTAATAGCCTTTCTCTCTACATACTGGATATTGTACTCACTAAGTATCATAACCCATTTGGCAAGTCGCCCTGTTAATGTTGCTTTGTTGAGAAGATATTTCAAAGGATCTATTTCGGAAATCAACATTGTTTGATGGTTTAGCATATAGTGCCTTAGTTTTAGAGTAGCAAATACTACTACAAGATAGGCACATTCAATGGTACTATAGTTGAGCTCATAACCTATCAAAGTTCGACTGATATAGTATACTACCCTTTCATGACCTTCATCGTCATTTTGTGCAAGCAATGCTTCGAGAGATGAATGGGTTGTTGTAATATAAAGAATCAGTGGTCATCCTTCAATAGGTGGCATTAAGACTAGTGGTGTGAGTAGATATTCTTTAATCAGATGAAAATCCTCTCTACACATAACTGTCCATGCAAAGGGTACCCCTTTCTTAAGTAAATGTTGAAAATGATGTGTCTTATCTACTAAATGCACTATAAATATTTTGATGGATTGAAGTCGCCCTTGTAATGTCCTTAGCTGACTAAGATTGGTTGGTGGAGGCATGCCTATGATTGCTTTTACCTTGGCCGGATCTACTTCAATGCCTCGTCTAGAAATGATATAGCCTAAAAGCTTTCCTGACTTTACTCTAAACACGTATTTCTTGGGATTGAGTCTCACTTTATACTTCTCCAGCCTTTGAAATATCTTGTCTAAAACTTGTAAATGTTCTGCCCTTGTGTTGTATTTTACTATAAGGTCATCAACATAATCCTCCATAAGAGTGTGTACTAGATCATGAAAAATGGTCCAGTCATGGCACGTTGATAGGTTGCTCCATCATTTTTGAGTCCAAAGGGAATAACATTCCAGCAATACGTTCCCCAAGGACAAGTGAAAGTTGTCTTAGGTTGGTCTTCAGTTGCAATTTTTATTTGATTATATCCTGAAAATCCATCCATAAGGGACAACATCTCATACCCTAGTGTCATGTCTACTATCATGTCTATGTTAGGCAAAGGGAAGTCATCCTTAGGACAAGCCTTGTTGATATCTCTGAAATCGGTGTAAATGCAGATGCCCCTTGTTGGCTTAGTGACTGGTACAAGATTGGAAATCCAATCTACATAGTTGATTGATCTAATGAAACCAACATCTAACAATTTCTTGAGTTCTGCCTTGACAACTAGAGCAATCTGTGGGTGCATTTTCCTCAATTTTGATTTCACTAGTTTGACACCTGGTTGTAAGGGCAAGTGATGTAGAACAAGTTCAAGATCCAACCTAGGCATGTCTACATATGACCAGGAAAAATTTATCTACCTCTCTGTAAAGAAGTTATGGAATTCTGGTTGCTCTTATGTGGTTAATGACGCTGCAAAATAAACCAGTCAATGATTCTCTTTTGTGCCTATGTTTACTTCTACTGATTCTTGAACAAGCATGGACGAATTTTCCTATGCAACTGGGAGAATGTTCAAACCTCCATCCTTAGGTGCCTCAGAGAGGTTTTGGCCTTCGGATACGTCCTTTATTTTGAATTTTTCATTGTCTAGAGGAGCCTTTCAGTTTTCACCTAGAGACTCGTCCTTTTCATCTTTTTTATTATTTTTCTCATTTTTGCGACTAGAGGGTTGAATAGATTCCCCAAAATATGCTTTTTTTTCCAAGTCAATGGTAAAACCAACCTTGTGATCACTGCTAGGTATGCCCTCTCGTAATCCCAAGAACTCAGCAATTGCTTCGTCATTCTCAAAAATGTCTAAGATGGGTGGGTCTTGTTGATCCCAATCAATGAGTTGGGGATAAACTAAGGGCATGTCATTGTCGGAGTTATCAAAGTTTAACAGAGTCAAGGTAAGGATTGATTTGTTCATATGGTCAAAATTCTTGTACTAAGTCATGTTTGCTCTTTGGTTTGGATCTAGGTGGAGTGAGAGGTGGGCCTAATGCTAAGGTTTGGTTATCTAAAATAGATGTATCAGGTTGCCAAGAGGTAGGATCAAGTGATTCCCAATAGTAATGTTTAAACCATTCCTCTTTTGTCATATTCTTTGGTGGAAAGGAATTCAACGGATTTGGTGAGGATCTCAACATTAAATCAAGCTCTCCAAATAGCTTGTCAAGGTCCATGGAAGAGGTAGAGGATAGGGAATCCCACTCATATTTGTTCGAGTTAGGGGAGTCATAGTGGTGTTGGTCAGATGGTTCGTGAGATGTCTCAATATCTTTTGAAGCACTTACTTCCTTGATTAAGGGTGATGTGGTACTTGGAACACCAATCTGAATCGGTTGAAACCCAAGCCCTAAGCCTTTTGGCCACTAAGAAACAAATATTGGTTCAATCCTCCCATCTTGATTTAAGCCTAAACCACTCTGTCCATTATATCCCTTGTTCTGCATGATTGTGAAGCCTTTTCCATATAGATTTGTAGGAATGTGAGCAAGTGAGAGAGGTTCTTCATTACCTTCCTTATATAGCCAGGAGGTGACATCTTCTGTATTTACGGCTTTTGTGCTTAATTCTCCCCATTTAGTGAAAGTTGTTGTAGGAGGAATGTGTATAGTAACCATAGATTGCCTCCTATCTGGTGTAGGTAAACTGTACGACTTAGGAGGAATCAAATGGCTAACACAATAAGATGTTTCATGTAATATTCTCCACAACCCTTGTCTTGGATCTCAACCCTAGGAGTGGTAGGAAATGAGGGTGAAATAGATGTTCGAGTGAGTGTGGATGGATTGACATAGTGAGATGAATTGGATGATGAAGCCTCCTAGTTTACTGACACTTGGCGTTGGGGTATCTCTTTTAGATTGGTGCAATATTGGAATGGATCTGGGTCGCCATCTATAGTTATTTTAGTGTCATTGTAAGGGAATTTGAGACATTGATGTTATGTGGAAGGGACTGCCTTCATGGCATGAATCCATGGTCTGACTAGCAAAAGGTTGTATGGAAGGGTGAGATCCAAGACCTGGAATTTCATCTCCATTACTACAAGACCAATTCTAATAGGAAGTGCTACCACCCCCTTTGATTTTCGTTCCTCATGATCATCATAAGATTTTATGACAATACTTTTGGTTGTGTCTACGCATGCTTCTGAGAAACCTAATGCTTTAATTAGTTTTAAAGTGCACATATTTAACCCTACTCCTCCGTCTACCAAAACTCATCTAACTTTGGTGTCATCAACAAGGTCTTCAAGATGTAAAGGTTCCTTATGGTTTGTCTTTTCAGTCGCGTAGTCTTATTCAGAAAATGTGGCATGATGATTATAGGTCAAGTAGCCCACCATTTCTTGGAAATGATTGACATCGAGATCATTTGGGATAGTGGTGTTTTGTAAAGCTTTATATAAAATGGATCGATGCTCAGGGGAGATACGCAATAGTTCCAAGATTGAAATTTGGCCTGAGGTCTTCCCCAACTGGTCAAGTAAGTTATATTGTGACTTGGAAGGCTATGGTGTTTGCTATGATGGAGGACATTGGATAGTGATCTTAGTACGATGAGTGTTGACAACACACTTGAGAGTTGTATTTATGGTAATGGTATTGATATTCTCATCAACAATGCGAAGGTGATTAATGGTTTTGCCACTATTATAATCATGCTTGATATTTGCATAGTTGGCTCACATATTGGTCTTGGTACTCAAACTAGGGACATTTCCTTTCCCATGATCATTTAGTGCATCCGAAAAGACTTGATGATCAATGTTTGATGACTTTTGTTTTTGTCCACTAACTTCAATTATTCTCATTTCAACACGATCCTATATGATATTTTTTAGTTGGCGACAAGTTTGTAGGTTATGTCCCTTAGTTCTATGATAATCACAAAAGGCATTGTCATCCCAGCAAACTTGTTTAAATTGTTCTAGATCGTATTGTCTTGGCTCTTGAAGTTGTATAAGATTATGTTGTAACAATTGTTTAAATATAGACTCGATGGGTTCCCCTAAGGGAGTGAACTCACGTTTTTGAAACCTACTCTGTTGTGGTGGACATTGAGTATTATGGACCTTGTTGGGAGGTTGATTGACAACATTAAGTTTGTTGGCTCAAGGGTTAGGTCCTTGTAATGTGATGATTGGTCCTTCTTGAACAATTTTAGCATCCACTACCCCATCATTGGTGACATTTTTGTTCCGAGACCAAAATCTATTTCTATCATTGGGGGTGTTTTGCACTATTGAATTTCTATTGGGTGTTGATGTCTTAAGTTCTCCTTTTTCAATGAGATATTTTTCTATTATAACCCCTTTTTCCACTAGTTCTGAAAAAGATGTGCAACAATGTACCCTTAGGTTACTCCTCAGTTTTGCATGAAGGTTTTCTTGGAACATAGTGACTTTTTGTTTTTTAGGTATCTCTATAGGACATCAGTTGGCTATAGTCTTCCATCTTTGGAAGAAAGTGATGAAAGTTTCACCTTCGTCTTGTATTGTGTGACATGAGGTTGCTATATTTATCTCATGATCTATGTTGAAGAAGAATTGCTCAATAAATTTCTCAGCCAGTTCACCCCAAGATTTGATGCCATAGTCTAAACCTGAAAACCACTCTAGTGCAATTCCTACAAGACTTCTTGCAAATAGTTTCATAAGATGTGTGGGGTCATAAGCAACATCTATGCACATGGTAGAAAATTACTTTATATGTTCTATCAGATTCTGTTTTCCATTGTACTTAGGGAGATTTGGTATGACATACCAGCGAGGGAAAGACGTCATGTAAAATGATCTATCAAAGGGAAATGGACATATGTCCTTTGTTGAAAAGGATTTCTTAGTTGACAATGCCATGTTATCCATTTGTGTTTGTAGTGCATGCATTTGTGTTTGCAAGATGTCAACCTGGGTTAATGATGTGTTGGACGAATTATGTGGATCTATGTATGTATTTTGAAATCCAAGGTATCATGATGGGTTTCAATTGAATGTTGGTATTTGATATGGATTTGGATTTAGAATGTTGGTGAATGTGTTTTGATTCAGAACCTGTGTGAATGGGATTTAACTGCCAATCTGGGAGAATGGATTCTGATTTGGAATCTTTGTGAATACATTCTGACTACCAATTTGATATAATGGATTTTGACTACCAACCTGGGAGAATGGATTTTGATTGCCATACTGGAAAAAGGGAATCCCTCCTGTCTGTGTAGTTTGTGGTATATTACTAGTGACATGAACACTAGGTATGGTTGTTGACAGTGGTATGGTACCAATGAAACTAACATTCGGTGTAGAAGCTAACATTTTAGATCTTTTATTCCCAACAATAGGACCAAAGGGAGTGGACGATGATGCCCCTATAGTGAAATTAAATCTTGATGTCATGCCAGACATACCAAATGGAGACGTATGGATTGTCGTACTCTATGTAGGTATGCCAGATGGTACATGGTTGTACTAACTTGGGGTATAGAAGTACTAGCAGTCGTTGTTGTTGTCCCTTGTGTAGGTTGAGTTTGTAAGGTGATAATATCAAATCCTGTAGCTAAGGTAGCACCTTCAGCTAACAATTTGGCTAAGTAGCATTGATGATCATTTGCTAGATACTCATCTACAAAAGAGGCAAACTCAAGGTCCTGTGTAGTAGTCTCTACGTCTTCTGTTCTAATGTGTCCTTGAGGATCTCTAGTAGTGAATTTGTCCAGAAAATTCCTGTGAGGTCTCGACGAGAATGGGTTGATGAATTCATTTGGGTTCGACATCTTTTCTCTCTCTTTTCTCTTAGACCTAGTTTCAACCATGTAAGATAAGCTCAATATGCGAGGAATGCAAAACTATGTCTATGGGCAGTGTGACTCTAGTCTATGTTTTTTGGGATTTTCTAAATGCAAAATAAGGAATGTTCTATGATGACGCAAGTCTAAAATGACCTTATCTAAAGATGAAAAGTCTAAACAATCTTCTAAGGTAATCAATTATGTAAATCTGAGATGAGGGTACCAACTACCTAAAGTCTAACCAAGGTGTCAATTTAGTTATGTCAAGGAACCAAAGTAGGACTAGGATAAAGATAAGTTGAGTTTCCTAACTAGATTGATGAGCTAGGAGGACTCTTTGTAGGATAAAGGATATGATGAAAGGACTAGGTTCAATGACAAATTTCATTGACACTATGATTTTTCTAGAGTGTAGAAAATGGACCTATTCTAAAGTTTGTAAAAGTGAACCCCCCTAAAAGTTTAATCTAAAGGCAATATGTACTCAAAGATGAAAAACTCAGAATTAGGATGACTATAGTAATAACTAAATGATACCTAAAGGATGCAAAATTGAGCAAATCGTTTTAGCTTTCTATCCAAGGACTACTGTGAAAAGAAAAATAAAAAACTAGTATGACCCTATCGATTGAATAGTGGCTATAAATTCTGGTTTTCCAACACTTAGGAAGATGCGTCTCAGAATTTCACAGATGCGATTATGTTTCACAGTTGCAATTTTTTGGTAATTAGTTGTGAGTTTTTGGTGAAATTCAGTGTCTGTGTCAGACAGATGCGGTATAGTTTCTCACAGATGCGAATCGTAATGGAAATTGTGACTTAGATTGTAACAGATGTGGTTTGCCTAAAATTTGTGCATCGGTAAAGTTTTGCGATAGTGGCAAATGTGTTGTTCAAGATCACAGTTGTGGCTCATCTTGTCAGATGCATCACAAAATATCACAAGTGTGGTTTCCTAAAGTAGATGCAGTTTACGATAGAGCAAATGCGAGCTAATCTGGCATATGTGACTCGATAGATCAATTGCGACTCTCTACTGAACAGTTGCGACTCTTTTGATAGTTGCATGTTTTCAATGAATTGAGAGATAAATCTGGTGTTATTTTTTGTGATCAAGTTCTGGAAAACAAAGACAATCATAAGACAAAGTGTTTTCAGTTTGATTTCAGACTCAAAGAATGTTTAATTTGACAACAAACGAGCACATCCTAGGCTATGTAGGATAGTATTTACTGAGTTCTCACTTGGGTTTCCCCAGCTACACTTATTCAAGGCGGATGATTAGTAGCTTGACCCCTTTGGCTCCCCTCCATGACTCATTAATCTCATTCAGGGCAGCCAAGCTACATTACCCATGAACATCCCATGGCATAATTTCATCCTACACATGAACTGTAAGAATATGAGATGGCTTCACAGGTCTAACCTACTACATTAGTAAATAGAAGGATTTTGGACACTACAAACAAAGGTTTTTAATTAGGGCATTTCGTTCATAGGCCATGATCCATGCAGTGAGAGTCCCCTTTCAAATCCATCTCGTTGGAACCTTACACATGATTCTTGGGCTTTCCCCAAGAATCCACTTTTATATACCTGCTAGAAGTCCCTCAGGTTCAGGGTGCTATCGATCTGAGTCATCCTAGGGTGAGTACTTTTACCCACCAGAACAAGCCCAAGTTCTAGAGTCAGTAACCATTTCTCTTACACCTAGGATCACACGAATGCATAAGGGGAGAGGATACTTCGATATACCAAATCGTAAAGGGTAATTACACAATTGTGCTTTTGCACCAAACACAGTAGACACTTGTTAATTTTATTCCAAATGAAAGATTTGCTACACTACCAAACAATCTGTTTCAAAAATTTAACTAGGGTCTTTGACATGCGTTCTGCACAAGGATTCATTAGTACTTTAATATTGGTCTTTGACTATCAATCTGCAAAAACTTCATTAACTCCTCAAGACACACGCTAAAAACAAAAGATTAGTGAAAATAAAACAAAAAAGGAAACTATAAATTGAAAGTCTAAACCTAAAAATATACCAGTCGGATGTGTCATTTTCTCTGTCAAATGTGTTGTGGTATTTTACCAGTCAGTTGCAACTCAAAAAATGATAGATGTGTGATTATTTTTCAAATGTGTCGTTTACGGTCTCAGATGTGGTCAAGAAATTCAATTGCATCGCTTCAGATATCAGATGCGGTCTAGTATTTCAATTGCATCGTTTCATCAAGCTGATGCGTCTTCAAATGTCAATTATGGCATTTCATCAAGCAGATGTGTTGTTTCGTACAAAAACCTGCAAAATCAAATAAAAGTCAATGGATATGCGAAGATGGTGTCTTCACGTCGAATTCACCAAATGTAGCTCAGAGAAAAACACACGAGAGGGTTAAGCAATTCAAATCTAATCTAATTCAAACCATACTAACGAATCCTCAAAGCTTAGATAATCGAGGACAAAAGAAAGCTAAGAACAACATGCATAAAAGAAAAGATTTTACCAAACATGTGATCAATTCCGTTGAATAACCTCCATTATTCTTCTCCATTTCGTCCGTGTAGTGTACTTGCCCTTAAATTTTCAAAGTTCGTGCAAGCATGGGCTAAGTGTTTTGATTAAGACAAAACATCGAAGATTCAAAATAATTTCTCTAAAATTCATACGATTTCAGGAGAGATTGAAATGATGAATGACAAATCAATTTATAGAAAATTGATCATTCGAATGACAGGTCAGGATTGAAAGATCAACAGACGGTTGAGATCGAAAGATTAGACATGCATTATGATAACTATTAGTAGTGACATGAGTGATACAAATTAGAAATAGAAATAAAGATTAAATAAATGATTTAATCTTCGAGTTTGGTATTCAAAAATAGAAGAATAGTCTTTGCATGACAAAGATAAAGATGGATTAAAGCAACTCTGTGTTCAAATGCACACACAAGATTTAATTAATTAAATAGGAATATTTAATTAATATGCATGTACACGCAATTAAGTTAGAACTAGATGACTGAATGATATGACAAATAGATTACTCATGAAATCCATTCAGACACTAATCCAGAGTTAACTGACCGATTAAAATAAATGTCAAATAAGAGTGAATACTTAGATAATTTGCACAATTATCTAAATATAGAGGAATGTGTTAAAATAGATTTTTACGAATTAAATAATTCATTTAATTCAAGATTTGATATTTGAAGAATAATTAAATAAATAAGATTTATTTAATTAAGTGATGAAGGGATTTAAATGAATAATTAAATAAATAAAGGATTTATTTAATAATTATAGTTGACATATGATAAAGGTGGGGAATTAAATAAGAATTTATTTAATTTGACAAGAAGGATAAGGTTAATTAGTAACATAATTAAATAAAAAACATTTATTTAATTAATCAGATAGAATAAAGAAAAGTGTGAATTAATTAAATAATTATTTAATTAATAGAAGAAATGAAGACTTTAGAGAATAATTAAATAATTGACATTATTTAATCATGACCATAGAAATACGAATTATGATGAATATTGAAGTCGTAGGATTAAACCAGATTTCAGTGTCTATAATATGCATATGTCATATTTTATCATGGTGTGTGGCATTTCAGATTCCACCATTGCTTACCATGGTCATCCGGCTAAGCGTGCCTACCTCAATCAAGTTCTCGTCCTTCAACCTATTTCCTACATACACGTTCTTACACTTGTCCACTTATTACTAACCTTCAACTAATGATCACATAAGAACAATAATTTCTTAAATTAGGAAATTACGTAATATTCATTTTCATTTGCATCATCGCATTCTTTCCATTTCATAAATAAAATGCTAAATTCTATTTCCAATTATTTCAATTTCCCAATTTTAAAATACATAAATAAAATCGAGATATGATAGTTATTATCATTATATTATAATTGGTTAAGTTGATAGCTTACATGTACTTAAATAATAGTCATGGGTTAAAAGCGAGATCAAAGATCTTATGCAAGAGGAGGGAATGAACCCCCTCTAACATTGTGGGGTGATTTATGAAGCCTTTGATTCCCACAAGGGGATATGTAGGAAGGGTCATCACGAACCCTCAAGGATTAGGTTGTAGGTCTAGGAAATACCTTAACCTTGGGACCTTAACACTCTTTTGTGCAAGCATGTAATTGGCAATAATGAGCTTCAATGCCACCATGGAATGGAGAAGTATTGAAGTTATCACTATTAAGTTTCATGGAAGGTACTCAATTGTTTAAGATGGTAGATGTTGTGAATGCAAAAGAAAAAAATGTAGTGCTCGAGGGGCAGATTTTACAATTGGATATGCACATGAAACAAACAAAAAATAAATGTGGTTCTAACTAATCTAGTCTTACATGGTGGCTAATGAAAAATTCCCTAAAATAACTTGAGCACTAAGAATCCATAGAGCATGGGGTCTAACTATAAATAAACAACAATAAACATTAGGACCATAGATTGCGAGGAGCACACCTTCACAATGTTGTCACTAGTTTGGAGATTGTCAAATCTATGAATATCTGCTTATATTCTTATTACAAAGGCACGAACACATGGAAACAAATATGTAGGCTATCCTACATAAGCAAATAGAGAGCCATCTTGAAAAAACATCTATAAATAATCCCTAAATACCCAATTATTATTATCTCAATTTGAAATGATTGTAAATTTATATTTCACCTTTAGCTATGAAATTAAAAGGAAGTTTTCTCATTTTTTAATTTTTTTGAATTATTTAATAAATTATTGTCTAAAATGAATTAAAAAGATTATTTTACTACTTTGCAATAAAAAATATTATAGTAGTTGTAACTATTTGAATTTTTAATTGTGATTATTTTCACCCACTTTTTCTCTGAATGGATGTAATATTATCTTTTAATTAGTAATATATACATTATTCATAAAAAAATACTATAATAATTTTCATCCTTCACTTTAATATATTACATATATTTTATATCATCTTCTATATAATTAAAGAATTGATTATGATTTTTTAATTGAAGTATAATTTCTAGATTTGATTGTGTTGTTATTTTTTCATCAAAGTTTCGAATCATTGTGATTCTATGATCCATCAACTGGATTTGTTCCTTCAACTCTCTTTTATCCTGATGATGGTTTGTGAAGTATGATTTGAAATGTTGATGAAAAAATAACCACATAATCAAATCTAAAAATTGTACTCCAATTACAAAATGGATTGTGGAAACATGATATCTTGATGATTTTTTTATCTAACAAAATTTTATTCTAATTGAAAACTATAACCCATTAAAGTTATAGATATAACTATGCTGAGAAGTGTCCTACCAATGAGTTGATGTACATTTAAAACATCTGCATTTATTACTAATATTAATATTTTTAACATTTTACTTTACCAACAAAAAAAAACAACCATTCAACATTTCAATTACAATTTATCATCCAAAACCAAAAGAGGTAAGTCAATAGTTCATTGATTTTTGTTTGTTTATGCTCTATTTTTTTTGTTTGACTGCTTCTTTCAGTTATTCGGGCTGGGATGTGCCTCTTTTGCGTGCATCTGTACTCTTGTAAATTCTTTTTTTATATTAATATAATGCTTTTCTCAATAAAAAAAATAGTTCATTGATTTGATTGTGAAGTTGATTGGTTTCATGAAATGAACCCACCAAAGATTAGATTTTGCTGACTGCAAAATTCCGACAAGATGAGGATAAGATTGAGATTTTTGACCGTATCTTTTAATTACCCTCATCTAGAATGAAAGTACACAAACCAGAGCACTTTTATTGAAAGTATCAAATGGCTTCGTTGCTAGGAAACATCACGGCAATCCTGCATATAAATTCCAAAAATGGCAAAGGCTATAGAGACAACAAAAAAAGGCATGGAGGAAGCCATGCATGCTGCATCCCATGGTGACGGCCCCGTGCAATCCTGCAGCCGTCAGACTTTGTCAGCAGCGCCGTATTGTCTGCCACATACGTTATCGCTTGCAACGAATATTTTAACCTTGTTCCATATGATTTCTGTTTTTTTTTACATTCAAGGTTTTATTTAAAAAATAAAATATGTTAAGTTGCATATGATTTTTTTTAACAAATATTTAACGCTTAAATTAAAATATTTTAACATTGCATAAGACTTTTTTTTTTTAGGCATATGTTTTATTAACATATTTTATATTTTATGTTAAGTTTTTTATTATTTGAAAAGAAAAAATAATTGTATTAGATAAGTAAAAAATTAAATCAAGTAAAAATTTATTTTTAAATATAAGAATATTATTATATTATATAATTTTATAATACATTATTAAATATTATTATGTTATCTTATATTTAAAAATAAAATTTTACTTGTTTTGATTTTTCACTTATCTAATACAACTATTTTTCCTTTTTCAAGTAATAATTTTTTTTGTATAAATGATTATAGATTTTTCAAAATTATGCTAAATTTTTTATTATTTGAAAAGAAAAAATAATTGTATTAGATAAGTAAAAAATTAAATCAAGTAAAAAATTATTTTTAAATATAAGATAACATAATAATATTTAATAATGTATTATAAATTTATATAATATAATAATATAATATATAACTTAAAATATTCATAAATTTTAACTTAAAATATTATAAATTGTAAGTCTTCTAGTCTTGCTGCAACTATTTCTTTTGCTCTTCTTGCAGCTCTTTGACTTGTATTGGTTCTTTTTTGCTGAATCTCTTCGTCTCTTGCTGCTGTTGAGTTCTTGAGAACTACTCATACAACTCCTTGTCTGTTTTATAATTGCAATTGTATTTGTAATTGCATTCCCTCAATATAAAAAAAAAACTATGTCTTCTCCCCTAGATGCCCATTCTCCAACAGTTGTCTAATAAATAAAATAAAATTTAAAACAAATTATATCACACTCAAATTCAGAAGCTACCTAGAGACTTCTGTTTTCAAGCTTATTA
This sequence comes from Sequoia sempervirens, assembly GCA_007258455.2. Lineage (NCBI taxonomy): Eukaryota > Viridiplantae > Streptophyta > Pinopsida > Cupressales > Cupressaceae > Sequoia > Sequoia sempervirens. The sequence goes on from VDFB02193867.1 coordinate 528,178,910, forward strand.
AATAAGTAAATGAATTATCACTACAGTTGTTCTCTTGTTTGTACTCCGTCAAGAAAAGATGCCTTCTCCCCCTAAATAATCAATTATAAGATATAAAAAATCTTGGTAAATTGTAGGAAAAATAGGAGAGGAAATGAGGGGTAAAATAGGGAAAATTGCAGAACCTATATAGTTAGAGACCTTCACTTAAACCTCCCCTACCTTATGCTAAAAACTCCCTAGTCTCCTCAATTGTTGGTGGTGTGATGAATGTAAGTTTAGATACTGGTTGTGTCAAATCTGAGCTCCTCAAACATGGATGTTGTGTAGAGAGTCTTAACATAGCTAAATGAATTAACAAACAAAGTTGTCGGTTAATATAACTCTTTAAGGGAAAAATAGCTTCGAGTGAAAGTAATCTTTGCTTGAAGGTATTATTTTATTGTTTTTATTAGTGGAGACCTCCAAATGAAGGCGATAAGGCAATTAGATCAAGCCATAAACCTATCTCATCTCGAATATACAATTGATGCAAAGGTTAAATAGGTTTTTCCTAAAACTATTATAGATGTTAAATTGCATTTAATTAATATTTATATAATATGTATTTAAATGAAAATAAAATAATATAATTTTACTGTGTAAATTTTTTGTTATAGGTACCTTCAATTAAGAATCCCTAACATTCAAGTAACTCGTGAAAATTTTGGAATAAGTTTAAGAAATTGTATTATTTCGAATACCATTTTATTTTTATTAAAATATTTATTGCTGGTGATTTTAATTATTGAATTTTTGAAGGTTTTAATTTAATTTAATTTTCTTATTGAATTCAAAACCATTTATAGACGCCATATGCAATTGAAACATCAACTTCGTAGCATAGAAGACATCTTCTTCTTTACTTGCAATTCCATAAAATTATGAATTCTCTTTCCATTTTAGGATTGTACAGATAAGTATTATCACCTTTTTTAATTGACAGAAGGCAAGCAGAAATTTTTCTGTTCTTTTCTTGACGAAGTCCAAACAAGAGTACAACTGTAATGATAATTCATTTGCTTATTTAATAAGCTTAACATAATTTGATTTTAATTTAATTTTACTTATCAGACAACTGGGGAATCAACATTTAGGGGAGAAGACATAGTTAGGCATCTTTTTCTTTTTATTTATTTTTTATATTTTATTTGTAAATGAAAAAATCTATTGATGTCTTTTTTAATAAAAAAATATCTTAATATCATATTAAAAATAAAAAATTTACATCATCATTTGTTAATAAAAAAGTTTACATCATTATTTGTTATTAGATTTAGAAGAAATCAGAAAGACTAGAAGTTAAACATTATGAAACAAACAAAAAATTCAAAGATGCTTTTGAAATAACATTTAAATTTTTATTTAAAATCATTTCACCTAATTTATTTATTTTATTTTTAATAATATATTTAAAAAATATTTTTTTTAATTTTATAATTTTAAATTATTTAGAATGCTTTCATATGACAAAAATTAAATGCTTTTTTATATCTTACAATTTATTATTTAGGGGGAGAAGTCATCTTTTCTTGACGGAGTATAGACAAGAGAACAGTTGTAGTGATAATTCATTTACTTATTTAATAAGCTTATCATAATTTGATTTTAATTTAATTTACTTATCAGACAATGGGGAATCGACATTTAAGGGAGAAAATATGGTTAGGCATCTTTTTCTTTTTATTTATTTTTTATGTTTTATTTGTAAATGAAAGAATCTATTGATGTCTTTTTTAATAAAAAAATGTCTTAATATTATATTAAAAATAAAAAAGTTTACATCATCATTTGTTATTAGATTTTGAAGGAATCAGGAAGACTAGAAGTTAATCATTCTAAACAAACAAAAAAAATCAAAGATGCTTTTGAAATCACATTTTAATTTTTTATTTAAAATCATTTCACTTAATTTATTTATTTTATTTTTAATAATATATTTAAAAAATATTTTTTTATTTTATAATTTTAAATTATTTAGAATGCTTTCATATGACAAAAATTAAATGATTTTTTATATCTTATAATTTATTATTTGGGGGGAGAAGGCATCTTTTCTTGACGGAGTACTGACAAGAAAACAACTGTAGTGATAATTTATTTACTTATTTAATAAGCTTGCAAGAACAGCAAAAAAAACAGTTGCAGCAAGACTAGAAGACTTACAATTTATAATATTTTAAGTTAAAATTTATGAATATTTTAAGTTATATATTATATTATTATATTATATAAATTTATAATACATTATTAAATATTATTATGATATCTTATATTATATTGTATTATGATATATTACTAAATATTATTATGTTATCTTATATTTAAAAATAATTTTTTACTTGATTTAATTTTTTACTTATCTAATACAATTATTTTTTCTTTTCAAATAATAAAAAATTTAACATAATTTTGAAAATCTATAATCATTTATACAAAAAAAATTATTACTTGAAAAAGGAAAAATAGTTGTATTAGATAAGTGAAAAATCAAAACAAGTAAAATTTTTATTTTTAAATATAAGATAACATAATAATATTTAATAATGTATTATAAAATTATATAATATAATATAATAATATTCTTATATTTAAAAATAAATTTTTACTTGATTTAATTTTTTACTTATTTAATACAATTATTTTTTCTTTTCAAATAATAAAAAACTTAACATAAAATATAAAATATGTTAATAAAACATATGCTAAAAAAAAAAGTCTTATGCAGTATTAAAATATTTTAATTTAAGCGTTAAATATTTGTTAAAAAAAATCATATGCAACTTAACATATTTTATTTTTTAAATAAAACCTTGAATGTGCAAAAAAAACAGAAATCATATGCAACAAGGTTAAAATATTCGTTGCAAGCGATAACGTAAGTGGCAGACAGTACGACGCTGGTGACAAAGTCTGATGGCTGCAGGATTGCACGGGGCCGTCACCATGGGATGCAGCATGCATGGCTTCCTCCATGCCTTTTTGTTGCCTCTATAGCCTTTGCCCTTCGCACTTCTAATTATTCTACATGGAAAATTCAAATCACTCCTAATTTTTTACAGCAGCTTACTTGGCAAGTCCCCTGCTTATAACTAAGGTTTCAAGGCAACATTATCAAATATGATGCCACACCAGCATGCTTTTTGTCAAGGTGTCCAAAAAGACCAAAAAAAAAAAGTGAGACCAATACTTGTGCATTCAATGCATGTTTTATTGAGTGCTAATGTGGAATCACATGATTGGTTGCTTTTTAGATCAAAGGAATACATTTTGTTTAATTATGGGTAGTCATCATCGAGACTAACAACTTTAAAGTCACAACTATTAGTCCAATATTAATAAAAATATTGGACATTATATAAACAACTACTATCACAACTATTGAACCATGCTCAGGGTCCTCTCCCCTAATGGACCAAAATAAACAACTGGTGGGATCTGTTCCCATTGTAAATAACTGAGAATTTTTAACTGGGAATTTTTCTGACAATGTTTTCTTCCCAGATGTTTGGTTGTGATTAACGCTTTTCAACTTAAAAAAAACCATTTTACAGTCAAAACACCATTTTACAGTCAAACTGAAAATTTACGAACAAAAAATGTGAATTTAATGGTTTTAGAAGCTACAAATCTACAAATGCTTCATTACCAAAACAGAAGCAGTCCAAAGAGTTGACATGGTACAATTTGTCCATTAGTTACCAAACCATGTGGTCTAGCCCAGAACCAAGCGGCCTTTTCCGCAGAGCTTCCAAGGACTTTGTATTTTCTCTTTCCTAACCGCTAAGAAAAATATTAGAATATTTGCAAAGTATCCAATATAAAATTTTCGTATGGGCGAAAATTTGAGATGACTTGACCCCGAGACTTTTTCTTCGCATGCGTTTCTCAGATGTTGCGCCTCTGCCGCTTCTGAATTTTTTAAGTTTATTTTTCGTTTAAATAAGAGAGGAAAGAAAAAAGAAAGATTGACATGACATTTCCACTGAGTGACTTGTCCCCCCTGAGATGACTTGTCCCCGAGACTTTTCTCCCTCTGCGTTTCTTAGATGTTGCTCTGCTTCTTCCTGAAAGTCTTATTTTTATTTTCGTTTACAGAAGAGAGGAAAGAAAAAACGGAAAAAAGAGTACTATAAAGGCACTTCCCCTCAAAATTCAAATGCCAAGCAAGTAGCAGGTGACAAGGCATGGATCTATATTTTACAAACCCTCCACAGTAAGTTCTCATTTGGGGTTACAAGTTTGAAAACATTTTTATGTAAAATATTTTTTTCATCTGTTTTAAAGATTTTTGGAGGAGATTGTGTGTATATTTTTGTCGTGATCAATGTTTCAGATCATATTGTTTCGATAATGTAGACTTCATAAAACTTAAGTGTAGTGGAAATGAGAGATGGGTTTGATAAAAATCAGTCAAATGTCTATTGTGTGCTCAAAAGACAATAGAAATCGTTTCTCGGAGAAAAATCGAAGCCAGTTTAATCAGAAAACCATTAAGGGAGTTTAAACTAAATGAGGCTTGATTTTTGCAATGCCCACATGATGCTAATTAGTAGATTTGTTTTCTACAGGTTCAGTGTCGGCCAGGAGCTTGCAACTTTGATTGCTACCTGTGGGATCCTGCCCAAGGCTTGGGAAGGGATATGTAGTATTTCCAACAATAAAGGAGACAGTTTTCTTCTGATAAAAGATGGAGGTGTAGCATATGTGATCTTCCCTTCGTTTCATGACGAAGATTTCATCGCCCCAGATAGCAAATATGGGGAGTGCAATATTCAGAATGAGAAAATCTTCTCTGCTGGTCTAAGGGGTGATGATGCAAAACCGGCTCTTGTTCACAAGGGAGCTCTCAACCGATTCCGGCATATTCTGGAAAAATCAGATTTCAAGGACAAGGTAAGTAGAACTTTTAATCCATATTATAAGGTTGCTTTGTGATGTAGGATCCTTACTCTTGCATTCCAAAATCGAGCACTAATCTGCACATAATTTTATCACTACCCACTTGCAGTTTTAATCTAATGCACTTTTCTTTGTTGATGTTATTAGTTAATGAGATATCTGATTGATTAGACTAATACTTGTTATTAAGTTTTTCCTATATATTATCATAGCTGCTACACACAGAATATTATACAACTCATCTATAAGTGCAGCAAATTAGCCCAAAGCTTATTGGTCTTAACCTTAGTAAAACTAAAACAATTGAATAATTGAATAAATCCCCTTTATCATCAGTTCTTACAGCGAAGGAATCTGTCCTAGGAAACTGAAGCTCCAGATAGAAAAGGTTTAAAGCTTAAATGTCATTCTTTAGAAAAGGAATACTAGAAATTTATGGTATATGTCAGGTAGCTTTGAAATCTGTCTATAATTTTATGACTATCAATCTTAGAATTATGTACTCCTGTATGCTTAGTCAAAATTTATGTAATTACAAAATTTATAATTTAGAGGGCATTTAGCACATGCTTTATTAGTATAAACAAAATTTTATCTATTTGAATTAATGAACAAATGTATGTGAATGTTTCTTATTAGATAAATATTTTTGATTGAAATAATGAATTAGAAAAGGATTTTGAGAGAGTTCTAAAACTTTAGAAATGTATTATGTTGTTTTTGGCTCTAGAAAATTCACAGCCAACAATTCATGGCAGGAAAATTCACCGCCATAACAAATTCACCTCAAGTTAAATTCACAACCAGCAATTCATCGCCACAGAAAATTAATTGAGATTAATTTTCTGTGGCCGTGAATTGCTGGTGGTGAATTTTCCTTGAGGTGAATTTGTCATGGTGGTGAAGTTCCCTGCAGTGAATTGTTGGCGGTGAATTTCTGAATATGAATTGCTGGCGGTGGTGAATTTTCTTTGAGGTGAATTTGTCATGGCGGTGAATTTTCTGACCTGAATTGCTGATGGTAAATTTGCTTGATGCTGTTGCTTTTTTGAAGCTATAAATATGATCATTCTTTATTAAATAAATATAATAATTTATTTTTAATAATATTTATAATATAATACTTTTGTTGTTGATTTTTAAAGTTTTATCATGAGATTAGAACTAGTAATGTTAAATTCAGTTTTAGAATGTTTTTAGAATATGAGTTAAAGGTGTTCAAGATTTCACTGAATGTCAGTTCACTGTCATATATAGATTCATAATTATAAAATTTAGATTCATTATTATAAAAAATTATTTTATGTTATAAATATAATCTATCTTTTATTGAATAAGCATAACAATTTTCTTTTGTTATGCAAGATCCCTGCTCTTGCTTTCCAAAATGGAACTCTGATCTGCAAATAATTTGATTAATACCCACCTGCAGTTTTAATCTAATGCATTTTTCTTTCTTAATGTTATTAACTAATGAGATATCCGATTGATCAGCCTAATATTTTTTTATGTTTTGTCTATATATTAGGATGGCTACCATACACATAATATTATACCACTCATCTAAAAGTGCAGCAAATTACCCGGAAGCTTATTGATCTTAACCTTAGTAACGTTAAAACCATTGAATAAATCCCAAGTACGATTATCATTAATTTCTTGCATCGAAGGAATCTGTCACTTAGGAAAGTGAAGCTCCAGATAGAAAAAGTTCACGAGCTTAAATGTCATCCTTTAGAAAAGGAATGCTAGAAATTTGTGGTATATGTCAATTAGCTTCAAAACCTGTTTATAATTTTATGACTATCAATTATCATGCATTCCTGTATGCTTGGTCATTCTCGATCTTCCTATAAGAAATATATGCAATCACAAATTTTATAATTTATAGGGCATTTATCGTTCTCGATCTTTCTATACAGAAATTTATGCAATCACAATTTATAGTTTACAGGGCATTTATCAAGATAAATTTTCTTTTATCTGTTAGAATTAATGAATTAATGTATCTAAATATTTTTATTAGATAAATATTTTTTATAAGAATTATGAATCAAAAGAAGGTTTTGAAAAGATCTCAAAACTTTAGAGGTGTCCAAGATGTTATTGGGTGTCTGTTTACTGTCATATTTAGATTAATAAATATTAGAGTTTATGTTGCTTCTTTGAAACTGTAAATATAATGCTATTAGATTTCCACAATTCATAGTGCTGAAGATTGTTAATTTCTAGATTTTTGATTGTGTTAGAGCTTTTTTGATTGTAAATATAGTAATTCTTTATTGAATAAATACAGCAATTTTCTTTTAAAAAGTATTTACTATAGTATTTTTGCTGTTAAGTTTCAATGTTTTATCATGGCATTAGAATTAATAGTGTTAGTTTCATTTTGGAAGTATGTTAGAGTCTTAGTCTTAGAGGTGTCCAAAATGTCACTGAGTGTTTGTTCACTGTCCTACTTAAATTTATGATTACAGGAGTTTATGTTGCTTCTTTGAAGTTATAAATATAATCATCTTTTATTAAATAAATATAACAATTTTTTTAATATAATATTTCTGCTGTAATTTTAAGAGTTACGTCATGATGTTAGAGCTAATTGAATGTAACTTCATTAGTGAAGTATCTAAAAAGATGAGAACATCTTGAAAAGTGATTCTTGTAAGAAATAGAATCTGTTGTAAGGAGAACAGTGTAAATATGACTGATTGGATAAGGAGCTCAAAATGTGTTGAAACCATTGAAAAGATCTATTAAACAAAAGTCTATTTGTTATCATTGAATGAAAATGCATCAAAAATGATATATTGGCTACAGGAGAAGGATGATCTATATTTAAAAAAATTATTTTACTTATAAACATTCTTTATTAACTAAATATAGCAATTTTCTACTATATTATTTCTCCTCTTAATTTTCAGGGTTTCATCATCACCTAGCAAAGAAAAAGTACTTGTTAGTCAAGGAAAGGAAAAAGAAATGGTGTTTTTAAAGTACGTCTGCAAGTGAATTGAGTCAAATGTTATTGTTGCTGGGCAAAGGTCAAAGTTCCTAAAATAGGCACCATAATGTGAAACATACAGGTTTGAACCCTGGTAAAAACAGCCCTTAATATTAGTATGCTCCAGTAACTCCATATTTTGGTAATCCAATATTTTTACATTTCAGAATTCCCAAGTTGTTGTGCCCTCAATATTCGTAAATTACAGTGCTCCATATTTTTATGTCTTGGGTATTATCAAGCAATATTTAACTGGTTTGGTTAATAAGGGGTTACAGAAGACCCCTTGAATTTTTGGCCTGATGTGTCACGGCCACAATGATATGAGGATCAGTCCCAATGGTTCAAGGAGAGACTTGAACCATGTCGTCCTCACGGTGATGCTCCAGCTTTAGCACTCTGTCACACAACGTTGGACAAATATCAATTATTGTCAATCAGATTTTCCTCAATTGTTCAATGTCATCATTGAAATAGCCTAATTTACTTTATTTAGTAGATATCTAAGATTATAAGTAGAATGTAATTCCCTCTTTTGTTTCTTCCATCAGATGCAAGGTTTAAAGGAACAAGCCATTATATTTGTGGGCCATTCCATAGGAGGTGCAGTTGCAGCCCTGGCCACTCTCTGGTTTCTAGAAAAGCGGTTGAGAAACTCCAATTCCTTTTGCATTACATTTGGTGCTCCTTTGGTTGGAAATGCCATATTTCAGGAGGCAATTGGACGCGAGGATTGGTTGGGTAGATTTTGTCACGTTGTCTGCAAGTATGATATTGTTCCTAGGATGTACCTTGCACCATATGACTCAATTATCGAGCATTTGGATGCAATTTTACCTCACTGCGGAGCAAATTAATGGGCATTGATGTATCACATCTTTCTATCTTGGAAGCTGCCATGACTCTTCGTAACAATGTCCTGAAGTGCACATCTACAATAGGAAACAATTACCCTGGAGAATCTGGTCTTAGAAGCCCGTATGTACCCATCGGTATTTTTATGTTCTGTTCAACCCATGGTGCAGCTTGTATTGAGGACTCTAAAGCTGTCCTTAAGTTGCTACACTTCAGTATGCAAAGCCAAGAAGGAGCATTCGACGATCAAATTGCACGCACCTGTATTTCAGAGCACACGGATTATGGCAATATGTTGGAAGGTATCGATCGAGAAGCCTTGCTAAATGCTAGACAGTTTGCAAACTTCGTCTCAAACTCCTCCTTTGAGATGGGAATAGCCTTGGAATTGGAAACAATCGGTGTTGGAGCTCAGGTAATCTCATTGATTGTGCTTTAACTTTTGTATGTATCATACTTGCATGATTCGTGCTCTGAAAATCATAGATACAATATGCAAAAATTGTTGTTGTTTTCTTTATATGTTTCATTATAAGTAAAAAAAATCCCGAATTCTAGTTTTCTCATGCCAGAGTTTAGCCTAGTATTTGTAAGCTCATTTAGTTAGTTAGATTTTGCCAATACGAACACACACAATTCAACTTTTAGTCAAATAAAATAGACAAGTAATATATTAACATGAAAAAAGAAAAAAGAATATTTTACTTTAGGTCCCTGCATTCTAAGATTTAGGGAAAGGCGGGCTGGAGAGAGGAGATGAGGTAGCCTTCCATGTGGCTCCAAGCCATGCTTTGAATGTTTGCACTAAACAAGTGTGGATTGTGTTTAATCCTAATGTATCATCAAACTCAAAATCAAACGCTGGGCATATTCCACATGTGTCAACAGCTTCTAAATACGATTTACTTGGCATAGGCTACCTTCCTGACCTCTGTTGAACTGCATTTTTGAAAAAACGGTATAAAGTCCCCAAACCAGAGATACAATGGGGCACGCCACATGACAATCCTTGACCGTCTCACTACTGTGATAGAGCAAAAAACTAATCATCTACACAAAGGCCCATTCCTAGGCCTCTGGCCGTTTTATTACACCTCAATACCTATCAAAATCTGCTGGAATCCATTTATTAGCTGTTCCATTCTACCATTCGTTTCTATAGCTCTCGTAGCTTTGTGATTCTCTGTATTCTTTCCTCTTAATGTTGTTTCCTTTGTTTAGACAATACACACTATGATTGACGACTTTTGACTTTTAAGCAGGACAATCATGCATTTTTAGCACTCAAAAAGGCTGGAGAGGAGAAAACTGAGCATGATATGAACGATGAGAAACTCAATGTGGAGTTGAGCAAACACCAAAGTCATATGGCAGAGCTGGAATGGTATAAATTGCGTTGTAAGGACAACAAAGCTGGCTATTATGATATTTTCAAACAGTCTGATGAAAAGAAAGATTTTTTTTGTGAATTTGGACAGAACAAAGTTGGAAGGCTTCTGGAATGATATTGTTGAGATGGAAGAGAAGCATGTGTTGCCCAGTGACTTCCGAACCAGAAATAAATGGATCAATGCTGGCACTGCTTATAGAAGACTTGTAGAGCCTTTGGACATTGCATTCCACTACCGTACAGACAAGGAGAACAAAAGCTATCTTTCAGATGGGGTCCGACCGCATCGTCACATAGTTCTGGAGAAATGGATGAAAGAGAAAGAACAAACTCGCACTGGTAGAGAAAGAAAGGGCCGCACAAATTTCGCATCCTTAACTCAGGACTCAATATTTTGGGCTCGTTTAGAAGAAGCTTGTAAAGCCTTGAGAAGTCCCCAAGACGTGAATGCACCTCTGAAAGAAAGTCTTGAGTTCGAAAAATACGTTGGGAGTATGATCAAAGATAAGAGTATTTCTGTAGACGTATTTTTGGAGAAGAGTAGCTTCATGATTTGGTGGCAACAATACAGTCAAATTCAGCTTCAATCCCAAGAGTGGAGATCAAGCTCTCCCTTGTTCACCTTCATGGCAAATGAGAGTTGGAAGTAGAAAGCTTAGAAGGGCTTTTGCTACACCGAGACAGATATCATGGAGTATAATATATAATTAGTATTAGTTATTTGATAGTATATGCGGGTCAGTTCTCTTATAGTCAGGTTCAGTTTGTTTGGTAGACGGAAACAAGTGACTTTTGCTAAATATTTTGTTCCTCAAATGTTTTTATGTGTTTTTAACATTCCTATCAGATATTTGAATTTGATGTATGGTTGGAATTAGTTGATTTATAAGGTTTTCCTTTTCAGTCTACATGACTTACATTTGAAATAATGGGCTGGATAAAGTTCTTATGCGGATGGAGTTCTTTAAATGCAATTATGTGTTAGTGGGAATGTGTTTCATTTGTGATATAGGATAAAACAAGGGCAAACAGATAGAATATTTTTATATTGGATAAAATTTAAATAATGAATTATAATAGTTATATTTAATGAGAGTTTTTTTCAGGCTGGTAAAATTTGTATGTTTATGAATTTTTATTTAATTTTAGATTTATTTTTATAGAAATATTTTTAATAAAATATAATAAGTGGTATATTTTTGTTTTAAGTTTTTTTTCTTATTTTCTATTCATTTTTATTTATTCATATTTTTACATATTTTTATAGATTCAATCTTATTGTAGACTTTGTGTGTCTATTTCCCACATTCAATTGGGTTACACCTTGAACTACATGAGATTGAACACAAAATTAAATTTTTAAATTCAAAGTTATTGATTCCTAACCTTTCTTACTAGTTGTAAGTTGACTTAGTACTTGCTTTTGTGACAAAATGTTTTGATGTCTTATTATTTAAAGGCATTCAATTGAATATTGATTTCATAAGGAAAAATTGTAAGTGACTAAAAACAAAATCTATTAGTATAGGAGCTTAAAATGAATCCATTTACATCAAAATTAGAATTTGCATATAAGCCACCCACAATGTTAATTATTATCTTCCAAACATTGTACGAGGCCATAAGGATGGTTTTTTTGGATACAACTAAAGGCTAAGAGGGGGCGAGTGAATCAATCTCTTAAAAACTCAACATCTTCAACACAATACAACTTCAATCTTTTGAACTAGATCAAGAACCCTTAGATAGATTAATACAAGATATAGCAATTGAATCCTTTAACAATATCAACAACCTTTAACCAAAACAACAATACTTAAAGATGCAGTAATTCAACCCTTAACCAAATCAACAACAAAGAAAGATAAAGCAAGGAACACACATGCACAAGATAACAATAGATTTACGTGGAAAACGCAGTGAGGGAAAAACCATAGTGAGAGTTAACTAACAATATAAGAAGCTCCTACTTACAAAGTTACAATAAGACTCATTGCCAAGGACTTGCAAGCTAAGACACACTACCTTAGGGCAAGATACAAAGAGGACTTGTAGGCTAAAGTGTACAACTTTAGGGAAAGATACAAGTACTAAATCAATCAATAATGGTCACCAACCTCACAAGAGTATCCATTGTCTCTGAGCTAGAAAACCACAAGCTTATTTGGAATGTTCTCCGTTCTCCACTTGCTTGAAGATATAGGCCTAGCGGGCACACTTCGACACATATTGAAGTGTGGTAGAATAATTACCACCATCCCACTTATGATCTAGCTGGCATCATCCTCATGAATGAAAGGACTTTAGAGGAGATTGATCATAGATTTTTGAGGCACTTGAGCTCCACTTGATGATGTGATGGTGAGATGGCGAGCCAATATGCCTCTACCACCACATGTCATGAAAGCTCACATTTAACCATCACGTGCCTTGAACCATGATCAATCATCCTTAAATAGGATGTGTACCTTTGAGTGTGGGAATCATCAGCTCGATGTGATGGCAGTTTAATTGATTTGTCACCCCATCATCTATGAAGCATTGGCCACATTAGGTGCCACATTGGTCAAGGTGTCTGCTCCCTTGTTACCTTCTCTAAAAACATAGATTGCAAGAGACAAATATACTATATCAATCACACATTGCTTAGTTATACTCCTATAGAATGAGTATGTTGATTAGTTGTCTTTAACTCTCCAAATCTGCAACATTAAATTCTTAATCATCAAACCAAGCTTATCTCAAAGATCAATAATCTTAAGTATCTCTTATCCAAGGCCTTTATCACATGACAAATGGCTATGTCGATCATTCTCCTTAATGAGTTTGAAATAGAGTATGCAGATATAAATTCTATCAAAGGATAGGTTGTTGAAATTTTTTTAGTTGAAAAACCATTCATAGGTCATAATATTTAATATGAATACATTTTTACCATTAGTGAATCCACATCTTGAGAGCTTTATTTTGATGGATCCTATACATAGCATAGTTTAGGTGCCAATGTAATGCCTCACCACAAAACCCCAAAGGACAACACAACAACCAACAATTATGGCACAATTTTTTTTTTTAAAGGAAACTAACAAGGAATGTAAATCATACAACACTAACATAGAATGCATCTAACATGCATAAGTTCCAACAATGTCCTTTAGGGTATCATGACTACATTATGAACTTAACGAATTAACCAAACTAAACATACATTCCTAACATTACATAAACATCCATTTGAGATCACATGATAACACCAAAGAATGCAACCATCACATTTATGAGTTAAGTATAAATATTTCCATAGATACAACACCAATAAAGATTATATAGTATGAACCAATGAACACATATACACTTCCCATACATGGGGATAGAACATTACACTGTTTAGAAGTTTACATCAAATCTTCCCTTATAATAACGGGAAGGATATGTCAAATACATGACATGATACAACTAAAATGATACATTACATAACATCAATGTTGCCACAAGAATCTGGTGCAAGATTTGGAACACCGAATAAGGTACGACTTCATGCTCATGAACATCAACTGGGAACCCAATGGAGTGCATATCACATTCTACCTGACCATGTGGAACCCTAAGGTCAACCCCCCATGCTAGGAGATGACAATAAGGACCCACTACACAAACAATCAGGTAGTCAAGGGCTTAACAAGAATCCAACATACAAGAGTGACAACAAACATAAAGAACAACTGCTTCCAAAGGTACAAGAACAACAAGAGGAAAACAAACAAAGCATACAAGATTGCTATAGGGAGGAGTGTCATCGCATGGTTTGCTATGGGTTACCCTGGTGTAACTTTCCTAGGCTACCAGACCCCCATTTTGGGTTACCTGGACCACCTTTACCAGTCGTCAGACCCCCATACAAACTATGTGGGATCAACATACCTTCCAAGTGAGCAAGTACCTTCCAAGAGTACAAGATAATTGATCTTGCCATTCTAGGCCTTCCCACTCATCCCAAGCCTAAATGAGCATTTGAGCCATGAGTGCTCGGCTACATTATTTGAATTAATGTGAGATACTACCCAAACCCCCTAATTAATTATTAGTGTTTCCACTGGATTAAGAAACTCTCATGAGTTACACTAGACATTCCACTTTGGGCGTCAGACCCCCATTGAGAGCCACTCTCCCTACTAGCAACAAAACTCCATAATCCACTAACTGGGTAAGCCAACTTGCACAACATATAAAGCCACATGAATTATCACATAAAACGAGGAATGCACCAATTCGCACAAAGTTTCCATAGATAACAATTCCACAGTGCAAGGCCAGAACCCACATAAACATAAATCCAGTATAGATTCAAGTGTTCACAAAGAACCAACATAAAAAGCCAATCATAAAGAGAACTTTTTCCCCAACCTCTGGAAGTCTAAGTCACTAACACAATGGTTCCCCCATCAAAATGACAATGATAACATGATCTCAAAAAGACTATTTTCAATCCACAATTTATGAATAAAAAAGTGTAGAACAACGAGTGGTAACATCACAAAGAGATCTTCAAACTCAATAAAAAACTAACATAATCAACTCAATACAAAATCAACCTCAAGAATCAAATTATTCTTAAGAACCATTAGTCACAAACGAGCTCCCACTTTAAACCATAACCGAAATCACCTCAATTCAAAATCAACCACAATAATAAAATCAACTTAAATTCCAAAATCGTACACATAATTCATCATCAAAAATCAATCAAATATTGCAACTATGAAATACACTATTCAAATTAACAAGCAATAACATTTCAGCCATGAACTCAACCTAAAGATTACTAATGAATATGACATAAAATTAGGTTGCTCACTTGATCAAATTAAAGGATTATATAATGATATTCCAAGGGAACTCTGTCATCATCAAAGTAATCATTTCAAAATCCTAGTATTAAAATTTAAACTATAAACAATGCTACGAGGTTTATATGAAAGTAAATTTCACAATGATGATTTATGGTGGAGGGTGTTGGAAAAGGGCTGGCCTTAAATGTTACACACTAAGCTTTTGACCGGTTAGGTGGCTGTGGGCCCATTACTTGTTTGACATCCATTCTCGTTCGGTTTAGAAAATAATCCCTGTTAACATTTGAATTTGAACGCTATTCCAGCACAGTTGATCTCCTAAAACAAAGCACTTGGCAAAGGGCAGTCCCGTGCCGTTTTCATGGAATAACTAGGCACTGAGGTATTTTCACAGGGTTTCTTGCTTTATGGAAATGATTTCTGTAGCAGACAAAAGACATGGCATGCTCACGATGCAGTCGATCCAACAAGCATATTTCCATCCCAATCACTTTTATTTCCCAATGTACTCTAGCCTGTGCCAAAACAGGAGCTTTGGAACAGGGTATGGACGCCCATCAAAGTATAATGGAAGGGCGATTATAGTTAGATGTCATAGTTAGAAATGTTCTGGTAGAAGTGTATGCAAAATGTGGAAGGATAGACAAGGAACATGAACTATTTGACTGATGCCTCAATGAAATCTAGTCTCATGGAGTGCTATGATTGCAGGATATGCACAAAATGCATTTGTTGAAAATAATTTACAAACTTTCAGCCAAATGTGATTGGCTGGTTTAAATCCACACTCCGCAACCCTTGCCAAGCATCCTCCCAGCCTGTGCGAAAATGGGAGCTTTGGAACAGGGTATGGAAATCCATCGCAGTAGAGGACTTTTGCTAGATGGTGTTGTTGGAACTGCCCTGGTAGACATGTATGCAAAATGTGTAAGCTTAGACAAGGCACGTGAACTATTCAACATAATGCCATAATTGTGGGATATGAAAAATGTGTAAGCTTAGACAAGGCAAGTGAACTGTTTGACATAATGCCTCAAAGAAATAGGTTCTCGTTGAATGCCCTAATTACAGTATATTGATAAAATGGATTGAAGATCTCTTCTTAGGTTCACGGAGCGCTAAAACATCCAATGATGGGTTGTAAAAACTCACCAAATTTTTTAGAATCTTAAATATGTACAATTTTTTCATTCAACACTATGAATCTAGTTTCAATGTCAAAATAATATCAATCAAAGGAAACACAACATTTAAATCCATCTAGAGGAAGAGTATTCACACTTGCAAGAGCAATGTTATCAACAATTACTTTTGTGCTTGTCATGCTCTTATTCCAAATGTAATATTGTCCCATGGCCTTGGTAAGTTCCTTGTCACTAATGAGGATATAGATATTACACAAAAACATGGAAGAGATGTTGATATTGACATCAGGTCAAATAAATCCTTTTATGAGATCCATACCAAACATTTCTAAAATGACAACCATGATATCACCACCTTGGAAGAAGAAAACATTTTCTAAATCTAACTTGATTGATCTCCACAAGGATATTATGTTTGGTAGTTGTGTCTTTTGTTGTTATATTTCTATTTATGTTTAGTAGGATGATATGATTTTTAGTTGAGGAATTTTAAATAGTTAATATTAATCTTGGCCTACTATGATCATGCGACAATGCATTTGTCTGACTTACTAGATGAGTGGACCTATTAGATAATATCTCCAGTTTTTTGTTTTTTTTTTTAATTTTTCCTTGAATGGAAATATATAATCTCTATAGTCAAATACTATATCTTTGTGATGTACTAAGAAAAATGTAAAAATTGTATATTTTTTGTTGTTGTTAATGAACTATACTTAATACAATAAATCATCTCCCTACATTTATGTAGTGTGAATGAAAACATTGCTAAATTCACATAATGTGGTGGCTTTTGACTATTATGTCTTATTATAGGTAAATTTTCATGGGGTGGTATTTTGGTGCAATTTATGTTTTTACCCTTTGGTTGGTCTATAGTTTAATGACCACCATGATAATCAAGCATCAACATTAGAAGGAAAGGGATCCTTTAAGAAGAGCTCAACTCATGGATAAGAGATTGCTTTAAACCTTCACTTGTAATGAAATAGTTGCCTTAAGTTTTTTTAAATTAATTTTGGGTGACACTAGTTTGGATAATCATGTCCCTTACATTATAAGGCTTGTATAAGGGAGGAATTTATAGTGATTGGTAGTAGCTATCACCAATGTGGCTTAGATTTTATAGATTATATGCTTTCTATTTCCTACACATTTCAAGGATATGGAGGTGTTGAAGTTTAAGGAAGAGGTGGTGGTAAACATGGAAGAAAATTATTAGTGATGGTGTTAAGGACATTCATTTAGTCCCTTTAGGATTTAGACCTATGGACAATGAAGAATTGAATCAAGTGCATTGCAAGTTACTATTTCTTCATGCTTTTTGTGTAGATTTAGGGAAGGTGTTGACACTCTCACTATGGTCCATAGTCAATGTCATGTAGAGGTCTCTAACAACTTGACAATTCTAATCATTTTTTCATATAAGATACAAAAAGCTTAGCATAGGAAGGATTTATATCATGAAGTAGGTTTCCATCACTTGATCCCAAAGCTGGTACTATCTTGATGGATGCAAAATATAACCCTAATGCAATAGAGGTTGAATACCTAGCCGATTACAATGTGGTAGAGAAATCAATATTTCAATGGAATTGGGCAATATGTTGATTCCCTTGTTATTTATGATGTTGTTTGTTATGGTTGTGGTGTTTGTAGGGAGTGACATTTATTATTTAACATTTTTACTATTTTTTGGTTTATATGTTTATAATGGTAACTTAATGTTCCTTCATGCTTTTGCATATGTTCTTTATACCTAATTATTATGATAATTTATTCTCTTATGGATGTAATCTTTATATTATTCTTTTATTGGGAAAAGACCCTAATAGATCTCCAAGTAATTAATCTAGTGAACTTTAACACTAAAGAAAAAAATCCAATCCTTGTCTCTTTATAATTACAAAAATTGAGATAAATGAGCAATTAGGGAGAATTAAGACATAATATTCTATCATGCAATATAGGATACATTACAAACATTAAATAATGACAAAACCAAGTTTTGGATCTTGAATAAACATTCTAAGTATGAGGTCTTTATCCTCAAACGAGTCATTATATGAAGAGACTAATAAATAATTTATGATTGGGTGAAATTCTAAATTTTTATCACACATTATGATATATTTTCAAAAAAAATATATACAAAATTATTCCTCATTCTAGCACATCATTTATGTGACTTAACTAGTTCCAACTCAAAAAATCACACTACAATGTTATTGGTAGGAAACTAAAAACTATTAAGGCACATTCTCTATACAATTTGGGATATCATCAATGATGCAATCTGGTTGGATTCTTTTTTTCTAAATTAGATTTGATAATAATATTTCTTTCCAAATATTAGATTCAACCAAAAAAATATATCTAATATAAATCTAGTCATAATATTTTTGGAAAGAGGTACTTACTACCAAAAAAATGTAGTAGTGTTTGGTGTCAAATTACAATCTTTTTGAAATTATTTGAAAAATGCAACATTACCTCCACTTTTATTCACATTAATAGCATTTTTGAGAAACAAAAAAATAGACTATTGTAGAACTAAAGGAATAGTTTTTAAGAAAAACTATTCTTTTTTATTAATAATATTTTTCTTATATTTTCTGTACAAGTAGGTCAGTAGTGCCCAAATATAAGGCCAATTTATTTCTCAAACCAAAATGCTTTTTTTTCTCATATACACAACATACAGATGAATTTACCTCATGTGAATTCAACCATTATTATAGAGAAGAAAATCAAGCTACCCATATTCTAGCCAATATGAGAATTAACCAAATTGAACATACTTTGGTCTATGACTCATCTTCAAACATAGAGTATTGATCAACAATTTAAAATATATTTTCATAATGATCACAAAGTTTGATTTCATGTACCTTTCATTAATTGTGAAAGTCTATGCGACATTTAAATCTTCACATCCAAATGACTCAATAACTGCACATGGTAAACAATCATGGGAAGCTAGTTTTTAAATCCACTTTTCATCTAAAGTTCTTCTCTTTAGGATTTTATTCACTATATTATCGCCACAACTTACCTCTAAGTCAATAGTAAATATGAATGATATTTTTCCCTTTATTTACCTCCTCTGGCTAATCATTGACACATTCCTATTTATGGTCTCTTACTATTTTAATTGTCATCCTACTCCTCTTCTCTATATCCTATTAGAAGGGGTGAGATGGAAATATATAGAAGGATTTATGTGCTTCCATAAAAAACCTAACCACTCATTGTAGGTCCAATTGACTCCAACTTACTAGCATATACATTTTCTCTATGGACTATCCCCCTATTGAAAAGAGTCTTCAAAGCTATTTTAGGTGATGATCTTCAAGATGGAAACACTTGATACTTTACTACTTTGGTATCATCTATAATTGATGCTCCAACTATATGGACTTGGTGTAGGATATATGCTTCCCAAATATAATTGTTTATAAATTCAAGATTTTCTACTACCATCAACTCTCTATAGTCAAGTTTTCATTGCCTATGACTATATAATGGGTGATCCTCAAACTAGGGGATTTATTCCCTTGTGAAATGATAAATAATTTTCATGTAGCTTCTCATGTTTTCAATACTATGTGGACTAGTTTGATTAACAATTTTATAGTAGTTTTCATGCATGCCCTACATCTCACAATGGCTAGCCTGGGGAGTCTTTGTCAAATAGGGTCTTAGAGGTTTTTAGGACACCCAAATTCATGTTTTGGCATGTTCCTTCTTGACCCCCTACTACTCCTTCCTTCATGTCCACTTTGAAATTGATCTCTCCTCAACTAAGTACCAATGCTTCAACTTCTTCCTCAATTGGCCCTCTATCTCTCAAACTTGGTCTTCCAACCACTACATTTAACTGTATATTCCCATTATCACTTTTATTAATATATTTATTATTGATGTTCTCTCGCCTTTTATCTAATCAAATACTATTTTAAAATATATATATATGATACCCTAGAGGAGAGTATTTCTTGAGATGATATCATTTTTTGAACTTTTTAAAATAATTAAAGAAAAGTGTCAAGTTTTGAAAAACAACTAATATTTTTATTTAAAATTTAAATAAATCATATAGACAATTAAAAATGTTACATTCAATTATTTCACATCATTTTAATATTTAAAATATATATGCCACTTTCATGTGTTTCAAGTTAAAAATGTAGACCATAGACGTTAGTGCTACTCATTTCCTTTATCACAATGTGCCATGTACTCAAATTTCACCTAATTGAATATTCTTAATTTTAAATCAAATTTTAGTTAATATAACTCTTTTTACTTAAATGATAACAATGGAGGTGCTAGAATTTATTGTCTTATTGAAGAATAGTTGTACCACACAATCCTTGAGTAGATTGGCAACTCACTTTAAATTTTTAAAATCTTAGATGAATTAATTATGTAGGGAGATTCTAGCGTTTATGTTGGGGCATGTATAAGAAGATATTTGTCCAAACCCTTATTAAATGTAATTCTACTAGAATATAATTTAAGGAACTAGAATTTGTTGATAGGAACTAGGTTAATCCAATGTTTCATAGGTAGTATAAATTAAAAATTCATTACACAAAAAATATAGATAGGATATCCCACAAATTATTATGAAATGAGTTAGAAAATCATTATCTGAGAAAAGGAATATTTAAATAAAGAATCCCAACACAATATTAAAGGAAATGGGGATATTATAACTACCCTATCAAATCTAGATGATCACCTTCCACTAAGATGACTTTCTCTTCTAGTTTGGTGGAAAAATTAAGGGAATTCCTCTTGAGCTAAAAATCAATCATTAGAAAATAGGTCCAATGGCTTAGAAGCATGTGAGGAAGACCTAAATGTACAAGATGAAGAAGCAAAATTATTGGTCTTAGTGATTTTTTTTATCAATACCATAATATGTGACATAGAAGGCCAAAGCTAACTACGACCCCAAAATAAGAATGAGTTGTAAGATAATGAACAAGAAGTCACAATTGAAGTGATCAAATATAGTTCTCAATCTATAGAAAATTTTGATAAACAAAGAACAAAGTAGGGGCAAGCACCCCCACCACTACAATGACAATATTAACTTGGAATGTTATCCAAGCCTCAATGCCCCTAACAAATATAATGCAAGAGCACGAGGCAATAAGGTAATCTTGAATCATTATGAAAAAATGGATTTTTTTACTTGAGTTCAATTGTTTGTTTGCTAGTTAGTTAGTTGTAGTTAGCAGTCTATGATGAAGAAAGCTACCACATTTCATTAGAACTTGAAATTGGCTTTTATAATTTTAGGAATAGTTTATGTTATTATTTTTTAAAGTACCATATTAAAATTTGAGAATAATTTAATGAGAAATAGACAATAAACTAGTTTGAGAGCATCTATTGGGTGGACAAATGCGCATAGTTGGGATTATTTTCATGTGTGGAAAGTGATTTAAAGTTTGGAATAATAGAAGATAAAGATTTATTGAATCCTTGAGGACAAGTGTTGAGCACCATATGGATTTTTCTCCATTATTTAGTTAACCCTTTGAATTGTAATTATATTATTTTTAGTTAATGACACATTACATGTGGTATTAGGCTTTGTGCTATGTTGTGACTAGTACAAATCAAATTGGAATTTTTTGATGCTATATATACTATGGTTTGGATTGAATGAAGGTAAGAAAAGAGGTAGAATGGAAGAAGAGTGAGTATGGATAATTTGATGTCTACAGAAATGGTAGAAAAGTTTGGGCTAAGGTGGATGAAGCAGTCACACCCATATAATATTGAATGGTTGTAGTAGTGAGATAAGGTACTATAAGAAAAGTGTTTGGTGAGGTTCAACATAGGAGCATATTATGATGATGTTTTATGTAATAATGCATTGATGGATTTTTGTCATGTGTATGAGATGTAGGTGTATGATGAGAGGGATAAAACATATATGAGTTGATGTCCCTAAGGTTAAGTGAGGGATAATTTTATCGTGATGCAAGGGTGTGTATTGGAAATGAGTGATATGCATTGATTCCAACAATTTTTTTATTGTTGGATGACCAAAAAACAATGCAAACACAAAACAAGTACTATAGATAACTTGGGAATGTGGGGATAGAATTCTCAACCAAAGGACATGGTAGTTAATAACATGATAATGAGTTTTATTTAGGAACATGCAATAGTAAACAATGTAATTATACGAGAGTATGTGTAACCAAAATGGAGTCTAATAGATGTGAGGGATAAAGAAGATTGTGATGAAATACAATCTTTGAAAAAGAAAAATAATGAAGAAGATGATTGATAGGATTGAATGCTAAATACTACTACAAGATGTTGAAAGAACAAGTTGATGAAGTAGTAGGTCGGAATTCCTAGATAGGGGTAGCTTATATTAGAAAATGAGGCTCATTTTCTTATCAACTCCAAGTGTGTGATGTAGGACATCCCTAGGTAGTGTGGAAATCTTGCACCATTCTAGAAAAGTGATTTAGTTTAGTTAGTTATTTCTCTATTAGTTTGTAGATAGTAGTTTGTGATTAATAAATTTATTATATTGGCTTTCAAAATTTTGGGATTAGTTAGATTTTTATTTTTGAGTTTCATGTTAATGTCTATCGATAATTAGATGAGAAAAAGATATTAAATGTGTACAAGAGTGTCTACTAGGTGGATAGTTGTGAACAATTAGGATTATTTTCATGTGTGGCAAGTTATTTAGCGTTTGCACCAATAAAATAATTTTTGTAAGGATGTACTGAACCATTGAAAATGAGTATTGAGCACCATGAGGATGTTTATCCACCATTTAACCACTTGAATTTATAAATTTTTTTATTTATAGTTGATGATACATGTGGGATTAGAATTTGTTTCATCTTATGGCCAACACAAAACATTAGAAAAAAATGTGGATGTTATATATATTGAGTTTTGGATCAAAGAAAAGTACATGAAGAGGTAATGGAAGAAGTTGAGAAGTAAAACATAAGCAGGGTGAGACTATAAGTTCTTAGATAAAGATCGTGAGTAGAAAACAAGGAGTATGAAGTGGAGCACTGCATTATGAAGGGAAATACTAATACAACATAGTGAAGGTAATTAGACTAGTGTTTATGAGGCTATATTTTAGTGTAATCTATATTTGAATTATCATAGTAAGTGTAATGAAATGGATATGACCTAGCATGTAAGAGAGCCCATTACAAAAAGAGAGAAGTTGTAGTCATGGTGATAATCATGTAAACTTTAATTAATACAAATTTTTTGTTTTTATGAGATCTTTGTGTTGTTTGTGTATTTCGATGTTAATCTAGATGGTTGAATATTCCTAAATTGGGCCCAAGTTTGACCATGACTATATCAAAAAATCATTTATCTAAAGCATTTATTAGATATATATAAACTAGGCACCATATTTTTATAAAAACTAAAATCTATTCTAAAGAGGAAAATAAGCTATCACAACATTAGCATGAATGAACACCTCATCTATCAAAGAAAAAGGTGTCGAGTGGTTTTAAAATTTTAACAAAATAGGTAGGGTAAACCAAATAACCAATTGAAAACTCTTTTAATTAACTATCATTATCCCCAAACTATAAGTTTTTTATTTTCACCATATATGGACTTAATTTCCCCACTCTTAGGAGATAACAATGGGAGATAATTTATTACATCATAAAACCCATCATAAGTTAATTATACATGGTAAGTGAATATTTTACTATAATATTAGCCTCAAATGAAAAACAAGGAGGTATAACAAGGTCCACACAGTCACAAATTGATTTTAGTTCTATTTGAGCCTAAAATTTCATGCAAATTTTAGTTTCCCATATTCAAAAATTTGATTTTAACACTCAGGAGTACAGTTGAAAAATTTGTTCAAGTGGCTCACTTTGAAAAATCACAAAATGAAGTCAGTACAATTTCAAGAAAAATCACTTTGTAGACGTGTTCGTCTATCATGTGTGAGTATCTCCGCCAATTTTTAGCTCTCTACGATAAGTTTTGATAGGGTTTCAAAAGTTCAAATTGAAGGGTCCCGCGAAGGCTTTTTATTCACAGTCTTAAATCTGCTAAAGTAGCCATCTTTGGAAGCTAGTATTAAGCAACTGAAAGCTCATTATGGCAAACCAATTGATTCACTGGATTCTCCTCATGAAAGTCTACCTCCATGCCAATTTTCAGGGTCATAGCACCTAATTTGGTATTTTTTAAAAGCCAAAACCAAACTACTTTTGCATAGTTTCGACACTGGCATTTCCAGAAAATTCTTACAGAAGGCAACTTTGACACCTTGTATTTTGCAAAAGATTGATAAAAAATGATTGTGCACACGTACTCATGGGTCCCAAATGAACCAATCCTCCAAGTTATGGCTTCACGGGAAGTGATTTGATATTTTTACAAAATGACAAGTTGGCATGCTTCATATAGTTTTCACAAGTGCAGTTTCAGAAAGAGCTGATTGGGCTACTTTGAAAATTAATATCTCTCAAATTTGATGACTTCAAGCCAAACCCTCTTGCAATCACACTCCCCTACCATCCATTAACACATTAGGGAAATTTCATAGCTTGAGAAGAAGTTTTGAGCAGTTTTCCACATCAATTTTGGAGGCAACTTGATCTATTTTGTCATAGTGCAAGAATAATTTTTGAAGTACATAACAGAGCGGCTAAATTGGATAACACCAACCATTGGAAGTAACAAATTAGAAATTCTTGAGCATAAAGGGAAATAAAAAGAAACTAAGTATCAAGTGGGGGCCTCAGTTAACAAGAGTAAATACAAGTGATGAGGAGATAATTTTGAAGAGTCTAAATCGAAGTCTACTTAGTACACTCACCAATTACATAAAAATACATAAGATGAAAAGTGTGCTGCCCTTGAGGGATTATTTGTAAGAAACAAATAAAGACAATAGTCATGGAATTCTTGTGGAAAGACATGAAAAGCTAAAACTTGTCCAAACAATAGCAAGAGCGGATCTAAGGAGACTTTTTGTGGTAGATCTATGCAGTGCTTTAAAACAGAATTTGGTGCTTCAGGAACACAAGTTGGTGAAATTGTGTTCAATACATCTTTAACTTGATACCAAGAGATACTCACAGATCCAAGCTATACTGGCCAGTTTGTACTGATGATTAATCCACATATTGGAAACACAGGTGCCAATGTAGTTGATGAAGAATCACATGAATGTTTTCTAGCGGGATTAGTGATTTGTAACTTGAGCAATTGTGTCTCAAACTAGAGATCAACTGAGTCCCTGCCAGAGTATTTAACGAAGAAGAATGTTATGGGCATATATGATGTACACACTCGTGCAATCACTTGGAGATAAAGCGAATACAAGCTTTATTTTACTTCTACGTTCCATGATTTCCCGGATACAAAAATTTCAAGTAAAAATATGAGGGGCCCGTGTTACGATCAAATGATAAGAAAGCATCACAAAGGCAAAATGGATAGGATTCCAAAGTTCCTAAGAGACCGGTGGCTAAGAATGAGCTTGCTAATTTACACAAAACTACGGCTCCTTCTAAGATGTTGAGAAATCTTTTCCGTCCTAAATAGAACTAACTTTACAAGTTAAGATATATCGACTGCCTAAATAGTATTATAAAGGGGTCTTGGAGCGAAACTTTTATCATCCATGGGAATCAGGAATCACTAAGAAATCCTGTCCGAGAGCACTAATTGTGAGTATAATCACGAGAATCAAATAGATGATGATTAAAAGTTGAGAATACAGTCTTTTCCAATGAACTGGCGAAACTATCATTACCTGTGCTCACATCTAATAGGCTATGAGTCCCGATAATCTATTTTGGCTCGATTAAACAACAATGAGCACCTTCTCATTCACATTCAATCTGTGGAAACTAAATTTCATCTTCCAATCATGATTACAGATATGCACGAAGGAGGCAAAGTGGAACATGGATGTCTACAAAATCATAGTGCACGAGCATCCATCGAGTCAATCGAAATGGAATTTCATCAGCCGCCATCACCCCAATAAACATGCTACGCACAAAATGAAATTGTTAAAAAGGGCTTGGATATCCATCAAAGCACAATGGTTAAGGAATATTGATAAGATGTTGTGGTTGCAAGCGCCCTGATAAAATATATATGCAAAATGTGGAATCACACAAGAGGCACGCGGGTTGCTCTGACTGAGGGCTAAACGCAAAGACAGTAATAAAGTGTAAATCATTGAGTAAACTCTATTCCAATGCCCGGAATGTTATGAAGAGCTTTTTGAATGCCGCCTATGTGAAATGAATGGAAATTTGAGTTGTTTTTCTTCTGTCGATGTGTCAAAGAAGACATACTTAAAATGATACAATGGCGTGTGCAATTTCAGATTAAATGCCATGTGCGTCCAGAGGGCAAGCCGCGCACAGGCTGTTGTTTAAATATATGTATAAATACATACATATACATGCCTCAATTGGAATTTGTGAATGTCAAACGAGACTAATTTCTAAAATGAAATAATGGGGTGATCGATCAGGATGAAAATAAAGAGAACAAACGAGCAATTCAGCAAGAGAAATGCTTGCACAAAATATGTCAAATCTCAGTTCATGGTGTTGTTCTTGTTGATAGGGCAATTGGAAGGTCTATCCCCGCATCCCCGGGGAATTAGGAGTAAACCTTAGAACCAGAGCCAGAGCCAGAGCCAGAAAGTAATAAAATATAAGTTTTTTCAAAATTGGGAGGAAACATGCTGAAGAAAGAGTAGAAAGATCTGTTGTACTTGTACAGGCTATGTATCGATCATATAAGGCGCGGTCTGAATTTAGAAGAACGAAAGAATGCCATAACCAAGCGCAGGGTGCCATCAAAATGGAGAGTTCAAAGGAAAATTTCAAGAACCTAGTAAAAGAAGATTCCTCAAATAACAGCAAGGCATAGATAAAATTTAGAAGAACAAAGAATCATTGCGGCATTGCAGTGGTTTCCCGCATCCCCGCAAGATGCAATCAAAAGAGTAGCGTATGGCGGTAGAGTTGTAAAACAAAATATTATTACGTATCAAATGGTAAATGTTTTGGGGAAATATTTACATCATAACGTTGAAATTTATGTGGTAGTATAAAAAGTATGTGGTATAGCGGTGAGCATTCCCGTGTTACTGCAGGGTCTCAAATTTGTCTGCGGTGATGCGGGGAAGTGTGGGTATGAAGTGAAAAGTATTATATTTTGCATATACTTTGAGATGAATACTTACGCACACGAAAAGGAATTATCTTTTTATCACAATGTGGTTAATATTGGGGAATGCAATATGATGTAAATATTTTCACTAAGGAGTGAAATATTTTGCCGGGAGTTAAAAAAAAATTAAAATTTTGTGGGAATATAAAGCAAAGTAAAAATCAATGATTTTATTGTGAATATCTTGAAGGGTGAATTTCACTCACGGCAATATTGCAATAAAATATTTTCACGGTGGGGTTAAGGAGTGGGTAAATATTTTTACCCAAAAATACGTTTTGGTGAAAATACAAGTATGACAATTCCCAACAAAGGAAAGATTTGATAATCATTAAGATTATTTTCACGAAGTTTGAAGATCAAAGTGATTAAAATAAAAATATTTTAATCACTTGAAGACAATTAATTAAATGAAGAGTTGCGGCAAACAAACGTGCAAAGGGTCATAACCCTAA
The DNA here is from genome assembly GCA_007258455.2 of Sequoia sempervirens. Taxonomy (NCBI): domain Eukaryota; kingdom Viridiplantae; phylum Streptophyta; class Pinopsida; order Cupressales; family Cupressaceae; genus Sequoia; species Sequoia sempervirens. The sequence continues at coordinate 528,206,776 of VDFB02193867.1, forward strand.
AAAGAGCAATGTATATATGTGAAATAAAATTTTATCATCAATCATTAGAATTAGGAGTTAGGTAGGAAATATACAGAAAATACTCAATCATTAGAATTAGGAGTTAGGTAGGAAATATACAAAAAATACTTTTAAAAGTTTATCAAATAGATTATACAGTGAAGACGATGATGCATGGATAAATTTGAAGAAGTTAATGAAAATATTTGGCATCATATTGGTATCAATTGTTTGTTGAATTAATTAAAAGATATTATCAGGTTGTCTCTAAGGTTGACATTTCTCTATTATTTAAATCGGTATATCAAGCATATATTCAATTTATTAATGCACATTTGATTTTGATAAAGGAAAAAATAGATTTTGAAGGGACCAAAACCCTTTAACAAAAAAAGTAAGGCTGCAAAAAAGACAACATACAACCAGCGAAAATGACTAGCTCCAAAACAACTCGCTACTTTCATGAAGATGAAAGCTAGCAGCTAGATTATTTGGAGTATCATCTTGAATCCTTTGCATAGATAAAGACTTTTCTAAAGAACCACCAGAAAGGGAAGCCGAAGCACATTCACCTGAAATGGCAGTCTTAGACTCAATAGGGGTTGCCCTAGCGACCCCGCCATCTGAGACAACTAGGGGGGGTGTCCCAAGACCCAGTGATTCAGATGCAACCGCCTCTGAAAAACTCTTATTCTGATCAACTTTCTTCTCAACCGTATAATGATGTTGAGAGGCACCTTTCCACCAAGTATCTGTCTTTGTTTTTTTCTCAAATCCGCAATGTGCAGTAGCATGTCCAGTATTGAAGCATCGTCTACACCGAAAGGGTATCCCTTCATAATCCAAAGATTGGACCCAAGATCCTTTAGAAGATTTAAGAAGGACCTCAACAGGCAGCCCTTTTGAAACATTTATTTCAACTAGAATGCGAGCATAGGTGGAATGAAGAATGTCAGAAGATTCATCATCCACCATCAAAAAATCACCAAGGGCATCACCCACTTCCTCCAGAAGAGAGTCATGCCAAAGGTGAAGGGGGAGATTGGGCAATCTAACCCAAATTAGGAATCAGAGTGCCAGGGTTTGATCATCAACAAATATTTATCTTCCCAGCTAAAATTTTTTTCACACAAGATTACATTTTTGTCCTAAGTATTGTCAAATTTTGTAGCAAAAAATCCCTTAGCCAAGGGATAAATGTGAACTTTACCCGAAATCAAAGGCTCCCATTCGCTAGAGATCTAGGAATGCAACTGAGGGAGGTTAGGCTAAAAACCTTTGAACCGACAGATCACCCCACAGAGGGAAAGGTTAGCAACAACCTCCTCAATTTCTTCTACTGTTTCATCTTTTAGTTTTGCTGAAATAACATTCCTGATAGGGATAAGTCCACCAAAAGACCCATACTTGGGACCCACAAAATTCTTGGCTTTGGCCATAGAGTCGACCCCCAAACCTTTCCTTCTGCCAGACACCAAAGACACAGGGCCAACGTTGCCCTGACCACCTCCAATGGTCATTCTAGTCGCTTGCAGACCGGCCATAGAAACACTATTGTTCAACACAGGCGAGGGGTAGCCAACAAACTTCACCATAGCCAACCCAACCAATGAATCTTCCGCAGCCATACCAACAACCACCTTAGGGTTATCGCGTCCATCCTCAAACACAACCCGCTTGGAAGTTTCAAAACTAACTTTCTCGTTCGCATCCATCTCTTTAATTCAAAAATTGTTTATATGTGGGTATATCAATGCAGATTTTTTGTACTTGTGTGATATGATTAATTGGTTCTTTCAAGTAAAGATTAAAATCCTTCTAGTCATTCACAATAATCTGGAAGTTTCATTTGGATCAATAAGAAGAACTTGGTAATTGCATTCCTACACATTTATACAAGTTATAAACCAATTCTAGTATTCCAAACAGTTAGAGTTTCTACGAAATATCAACCACTCATCTTAGACTTCCATTTGACTCTGTTTTACCCAACAAGGCACTGGTTTCATCCATTTTATTCATTTAGTTTTATCATACCAAATTCAAACTTTACATTTGTTAACTGAACATATTCATAACTCCACCTTGATAGTGCTTATACAAATTATACTAAATAGGTTTGCATCTCTCCACTTCCAATTGTCATTGTGGATAGATTGCTTAAGTAGGAAACACACAATTTAAGTTTGCTCCATTTACACAAGTACACCTGCCTAGGTATGGTAAAGCAAGAGAAGAAGGTTCAAATTCATCATTTTCCCTTGTACGTTAGCTAAAAATGTACCAAGAGCTTGACAAAATCTTGTGGTTTCTCAACCAACATTTTTGAGAACTAACAAGTTCCTTTAGCTAGATGAATACACTCTTAAATTTAACACCTAGGAATGGAACACTCACATGGAAAAATAAAAGGATAGGTTAAAGAAAAATAGTAAAGAGATCTAGGATATATTTTTTCATCTTTCCCAAATGATTTGAGTATAATGATTCCATAAAATATGAATTTATAGTCATATGCTTGGGTTTAGATCACTTTTTGTTGACTTTACAAGGCGTGGAAGACCATGTAAACCCCAAATGCACCTTCATCTTTAAAAACATGTAGTTTTTAGATCAATCCTTCATACATATTGTTAGACATTGAGGAAGTGAACTTCTAAAATTAAGAAGCACCAAGATGTATGCTTTAGAAAAAACTTGTGGTCCTAAAATATCCACAAAGATTGGAACAATAATATACTTTTTCAAGAATATTCTATTGAGAAGGAAAGGATTGAAATAAAACTAGACATTCTCAATTAATTAATCATAGTTAGAGGAATGAACTAGGATCAATTCATGAAGGAAATATATCTCTCAAAACTAATAGATGTACAAGCAAAGAAAATAAAATCTAGAGGCAATAATCTTGATAAATTTAGTAGCTAGTTAAAGGTTCAAAAAGAACATAAAACATTTTCACAACTTAACTAGGGAAAGAAGAAGCTACAAAAATCACTTCTATCAAGTCTCCTCGAGGAGAATATCTCATTGATCCTAAAATCATTAAGGTTGAATAAATCTTCTTTTTTAGTGAACTACTTGATGATGAGGAGGATTCAAACTTGTAGGAGAAAATATAATTTTTATAGTTCATTTCATTCATTATCACAAAAGAAGATAGTAAAATATTAATGGCACCTTTCACTTAGAAAGAAGAGATCAATTTGGATTCCTTGTAAGTGAACTCAAACACTAGACATTGAAGTAATCATTCAATCTTGGAAAGATCCATCATTGAAGGTATCAACACTAGACATGAAAGCAATCACCCAATTTCCAATGCAAATAAAAAAGCATGATCTAATCAAGCTTAATATTAGAAAATCATATGATGAAGTAATTGGAGGTTCATCATGAAAATCCTAGAAAAAATTGGCTTCAATGATAATTTGAGGGAATTGATCTTGGAATGAAGTAGAAGTTGAAGCCCATTTGCTTGATTTCTTATTCTTTAAATCATTAAACACTAACATGATAATAATCAAGGGAAATTAATTTGAGACTAAACATCACTTTGAATAAAGTTTGTGTTATACTAGTTAGTTTAAAATCTTTAATTGTCACACATTGCTATAAATGGTTGGCCTATCCTTATTGATGTATGAGACCGATATCACATTTAATCTTGATATTGGTACAATCATTCCACCTTCTATGAGAATTCCTTGGTGACATGTAGGTCAATCAATTCCTATGTTGGGGTGATACTTCCCACACATTTGGTTTAGTTCAAGAGGGTTTTGGCCTCATTAATTTTTGCAAAATGTTTCTCACTTGCTAGCTATATGATAATTATTTATTTCAGTCTCTCTCCTTTCTAGGCTCTTTGTGATACTAAAAAAGTCACAATGGAGTAGCCCATTCACCTTGGTTGTGAATTAGAGTAAATTGCCATCCTTGTGGAGATCAATGAAGTTAGATTTAGAAAAAAAATAATTCTTCCAAGGTGGTGATATCATGGTTGTCATTTTAAAAATGTTTGGTATGGATCACATAAAAGGATTTATTTGACTCGATGTCAATATCGACATCTCTTCCATGTTTTTGTGTAATATCTATACCCTCATTAGTGATAAGGAACTTACCAAGGCCATGGGGCAATATTACATTTGGAATAAGTGCATGATAGGCACAAAGGTAATTGTTGATAGCATTGCTCTTGCAAGTGTGAGTACTCTTCCTCTGGATGGATTTAAATGTTGTGTTTCCTTTGATTGATATTATTCTGACATTGAAACTAGATTCATATTTTTGAATAAAAAAATTGTAGATATTTAAGATCCTCAAAAATTTGGTGAGTTTCTACAACCCATCTTTGGATGTTTTAGCACTCTATGAACCTAAGAAGAGATCTTCAATCCATTTTTTCAATATACTGTAATCAGGGCATTCGATAAGAACATATTTCTTTGAGGCATTCTGTCAAATAGTTCACTTGCCTTGTCTAGACATTTTGCATATCCTACAATTATGGCATTTTGTCAAATAGTTCGCGTGCCTTGTCTAAGCTTACACATTTTGCATACATGTCTACCAGGGCAGTTCTAGCAACACCATCTAACAAAACTCCTCTACCGCAATGGATTTCCATAACCTGTTGCAAAGCTCCCATTTTTGCATAGGCTGGGAGGATGCTGGCAAGGGTTGTAGAGTGTGGATTTAAACCAACCAATCACATTTGGTTGAAAGTTTGTAAAAAAATTTCAATAAATGCATTTTGTGCATATCCTGCAATTATAGCACTCCATGAGACCATATTTCATTGAGGCATCGGTCAAACGGTTCATGTTCCTTGTCTATGCTTCCACATTTTGCATACACTTCTACCATAACATTTCCAACTATGACATCTAACTATAATGTCCCTTCCATTATACTTTGATGGACATCCATACCTTGTTCCAAAGCTCCCTTTTGGCACAGGTGGGAGTACAATGGGAAATAATAGTGATTGGAATGGAAATATGCTTATTGGATCAAATGCATCGTGAGCATTCCATGTCTTATGTCTGCTGCAAAAATCATTTCCATAAAGCAAGAAACCCTATGAAAATACCTCAACAGCTAGTTATTCCATGACAGTGGCACATGACTACCCTTTTCCAAGCGCTTTGTTTTAGGAGATCAACTACGCGGGAATAACATTCAAATTCAAACATTAACATGGATTATTTTCTAAATGGAAACAGAGGAGAATGGATGCCAGACAAATTAATGGGCCCAAAACCACCTAAGCGGTCAAAAGCTTAGTATGTGACGTTTAAGGCCAGCCACTGGCAATAAGTTGACTCAATAAAGTGTAGTACTTAGAGTCTAAGAAGTTGACTTATTATTAGTGACCTTAAAATTTGAAGCACTTAGAGATGGAATCTTGAAAAAAGTCACTAATAATAAAGTGTAGTACTCATAGTCTAGTTTCCAAATATGTAATTTATATTTCAATACCCAGATGATACAAATTGATTTTCAATAGGAATTTATAAAAACCACTATTTAAAATTCTTTTTTTTTACCATACCATGCACGTGTACGTCATCCATATTTTGACCTAAATAATCATATTTTTGTAAATCCTTTTGGGAAAAGATTTGTAACTCACTAAAGCAATAATTTCCCATTATTTTTTGTAATTTTATTGAATATTTTTTTTATTAATTTTTTATTGGCCATATTTGGTGTTTTGAAAAATCATCGTGTATGTCATGTATAAGATTACCTAAACTTATCATGTTTTGATTTCTTTTTTTAAATTAAAAAGAATTGTCTGAATTACGCTTTCGTGCAATCCGTTCGTCAAAAAATTATGTTAATAAAAAGTTATTAAAATACTAAAAAACCCTAATAATTCAAGTTTATAGACCAGTTTCATTAGAAATTAAATGAAAAATAAAAAAAAATCCAATTATAAATTTTTTTACATATTTGGAATCTACATTGTCTCATCTATAATGGGTTTTAATTTCGTCAAAAATTTTGCAAAAAATGTCTTCAAACATATGCCCAAAGTCACTATTTTCTTGTGACATTATGAGGACCTTCAACTTGTAGGTCAAACCAGGTCCAAGGCATAGGTTCGGATCTCCAAACATTTTCTCAAACCAAAATACAAAGCACAAACTTGACCAAAAATTCATATTTTAAAAAATGTGATCTCGTTCTAAAACGAGATCTCCCGTTTCATAAAAAAATATTATTTTTGTGCTTTTACGAAATGGGATCCCATTTTGCAAAACGGGATCACGTTTTTAAAATTGCCAAAAATGGAAATTTTCTAAAAAAGGAAAATTTTCAAAAATTGACAGTTTCCATGGTAGCCCGTTTTGAAAAGTTACCAAAAATGGAAAATTCCATTTTTGGAAAGTTTTCAAAATGGGATCCTATTTTTTGAAAAGCGAGATCCTATTTTTTGATTTTAGGCTCGAGATCCCGAACCTAAATGGGATCCCATTGATTAAAAAGTGGGATCTTGTTTTTTCATTTTTTTGCCTTAGGCAAAAACTTCCATGTTTCGTGGACTCATCCTCTTGCTCTTACCCTGTACTTTACCACCACATCTAGTAATACTCTATTTATTATACAATGACCACTAAATCAACTAACTATTAATAGGTTATATTAACCAATAGATAAATATCAAGCTATTAAAGGCAAAGATATTACCAACTGAAACCCTACCTTGATCGCCAATTACCTTCATGAAACAAATCACAATTAGAGAAATAAAATATTTAATTACATGATTTCAATTTCAACTATTCCACTAATTCTCTTATAATATAATAATCATATAATATTATGTAATACTAGATTTCCTTCACTAGTTTCCAATTCTTCATCAACCTTTATACACAATAACTAATTTACATGGAAAGATTACAATTTAAGAATGAATCAAATTTAGAAGAAATCAACATCAAAAGATAAACCAATCCATTAAAACACAAATTCTTCAATATATATATATATATATATATATATATATATATATATATATCTTTCCTAATTAAATTCCCCAACTTATCTATCTATCATAACAATTATTCTAAATAACTAAGTTACATAGTGACTTACAAACCCACTATTGACTAATTAAGAAACGATCATCAAACAAACGATAATCCATTTCATTTATTTAAGCAAATCTTTCGATTATTAAATATGAATAAATCAATACTTTACTCCATTTAGTTTTTCCCAACCTATTTATCTACAAATCAATTAAAATCTCATAGACAGTAATACACATTTTCTACACCTCGATTAATACACAATCACACATATATAAACAAACATATATATATATATATATATATATATATATATATATATATATATATTGAAACAAAATGCAACAAGGAGGCACAACAATCAACAAAGGATGCTAGGAAAACGGTATACCAACGTTGTAGAATGGAAATCAAAACACTACGCAAGAATCACAAAATCACCATCGAGGGAAGTAGAAGTGCCAGAATGGAAACATCTATGGGTATTCCAAACCTCTTAAAAGAGAATAGCAACGAATTTACTATAATATAAAAGCATCAAACAAAAAGAAACGCCGATGGGTCATCAATGAACATTGGCTGAGGATATTTCGCTACGCACAGTAGAATTAGATCTGAAAATAAGCTACAGAAAATATTGGACGCCTTAGACGCATCGAGTTTCCACTGTAAGGGATCGGATATCGGACACAGAGATGGGGCGCATACCGATGTCGACCAAGGCTGGCTGGGCGCTGCCTGAGAAGTCTTTAAAATCTTTCAAGAAGAATTAAGATTGGCTCGTTCAAAGCCGAATTCCACTACAAGGGCTCTTTATCTCAAATGTTTACATCGAGTTGAAACAAAAGGAGGTCATGCAAGCGGCACACAAGGCAACACAAACAGTTCATCGGTTCTATTGAATTGTTTAAACAGAGTATTCGAAACTAGTGAAAATGAGTTACTAAGAAAAGATCACTGCGAAAGCGAGGAAAAACTCTTAAGTTCGAGGCATAAGGTTATGAGCTTCTCAAACAAGATGGCAAGTCTAGGCTAATAAAAAAATCATGACCACGAATTTTTCTCCTTCATTCACAAAGATATAAGGAATATCAAAGCAGTTTAAGCAGGTATCAACGAAAGACTCAGAATTGAAATCACAGTAAACAAGTGCCAATGGCCAAGCATGAAATTAAGGCAACTTCAAAATATTGAATCCAAAAATAGAAACATCACATTACACAGACTCGACGCAAGGATAAGCCACACCATCAGCATCGAAACCAGACACAAAGTTTTTCGTCGAGAGATAAACAAAAGCATCAAACACCCAACTGATTGCATGTTCAGCAAATATCAAGAATAAATAGGATATACGTCGAAGAATAGAAATGCACAGACCCATGATTCAAGTACTCTACACAGATAAAGGATTCGGCTAGAAACTTATGAAATGCCAAAGACCCTATAAATTAACGACCAACGATAAGGCAACATAGAAGAAGAGTTAAAGCCTCGAACCTGAGAACAAGTACGATCGAGGATGTAAAGAGAAAAAACTTGTCCGGGGAACGTGTTATTCCAGGTGATTTAGCCATTTGAAAACCCTTCGTGTGATGAAAAGATGAGGAATTATGCACCAAGTCAAGATCTCTTAGCAGTAACCACTATAGAGATAACTGATTGAGCAAAAGAAGAAGAAGAAATCCTTTAGATCCCCGAACCACAGAGAATTAAAGGACAACAAATTCCCCATCCCCTTCTCCCCAAAAACCAAAACTCTTCATTTACAAAAAGAAGGTTGCTCTATAATCGAGAACAAAAATCTAGATAAAACTCAAAAATCTCCAATAACATATCAAATTTCCTTTTCGACCGTTTGTTTGAAGTTATGCATGCATGTGTATGAAAATCTTTCCATCTTTATATCGCTTTTATTAATTATTTGTTAAAACATTCCATGATAATTCTATTTTATTTTATTTGATTTATTTTTAATATTACACCAAAATTATTAATAAATATGTTTATATTTTTTTATCATAATACTTTTACCTGATACATTATTTAATAAATCAATTACTCAGAAAAAGCCTTTATTTTTATCCTTTTACTTATCATAATACCTTTTAACACAAGAATTCTATCTTAATATAGTAATTATTCAAAAACATTACTCAACCAAATTGAAATCAAATAGCCCAAAGCCATAATTACCGAATGTCACAAAAAGGAAGAGTCGTGGAGGGGCACCACAACCAACACTATCTTCATTACACCATAAGGGTGTTTTAAATCCAAGGCCTTCAAACTAGATTTTATTTACACTAAAAACATGGTAGAATATGATGCTTTTATTGCAAGTCTTAATACAAGTATCTAATAGAACATCACTAAGTTTTAGGTCTATAACAACTCCCAACTTGTAATCAAACAAGTTAATAATGAATATCAAGAAAGGGATGATACAAAATTTCCTTACAAATAAATGGTGGATAAATTTAAGTAATAATTCCCCTGTATTTAGTTTAAATAGGTCTCCCACCTCAATAACATAGAAAAAAATTCCATGACCACTATTAGGTCCTTAATATATGTCATATGATAGCTAGTGGGATCAATTCCTATTTGAACAACTTCTCATTCCTATTTATATGATATCCCAAATTTTTGTTTCATTTGTGAGATCATTTGTCTTGAATTACCATGGTACCATGGAATATATACCTATCTATATGATCAAACCCACTTTCTTAACCTAAGATGCAAGTAACACAAATACTTTATCCAATGTGCTTCTCATTTCACCCTCCTTGGGGATATGCTTTATCAACGAGGCTATGATGGTTCCCTATTGTGATGCTTAGACATGGTAGAATCCAACCTTGCACTCCAAGAGGTACATGATCAATGGTATTTATGGAGCATGTACTAGTGGAATGGTGTTAGCTAAGAATATTCTTTGAATATGGTATTATTAGCCCATTATGTAGCATGATGCTTGTTAGTATTTCAAATAATCTTGAGCATGTAAATAACATGGATATCTCATTAATGCACCTAGATAGGCTTGTAACCAATCACCACACTATGGAATTTCTCTAAATGGGGCCTATACCCTTTTAGAAAGGCCCACCCTCCCTCCTCTAATGGCTATAAGTTCATCATAATTTCCATTGAGTATTTTATGAATTGGGTTGAAGCCACCCCCTTACATTCACCACTAGAACCTAGATATCCAAATTTATCCTCTATCAAGAATTTTCCACTATAGTATTCCATCTACAATTGTCATAAAAAATGATAAACCCTTAAAACCATACATTTCACACTCTTTTCAAATTATTCCTCATCAACAAATCATTGCTCCACTCTATATTACCCCTAGAGTAACAATCAAGTTGAGAAAACTAATAAAACCTTACTAAACATCCTTTAAAAATTGTCAATAACACTAGCCATAATTGGAACCTCTATTTGAAGGTCCCACCCTTTGGGCATTATGTACTAATATTCACAATCCTATTGGTTCCACTCTATATTCCTTAGTCTTTTATGTTGAAGCCATCTTTCCAATTGATTTCAAACACCCATCATTATTCATTTCATTGAAAAATATCATTGATAAAGAAGAGGATTGGGTTGCATTATTACATCAATTAGACCTCTTAGATGAACAACTCCTCGAAAAGATTAATCACTTATAATATTATCATAATCAACTTGAAATAACCTACAATAATAAAATCAAAGATAGAGAGTTCCAAGTTGGTGATCTAGTAATCAAGGAGAACTAGAAGAACCTACAAGATAAAGACAATAAAGGAAAATTCGAGGCTAATTAGTTGAGTCCTTATGTTACCATTGTTAAGTATGACTCAGGTGCTTATCAATTGGAAAGTCTATAAGGTCAAGCCTTGGATAAACTACTTAATATCTCCATCTCAAATGGTTCTATACCCAATGCAAAAAATATCTAAACTAAAATGAAGAGAAAATCCAAAAATCTAAAAACAAAAATTAAAAAATAGTAAAGAGAAATAATCCATCCTATGTGTGCCATAGAAAAATGGCCCCCCTTGTCATTTTCATGGCATTTTAGATCTTTTTTCATGATGTTTGATCTATTTTGCTCTAATTTTATGTTGTAACATGGCTTGAACATTCATATTTAGGTACTAAAATTCAAATAACGTTGTCTTGTGAAGGTGTTGTGAAGTATTGTAAGACATTTGTACATTCTTCTAGACTCTATTTATTGCAATTCACCTAAAAATCA
>VDFB02193867.1:528218182-528268618 GCA_007258455.2 Sequoia sempervirens
AGCACAAGGGGAGAGGATACTTCGATTACCAAATCGTGAGGGTGACACAAAAACATAAGGTGGGTTTGGTTTTTTGATCACCTAGTTTTCACAAGGTGAGAACATAATCACCTACCACCTTCAAGCACAATCAGACAAAATCAAGTACACATTCATTTTAAAGAACCAAATGAAGTGTTTTCTATACTAGAAATCACAAACACGTTATTTGAGAAATGAGTCTTTGACTAACAGAGCTGCAAAACCACAAGTTAGCAGTTTCATCCACCAGTCTTGGACCCATGAAACGTAACCGCCACACACTACGAAACATGATTAGTAACACAGTAGCCTCTACTAAGTAGAATGCAGAAAAACTAGGGTGCTAAAAAAAATAGAAAGAAAAGAAAAATCTCAAAAACCCGAATGCAAATGAGAAGAAAACATTACCAGGCGAATGCATCGTGATCGAGCGAATGCATCGCTACCAAACAGATGCGTCGCTCTGTGTATTGAATGCGGCTCGGGATCTCAAATGCGGCTTTCTAGGATGCGATTACGGCGTTTTGGGCTTCTAATGCGTCGTGATGCATCAGATACGTCATGATTTTTAAAAAAAAAATTGCGTCGCTCCATACATGTACCTGTAAAAATGACAGAAAACACACAAAAATGGTACAAAAATAATAGCAAATAATAGAGTCATGTTCACGTCAGGTTCACCAATGTAACTAAGGGTTATTTTTAGGATTAGATTCAATGAATTGAAAGCACAATAATGAAACCCAAAGAGATATGAAGCACAATGGAAACTAAACAAGAATGATTATACTAGATTCCTCATTGAAGCTTCCTTGATTCACCTCCATAGCACCTTCTAATTTGCAGCGCATGATTGATGCCCTCAGATCCAGTGTGTGAGCAATTTGACTATGCCATTGTCCTATGCAAGTTTTGAAGGATTTAATTATATTATGCCTATGCCTATAATAAATGATAAATGATAAATGATGAATGACTATAATGCCTATAATAATGAAGTGGTCCCAAAATTATGAACAAAATTGTTATTTTATAGAAAACACAATTTTGAATGGACGGATGAGATCAACCTTTGACAGAAACCTAAAATCAGAGGTCAAGATTTCATTTGATAATCCCTAATTAGGGTTAGGGAAAAATCTTTAAGTGAGTGGTCAAGATGTCATAGGAGAAAACTGAATTAGTGGTGGAGAAAAGAGGAGATAATTAATTTTCAAAATAAAAATTTTCAAAATTGAGAAGATAAAGATAGCCTACTTTGTGAGATTTAAAAAAGATGGACTGAAAAGAAAATTTGATAAAATCAAGAACCTGCTTGCTTTATTTGATTTTTGGAAGAAAGCTACTAATCAACTCAAAAATATGAATTTTGTGAGACATAAATAATCTTTTTTAGATTATTTACCAAAATGGACTGTAAGTTAAGACTGTGATGACATTTTAATAATTTCATTTATTTAAAATGAGAGGAATATTAATTTTTTCAATTTAAATAATTAAAGATAATTATTTAATTTAGAAGATATGATTAAGAATTAAATAAATTAATGAATTTATTTAATTGTGAGGATTAGTGACATATTAAATAAATAAATGAAATTCATTTATTTAAAAAACAGGAAGAATTAATGAATAAAGATAATTAAACAAATTTAGAAATTTATTTAATTAGAGGAAGACTTAGACAATTAATGACGTATTTAATAAATAAATTAAATTTATTTATTTAATAATCATGAAGAATAAAATAGATATGAATTAATTAAATAATTATGAATTATTTAATTAATAGTTGAATGTGAACCGAGGACATAATTAAATGTCATAATTATGCTAGGACGAAAGTGGTAAAAATCAAGCTTGCAAGCCTAGGTCATTTTTAGGTGTCTACACATATTAAACTTGCAAAATAAGATACAAGATATGCTTACCATTATGAAATTTACCTCCTTCATTCACTTGTGTACTACCCTTCATGATTATCAAAATTCGATTAGTAGTCGTGACATAAAATCCACCTCTAGTCGTTCTGAGAAGTCTAAATCCACAAACCAAAACAATTACCAAAATTTTACAAAATAGAATAAAGGTTTCCTTCAACTTAATCCCCCTCGAAAAACAAATCAACATGTTGATACCCAAGTGGCTACTATAAGGAAGACAACTCCTTTCACATTTGGGGATCTGACTAGGAAATTGACTTCCCTGCAGGTGATACCCTCCATAACATAATGTCACAACTATTAGAACAAAAAATGGTCACTGTGCCTCCCACTAAAACTCTCAATCCTAATAAAACATTACCCACAAACTATCAACCAAATTCTTATTGTCATTATCACTGTCAAAATGGACATGACACAAAACATTACAAGTGTCTCAAACATCTTGTGCAAGAACTCATTGATTCTAGTAAGCTTTTAGTTGGAGGTGTCAATGATCAAGGAAATAAGTTTGTTGCCCCTCCTAACCAAAACTTGCAAATCTTTACCAACCCTATGCCTAATAATAATATTTCATTTGTCAAAGTTAGTAAAACTAAAAATAATTATATGATGAATTTTGACACGAATGATGACAACAATGATACTATTCAACAATATCCTATAGATATTGATGAACAAGATCCTACGGATGATATGGTTGGATTGATAAAGGTCGTACCTCATAAGGGATGAGCTAAAAATCTTCTTGAGATTGCTTTCTCCTCACAAGATATATTTAAACATGTACTTGATGGTCATCTTTACATATCCAGTAGAATCTATGACAAGCCCACTAATATGATATTGATAGATCCAATCTATGGAGAGAATATGATCACTAAAGAATTCTTACTTCTACATGAGCTCTATCAAGAAATATATGATAAACTGAAAGCATGGTCCAAAGCACATAACGGTTTCGCTTACCCTATGATGGGATTGATCACCTTGCCTTTACAAATAGGACCAAAAACATTAGATGTCTCATTCTCCATCATCTCACAATTGAACCAATTTCATGTGAAGTTAGGCTACCCATGACTTTTCTCCATGAATTTCATCCCTTCGATTGTGCATAAATGCTTAAATTTTCCCTTTGAAAATAAAATATTTATTGTGCATCATAGTGGCTTTAATCTTTTGTCTTCTTGAGGGAGTTGTTCACAATATTTATTTTGGCCTGAACCTATATGGAACCTATTAAACCTCATAAATATTTCTTTTTCAAATCCTATCAAAATTTCAAGGAGAAATTCATAGCAAAAATATCCCTTAGAAACATTCCTCAACCTATGACTGAGCATACCATCCTTGAAAAAACCATGATTGAACCTAAAGACATTCCAAACAACCAAGACCATCTAAAGATACACCCATTTCCTAGTTCCTACAAAATACCAAGAGATAACAAAAAAATCTTGTCACACCTCCTAGGATAAAACAAGTTTACAAAGTTAAAGAAAGTGGTTGAACAACCTTCTAGGGTTCCTTTTGTTCCTCCCCTTCAGAAAGAAAAGAAACATATGGTTTATAGACCCGCTCCTACACAAAAAAATTGAAAGTCATAATAAAAGAAATAGAAGTGCTAAAAAATGTAGGAGTAGATGTTGTGCGCTTGCTCGAATGCTAAAAGAAGATAACAATAGAGAAAATCAAAATCCAAACCTAACTGAAGCAATGCGCAATGAGTCTTCCATGAGCTGCATAACAAATTGAATACATTTTTCATGTTGTGTGTGATGGCATGTGCGTAATGTGGTCCCCCTATACTTTTATGTTTGATGTCCCTCTCTCTTTGTGACATTCCTCTATATGTACCTACATTCTTCTCTATGTCGTAAGCACTTTACCTTTTTCATTTGTCTTGTGTTTTCCATTTGGGGATGATACAAGGCATCAAGACATTCATGTCTCTTCCATGTTGACCCAAAATATTTTCCTTTTATATATTTTCTATGTGTCTTATGTTTTCCTTTTTGGGATGGTGCAAGGCATCAAGACATTCATGTCTCTTCCATGTTGACCAAAAATCTTTTATTTTATATTTTCTTTATCGTTTGTTTTCCTTTTTGGGATGACACAAGGCATCGAGACATCTATGTCTCTTCCATGTTCACCTGAAAGGTTTTTCTTTGTTTTTGCTCTCTTTGTATCATTCTTCTTGTTCCATGAGTATTTGGGGAATGATGACAGTTCTAAGCTCTCTAAAAACATTGTAGCAAGAACATACTAACCCCAAATCCATGGATCCCTCATGTGTTTGGAGTTTCATTTTACGGGCACACCCTCTTTTTCTTTCATGACATAGCTTCATTTGGAAACATATGACTTGTCATAGGAATTTATAAATAAGCTCACATGTCTTGTTAGCATTTATTATTTGCCACTTTCTTGTGTGAGCTCACATACTGTTCATGTGTCTCACCTTTTAGATACTCACCCAATAGATAACTTGAATTTTTGTTGCCTTAGAGTGAGCATGCATTTTTGAACAAACAACCTACATTTGATCCACATCATGTTGGAAAAATGGTCGAAGCTTGATCCACCCTTCTTTTTCTTTTTCTTTTTCCTTTTTCCTTTATGTATTTGGAAAGGTATGCTTGTGCCTTGTTATTTCTCCTTATATCATTTTTCATGTGTGTTTCTTTGTGCCTATGTTGGTCTGTTATAGGATCTTGGTCCTAGGGTCTTGATCACCCCTCTCGATCATGGTCATCCTATCTTACTAGTATTCATGCACTTGGACCCTTCTTGATGTGTGTTGGTCTACTTTAGTGTAAGTTTGAAGCAAGTTCATCCTCTCACTAAAGTGGGGGCAAAATGTAGTGTCAAAAAATGTCATATGTGACATTTTCACACTCGTTTGGGGCCTCCTTGTTAAATTAAGCTTAATGTTGCCTTGATTTAGTGTTGTAATGTGTTTAACACATTCACATTAGGTCTTGGGCCCTTGTAAACTAAATCAACCTAATAGATACCTTATTTAGGGTGTTGTAAATTGTTGTACCACAATCTAGGGTTTTATTAATTAATGAATTCATTTTGCTTTAATTGGCCTTATTTTGCATCCACAAGCCTTAATTAATGCATCTTTTTGAGGATAATCCTAACATAAACTAATATCCAATCATAATTCATGTGTTTTTGGATTATATGGCCTATATTTAGTGATCTTCCCGACTCATACACCACCTTGGGTGTATGAGTCTCACCTAGGTTTCAAGGCTCCAATCCTGATTTCACATCATTCTAAGCATTTCTTGAAAAAAGTGTCCCAAGCCTAGCCTAATGGGACTCATACACCACTTCTGGTGTAGGAGTCCCATGTGGCCCAAAATCAAATTTAATTCAAATTCTTGGCAGGATTTTCTTCTCCTAGATATGATGTTATCTTGTAGTGTTGAAAATTTGAGGAATTTGGTATAAAAAAGTATAAATATAAGTTTCTTTCACTCACTTTACACCTAGTAAGTTGAATGAACATCCTTATAGAAAATTTAAGTCTACAAGAGCATCAAGAGTCATCAAGAGTTGATTATCAAGCATTTTGGAGCATTATTCAAGTATCAAGCATCATGTCAAAGTTCATCATGCATCATGTTTGTGTTTCAACTAACAATTGTGATGTAGGGTTTCATGATTCAAGAAAGCATTCAAGTCAAGATCTGTATCATTCAAGCAAGAGTCAAGATCTATATCCATTGAATTCATTTCATCCATGTTTGCAACACTTTATTTTTAGGGTTTGGTGAGTGGCAAGATTAAATTTTGTTCATTCATCATTCTCCTTTACTATTTCATTTCATTTCAAGGTTTGATTACCACAATGAGGTTTAACCAAGGAAAACCCCTTTCTCCTAACAAAACAACATTTTCCCCTCTCATTAGTGTGTGATTTGTAGATCTAGGTTGAAGACATATTCAAGAGAAAGTTTGGAGAAAGTTTTCAAAGTGTTCAAAGTTTTCAAAGTTGGCACCTTGCTTTGAAGATCACCAAAAGACATCTACAGGTTGTAAATCAGAGTTTTAGACCTAGAAATTAGGTGGAGAAGATAGAGTAGACGTTGTAGAGTAGATTCAGAGTTTTAATTTCTAGAAAATCCTAACTAGATTGATATGCCACTTCTGGCATATGTGTCCTAGTACAGTGAAGTTTGTAGTTTTCACAAGTTTCAGACATATCTCTACCATATTTTTGTTCCTACCCAAAAAACCTAATCTAGGACTAAATTTCCCATCCTGGTGTATGAGTCCCAATTAGCATTAATTTTAGTGTTTTCAGCATTTTAAGACTTCATTCAAGCTGCTATAGGTTTCTAGGGGCACACTTCTAGTTTCTTAGCTTTATGTTTTGATTTACGTGCATTTCTAGGTCATTTAGTGAAGTTTTTCATTACACTAGGTTTTAACACTATACCTTGCATATCATTAGTCTTCCCAAGCCCTAGCTTGGTGGTGAACCCCTTTCAAGTCATTGATCATACCCTAGGAAGCCCCTATTGTAAATTTCTTTCCCCCATTCCTATCCTTGGATTGAGATCTCTAGAGTTTTCCTTGAATGATATTAGGAGAAACTTGTTGTTCTATGTCCTAAACCATAGAGTACCATTTTTCAACCAATTAGGCTCAAACCCTCTATGAAAATGCTATTTATTTTTCTTGAACTTGTCTTTGTAGGGCTCTAAAATCCTCTTTTGGTACGATGATATTCCTTCCACCACCATGATTTATTTATGGAGGAATTTTGATCATCTTTTTAAGTACTCATAACCACAAGTCTTGGTGCAATCTGTGTCATGTTCAATGATATGCTTACACACTCAAGAAATATTTCTTTGATACCACTTGATGAGGGGCTACTCGACCCAACACCCACATACAGAACAACAACAAATATCAACAAAAAAAACATAAGATAAAAAAAATATATATTCAAAAATTATAATGCTACAACCACATGGGTTTGATTCACTATAAGTAAAGTCAACTTAGTCTCTACACTAGTGAAGAGGTCAAATGAATAGCTAGATAATTAAAATAATTATTTAACTATAGATGAATAATGAAAGGTGAATAATTAAATAAATGACAATTTATTTAATTTTAGAGGGAAATAAGATATTAGCGATGCAATTAAAAATAAATAAAATATTTAATTAATCAAAGAAGAATAGAGACAATGAATTAATTAAATAATTAAAATTATTTAATTATGCAAGGAAGAAGAAAAATTGATGCAAAAAAATGGCGTTCGCAAACCAAGAAATTTTTCAATGTCTACACTTGGAAGCCAAGCACCAGAGATACATCCTAAACATCTTCAACACTTTCATATGCATAGACATAAGCCTATAAAATCAATACTAGAGGTTGAAAATAGTAGCTTTACTAATGACAACATAAAGAAACTAATCAAAGCATCAAATGCTCACACACTTGCAACAATCTCAATAGACATCAATGAAAACATAGGCTTGTTGACATCAATGAAAACACCAATTGCTCATACTTGCAGAAATTTGCTCCATGGAAGAAATTAATCTCCCCAAACATAGACATCTCAGACTCTTTTTTCATCTCTTCTTCAAATTTTCTACACATAACTTCATTACCTCTTAAAATTATGTCATCAACATACACAAATACAATCAATATTTCATCTTTTTCAACTTTAAAGTAAAGATTACCATTTGTGGTACCTTTATTGAATCCTTGTTGTATCAAATACTTATCCATCCTTTCATACCAAGCTCTGGGAGCTTTCTTTAATCCATATAATTCCTTATTTAGTCCACAAACCATATTAAATTTATCCGATAACTAAAAGCATTCTAGTCATTCCATGTATACTTCTTCCAATTCTCCATTTAAGAAAGTAGACTTCACATCCATTTGATAAACTTTGAAATCCTTGTGTGTTGTAAAAGATAATAACATCCTGATAGCTTCCATTCTTTCCACCTAAGAAAATTTATCCTTAAAATCTATTCATTTAACTTGTGAATAGACCTTACACACAATCCTTAATTTATTCCTTACCACTTCTCCATTCTCATCTAGTTTGTTTCTGAACACCCACTTAGATCCAATTATATTTGTGTTTACAAGTCTTGGGACAAGTTCCCTAGTCTAATTCTTCTCAATCTAAAATAGTTCTTCTTCCATAGCTTTCATCCAATGTTCATCTTTGCATGCTTCAATCATTGTTTTAGGTTCAACTTCAGAATGTAAATATAGATTTACCTCTTCTTCAATAGCTTTCCTTCTTTTTAATACACCTTTTCTTTTGTCTCCAATGATGTTCTTAAGAAATATTTCTCTGCATGTACCTAGGGGTTCTAGGATTCTTTTTTGGAGCTTCTTCCTCTTCTTCAAACTTCACTTCCTTTTGCTTAGCTTTTTATTTTTCTCTATAGTCAAGTTCATCTAATTCATATCCATTTTTCACCACTGACTTTTGTAAATATTCATCAACCTTGACACTTGCACTCTCAATAATCTTTCTTAATCTTTTGTTGTAGCCTCGATAGGATTTTCTTTTAGTAGAATATCCAAGGAAGATTCCTCCATTAGACCTTGCATCAAAGTTTCCCAAGTTTTCTTCATCTCTTCTCATATAACATTTTATTTCAAACACTAAAATATTTGACAGTAGGGATCATTCCATACCACAACTCATAAGGAGTCTTTATGTTGTTTTATTTTTCTGAAACAATGTTAAGTATGTAAACATTAGTATGAAATGCAACTTCTCTCTAGTAAACTTTCAGTAGGTTATCTTCTTTCATCATAGTTCTTGCAACTTCTTGAACAACTTTATTTTTCCTTTCGACTACTCCATTTTGCTAAGGAGTCCTAGGGGTAGAAAAGTGCTTCTTTATGCCATGATTCTTAGAAAACATGTTAAAGTCATTGGAGGTGAACTCTCCACCTCTATAATTGTTTTCTTTTCAATCTAACAATCCTTGCAAATAGCATTGATATGCTTTGTAATCTTTGGAAGATCTCTCAATGCTTGAACTGAATTGATTCTTACCAAATTATCAATGTTAATGTGACACATACTTCTATTCCATAACCAACTTTCATTGGTATGAGTCATAAAACAATGACCATCAACACCGTTGAGGTGATAAACATTTATATTTGTCCTTCTTCCAACAACAATCATAGTTCTAGACCCTTTTTTGATCTCACATCCATCATCCTTAAACATAATATTGTATCCTTTGCTACAAATTTTTCCAAGACTTAAGAGAATATGCCTTAAACCCTTAACATAGTAAACATCATTTGTATTATGCTTTCCATCAAAATTGATTGAACCTATTTCACATATCTTAGTACTTGAATCATCACCAAATCTAACAAGTCCTCCATCATAATTTTCTAGTTTTAAAAAATTACTCTTGTCTCCAATCATATGGTTAGAACATCCACTGTCAATGATCCAATAGTTCTTATCTTGACTAGCATGAAAGGTAGGTGCCAAAGTACCTTCAATCTTAGCCTTTTGTCTCTGGAGGGTTTTCCTTCATACATCTTTTAGAGTTGGCAAAAATAGATTCATCTTTTAAGTCCATGAGCAAAAATTCATCATCATCATCATCTCCATAATCAGATTCATCATTAGAAATAATTGAATCTTCTCTAGCATAATAGCTTTTCTTAATCATCTTACCTTTGTTCTCCTTGATTTTGTCATTCAAAACTCATTTTGGACATCTTAAAGCATGGTGACCTATCTTTCAACAATTAAAAAATTTGAAAGAAAACTTACCTTTGTACTTACTACTACCCCTTTTCATCCTTCTCACAAATTTACGTTCTGCATCATCAAGATCCTCCCGATCTGCTTCTTCAATCTTCTCTGATTTTCTTGTCTTAAAAGTAGTCTCAACTTTTTCACCATTATTTCTACCAAATTCTCTCATTTCAAATGTAGTTAGAGAGCCATACAATTGATCTCTTGTATATTGATCTAGATTTGCAAATTCGTCAATAGTGGAAACTTTATGATTGTAAGCTTTAGGAAGGGTTCTAAGAATTTCCCTTACCACTTTTGATTCTTTGAATTTTCCACCAATACCTATAATGCAGCTAACCAGTTCATCTACCCTCTCCATGTATCTTGTAATGTTTTCATCTTTAGAAACTCATAAGTTCTCAAATGTGATCTGCAGATTCTACACCTTGGCTTGTTTAACCTTATCATCTCCTTCATAAATTCTTTCCAACTTTTTCTAGATTTCTTCAGAAATTTTCAAAATTATAACTTTCACTAATTCAAAATTTGTGAGACTACTTAAGAGAGAATACCTTATTTTACTATTGCTTTCATAGGCCTTTATTCTAGCTTCAGTGCCTGGACCATTTGTAGGTATAGTATATCCATTCTAAACTAATTTCTAGACATCATATCCTAGATAGCTTAAAAATCCTTCTATCCTTTTTTTCCATAATGCATACTTCATTCCATCAAAGATAGGGACCTCCTTGTACGCAATCCCAGATCTACCTTAAGCGTTTAAGCTTTCTTCCAAGGAAACTTGATCTAATACCAATTGTTTAATGCACAAAGAAACTAAGAGGGGGGTGAATTATTTGTATCCTAAAGCTTCAAATCCCTTATACACAAAAGAATCCACACTCATTCATTAAACCCTTAAAATTTTTATGATGATTTATCATGAAAATAAAATAACAGAAAATGAAAGGAAACAACACCATACACAAGAGAAAACCATATTTATGTGGAAAACCCAAGAAGGGAAAAACCATAGTGAGGATTATCTCACAATATAAGTAATATCAACACCAAATACAATAGGGCTCACTATCATAGGGCTCACTGCCCAAAGCAAGAAAGGTTCGCTACCATAATAGTAAAAAAAGATAGAGAAGAAATGTTACACAGAGAAAAGCATCTCAATGCAATAGAGAATCCACCATAATGTTACCAACACCCTTGCATCTTGATTGAAGAATTGTAAACACCTTATGCTCACTACATCCAATAATCTAACACATGAAGGCGTGCACTACACTTCTCAATTTTGCACCCTATAATTCTTCACTTTGCATCATTTCCATCTCTCTTTTCTATCTCATCATTCCTCAACAACTCAACTCTTATTTATGTTGGAAGAATGAAGAAGACACCCTCTATTATGTTGTCATTGATGCCAACATTGGTTGGTAACATTTTTTGTCAATCCAGAAAAGTTGTGTTCCTGTCATTTCGATATGGTAATTTGGTCTGGAAATGCTTTTAGTTGAAAATCACCCCATGAGATTTTAATATGATGATAAGGACTATCAGTTGCATCTCTGCACAAGTTTCTAATGGTTTTTTATAAAGGAATGAAAATTATGTATGAAAGAGTTCAGTTTACAATATTTTTCTTAGTATTTGTGCAGTTGGCATGAGTTCTCTTTTGGATGACATAGATAGATAGTATTTGCTTCTTTGATAATTTGAAGAGTTCCTTATTAGGACCAGGTCAACCCGAGTTAGAATTTGCATGCTTTGTTTTGATAAAAAGATGTTTTGGGTTGAGCTGAAATGCCACATTTTTAATTAAGTATGTGTACATCTAATTAGGCTGACCTGATTAATCTATGAAGTTTTAATAATGTGTATATATAAAACATCCTTTTGTATTGAAAGATACATATATAGATGTTATATGCAGTGCATAACTTTTGAAAGAATAATTAGTGATGTGCGACTACTATGCGAAGTTGTATATGTTTCATGTATACTTGCAAAACAGTACACGATTTTCTATTCCAAGGCCTAATTGAAACTAAACTCAACACACATAAGGTGTATTCCATTAGTTCATACTTTTGGCAATGATCCATATCCTTTTGTACCTTGTGTAAGGAAGCTAAGGTAGTAGAACAACTTCCTACACTAACCTTGAGAGGATAATAATGCAAAAAATTTATAGATCATTAACAATTAAAAAACCTCAAGAAAAATAAACACAAGTATCATGCATACCACAACACAATGATTTACATGGTGAAAACCATTTCGAGAGAAAAACCCCACACTCCAAAAGCCACCCAATATATTATTCAACAATCATAAAGATTACAATATACTTGCAAAGCAAGCTTCTCACAGGAGTATCACCACTCAAAGATCTAGAGACAATAGGATCGATATCAGACTCTCAAAATACATCATAATACATAACTGTAATAAAATTCCCTCATAAAATAGGGTTTCCTTCTAGGGAAAGTTAAGCCAACAAAATATCAACCATTAGATATGAAACCTAATGATGAATGGTCAAGATTTACAATATTAAAATATAGATAAAATGTGGCTTTTGGGGGTGTTGCCCCAAACCCTCACCAAGGCGCACGCCCCCAGAGCTCCCAAGGGATGACTGGCTCCTATAGGGCACTGCAATCAGAATTCTATAAAGCAATATATCAATAGTACCTTATGTATTTGCAAGGTTGAGACATATTTTCCTAACAAATCTCCCACTTTTCAAACAACTTGCAAAAGCAATGAGAGGGTGTAGAAACATCATATCTTAATTGGTAGGGGCCGAGATGCCCATAGTCTTTGAACACCATCTAAACTTCTTTGTGCTCATAGGCTTCATTAAAGAATCAACAAAATTCATCAAAATCTCTACCTTAACCAGTTTCACCTTGCCATCTTTGACCATATCTCTTAGCAAATGAGATTGTACATCAATGCATTTGGAATTTAAAATGTTGTTCTTAGCTAGTTATTATTGTACTATGACTATCATGTTTCTGTTTTACACCCTCTATTTAATTTCACAATATCCTAACAAAGTCTCTTTTAGCTTAAATGGATTCTTTACAAGCATGAGTAGCTACCATATACCCTTCTTTAGTAGTGGACAAAGCAACCATAGTCTATCACTTACTCATCCAACTAATTGCACCACTAAATAAATTAAACACATAAGCACTAGTGGATCTTCTACCATCAACATCACCTACCCATTTTGAATCCACATAACCATGAATACTGGCGGGAAATATCATATTCACTATATTACTAAGGATAAATTATTAATAATTTTGCCACAAACACTACGGACGAATAACGTTATATCATGAGGGTAGTGCAGACTTGGTTTAAGTGTTGTTGTATCTTTTTACTGGCCATACTGAATAATAGCATTTAAAAGGAAAATCAGAATTTTCAGTGCCATCCACATGTTCCAGAATTAAGTAAAGTACAAAATTGAGCAAATGAGCAAATAGCATTTTTAAATGCTTTCATTTATTTCATGAAAAGAATCATATTTTACAAAGCTTCTTTTGATTTCAAGAATCAGAATGATATTACAACATTTACATTTAAATGCATTTTTCTTTTCAAATGAAAAGCATAAAGGATGAAATCAAAGATCCACACAAGCTGTGGATGTGACTGTTACAATATATCACTAATAACACATTCCACTACTGAAGATGCATAAAATAAAACATTAAGTGACGACATAATCATCATTTCCTGATTATCGATGTTTGACGTTGAATGGTGCACCTTTGTCTTCTTGTGCTCCATCAACCTGTAAGAGAAAAGAGGGGGTGTCAGTGGCTCCGATATGAAGTAACCTACATTAGGCACCCACAATAGTGTAACCTACTATTAATCATGCATTGAAACAATCAATCAAGTGCAGTACAGAAGAAATGAGCTAAAGGAGAAATAACAATATCATAATCATCATGTCTCTATTTTTTATAATATTGTTTGTTTCCTTAAAAGTGTATAGGTAAAGTCATGAAGTCAACATTATTTGAAGACACCAATCAGCATTCATAATGATCAGGTCAAGTTTTTTGAAGGCTACAGGTGAACAATGAGTTAGTTCACTCAATCAATTCAGCTGAGTACATTTACATCAGATATTGCTGCATAGTTCATGTTCTGTGTTTATCATCATCATATATGTCATGCAAGTTCTAGTTCATCATTTCATTCTTTTCATAGTCAAGGATGGTGAATAGGCATACATTATGCCTTAATCAAGAGTTTCATTTTGATTTTCATCGTGAAAGAGAGCAGATTTAAAGAACAGTTTGATAAGTGAAACATAAAAATGCATGAAGAGTACCATATTGCTCAATAATACAAAAAGATGGACAGTGCACTCAAGTGTTAAATGATTCATTAGTTCCAGTGGACTGGTAAAGAAAAATACAACATTATGAGTTATAATGAGAAAATGATCATTCCAGAATAATAAGGAAAGAGCAAGCATAGATTCTTTCCAGAAAGAGTTTATGAGGTGTTAGTTATGAATAGGAATAGATAACTAGGTGCAGTCCATAATAATTCAATGTTTCAACTAAAGTTTTGCATAAGTCCAAGAGTAGGAGGCAAGGGTTTGTTGTGTTAGAATTGAGGAATCCCAAGGTACAATGTTGTGTGCACAATGTATAAGTATGAGGATAGTATAATTAAGAGGTTCTTCTCTTCACAATGGACAAACACAGAAGCATGCTCAAGGTTTCTATAGGTTTCTAATGCATTATGGTGCTAAAGTAAGGAATTTGAATGACTGAAAGAAGCCCAGACTTTACACAATTATTGGGATTACAGGCCTTTTATATCACAAGCAAGGTTGTATGGTGGGAATTATTCTAATAGATCTGCAAAGTTACAGGTATTGCATAGTTTTGACAAGATTTTTAATACCTAGATGACATTTTCAGAATGAGCAGTTGATGCATTAAATAAGTAGTCTACAATTTCAATCAAAGACAGATTATGTGTCAAGAGGAAGCGGCATGAACTCATATGACTGTAGTTCAAATAAAGGACACATTTCTAGAATCTCATATACCCAATTGAAGTTTTTATTAGTAAAACAAGGAATGTATTTTTCTGAATGACATACAATCAGATGATTTTTTCAAAAGGAAACAATCATAAATCAAGCCCAAATTTTATGCAATACCAAGGAGAAGCTACATAAATGTCAAAATGGAGCACCGATTAATATGGGTCAATAAACTAAGTGCGGATAAACACAGATTTTCACTATTTTCGGCCATCCATGATACCCATATTTGGGTTGGGCTTCAAAATATAGAAATGTAGTTACGGTGATAACCCATGTGAAGTTTACATGAGATAGAAAGAAGACATTAAAATGCAAGTTTCCTGAGGTGGGTCGGGCATCAGAAGAAAGAAAATATAGTTTTATTCTAATTTCCATGATACCCACAAGCGAATATATCTTCAAAAAGACATTAAGAAGAATTTATTGTTATGGGTCGAACCCAAAACTTAATTAATGCTTTCTAATATACATTTGGTGCAGCCTAAAAATGGCCAGAGATTCATGAGTAAAGAAGAGATTCTTTAAGTCTCTGGAGAGCAGAATATCTAGCAAAGGAAAATTACCAGTTCATATCTTTGAAAAAGAACTCTAGCCGCAGCCAAGAGCTTCAAAAGGAGTCCAAAAGATAGGATTTTGAGCCCTTAGAGGATGGACCAGCTCTCAATGTGGGTCGAGCTCACAGAGACATAAATGTAAGCACAAAAATGCAAGACAAAAATATTAGAAATGGTGGTAGCCGCGGCCTTAGGCCATAAAGAACAAAATATGAAACCATCAAAGCTAGCTTACCTTATGCACAAGAGGTAAAATCAATAACCCGCGAACTCTCATAGAACTTTCAAATGGAATTCAAGCTCATAGGAGAAAGACCAAGCAAGGAAAAGTCATGAATAAATATGACAGGTCACAGCCTTAGTGTCTTTTGATTTTCCAAAATGAGTGAAAGAACTTCGATACTCTAAAAGCGAGCTTACCCATATGAGATTCAACTAACTAAAGAACATAGGGAAGATTCCCAAGGCGCATGAGCTTGAGTTCAACACAATCATGGCAACATTTTCTTTCCAAACAGAGAACTTTTTCCTCAAGGTCACGAGTGCAAAATGAATCATTTTTAGGGTTTGGCATTCTTTTCTCATGCCCTAATTTGAGCTACATCATAATCATCCAGAATGTTCAGTCAAAGCATGTGGAAAATTTCAAATGGAGGCCAAGACTTTAAGCCTTGTATTGGAGTTTATCAAAAGTCTGAAGTTTGATATATGTGGAGGTCAAAAATTCATATATTAGGTTAATATGTTAAGTGTTTATGACTTATTTCTTTTGCCTTAGTGAAATATGACTTGGGTATGGATTAAACAATGACAATATTATGGTGGGATACCTTATGATTTAGGGTTAGCTTTTGATGATTATCCACTTAGGGTTCTTTGTGTTTTAATTAATTTTGGAAAAATCAATTGAAGTCCTGATGTGAGGATGATATGCATTAATATTTTTATGATTTTGTGAGAAAATAAAATAATGTAGTGGATATATAAGGAGCTTTTCTTTTTTGCAAAATATTTTTTAATCTTTAATTGCAAAAAATAGAAAAATTGTGCAAATCTGCAATCCTGTAAAGTAGAATCGTAAACAATCTTTTATAAATTGTTTTATGATTTCTTGCTATTTTTAGCAGATATTTGTTGACTTTTCCTCTTGGTCGAGTGTGGGTCTCATCTTGGAGAGATAAGGTGGATTTTGAGCTTTTAAAGCAAATTCAGCCTATTTTTAGAGGCTTGACAGGTTCATCATAAAAGTAGTGTGCTTTTTTCTGCTTTAGGCAGTTTTTTGAGACAGTTTGAAAGCCTTTTCCTTGAGATTTTTATGGGCTTGAATTAGGGTTTCTTGAGAGTTATTCCTTTCAAAAGACTTAGTATATTTAGCTCTCCTTCTCAGTCTAGATCAGGGTTCCTGCTCATATGCATTGTTGAGCTTGTGAACACATTTTGTACTTAGTTTTAGATTATGGCATTCTCCTTCAGTTGAATAAAGACAACATTCCTACTTCTCATTTCTGTGTCCATTTGTAGTTTCAGTTTGATTTTATCTTGTGATTTTTTTTTACAGAGTCCTTGTTATGTCCTTAGACTATAATTCTTAATGCAGGAAGTTCAGGATATAGGTTGCATGTTGTGCTTCAAGTCAAGTTTTCATGCAATTATTTATGTATCAATTGTTAATAAGAAGTTGTGATATATTGTGTTCTTCTAAAATTTGTTTGTGAGGAAGAGATCAAAATCATCATTGAATCATTAAATTCATCTAGTAGTAATAGGTTTTAGTTTTCAGTAACCTTTTATCCCTTTCCTCAGAAGTTATTTAGAATAGGATTTATCATTCAAAGAACCAGCTCACTCTGGAGATTCCTCCTTCACTCAGATCACCCACATTTGAAGGAGGTTTCCATGTTTTAGTAGGTTGCTAAATATTACATTCAGCAGGGTGCAAATCTATTGACAACAATAACACAAGGAATAATCTGAGGTACCACACAAATATCTAAAGACTCTTTTAATTGCATCCCAATGAACTCTATTAAGATTATACATATATTTGGAAATAACTCCCATTGCTTGGGAAATTTTTCGTCTAGTACAAACCATATCAAACTTCCAACTACACTCTAGTAAGGTACTTTTCTCATGTCTTCCATCTCTGATGGAGATGTTGGACAATCTAAAATAGATAACTTTGTTTGAGAGAGGGGGACCAACCACACAGAGGCTCTAGGTCATGGAGAGCTGAGAGCGGAGGGCTACCATAACTTACCTCAAGCTAACAAGTGTTTAGGACACTAATCAAGAATGAAGACCACTCTTAGGTGCTTCTATCACTATGTAGATTTGAAAGTCTAAATGGGGATAGATGAACCTATTTCTAGAGTTCAAACTACACCTCAAATAGCTCTCTATTTGAGGATGACAATTTAGGTCTAAGATGATAGCATGACACACTCACATCCCTCTGGCACACTAGCATCTGTATGACCAAAAAATGTAAAATGCAATGTGGAAAGCAAAAAATCCTACTAACTTCCTAGCTAACTAGTTTTAACAAAATAAATAGAGCTATCTGTAGACATCTAAATTTAATCACTTCCATACAATTAAATTTGTTGTCTCTCCGTCTATCATATTAATATTAATTTATTAAATTAATATTACACCCTTTGTCCCATACCGATAAAGTATTTAATTTAATAATTAATACTTTGTCTTTTTACCTTATTCCTCTCTAAATTAAATAAATACACTAATTTATTTAATTTAGTCATTATTCCTCTTTTTGATTTAAAAATCAATTTAAAATTCCTCACTTTCTCTCTCCTTGTCACATCCTCCTACATTTGCCACTTGCCTCTAATCTTCTGTTAATTAGCCTAATCCAATATTTGCACAACCTTAACCAAAATCATTAGCTAAATTTAGCACCACCTTTTTGGTCAATTCTTCCATTTTTCCTTTTTGATGTTAACCCCCTTTCCTATGTGAATTTTTAATTCACATTTATTTGCTCTAGATTCCTCTCCTTTAAATGTGAATTTTTAATTCACATTCCATTCTCCCAAGGCTTCTAGAACCTTGGACTTGTCACAATCTCCACATGTGACCAAGTCCCACCTTTTTGGAGCCCACCTTTTACCCTCTAGATCATCCTATGAGTGTGAATTTTTAATTCACATTTATATCCCCAACCACCTTTCACTTTCCCATGTAGATTTTTGAGGAATTCCAAAATTCCTCAAATGTCCCTTTCACTCCCACTTGGGGACAAGAAATCCCTTTTTGTGGAAATCCTCTCATCCCCCAAGGTGCATGTCCTTTTCCACCTCATGTACCTTTTTGACAACTCATCTCCACCTCATACCTCTTGGCCACTTCACCCTCTACATGTCAAGATGTGAGGGCTTGTGGGTTCTCAACCCACCATAGCCCTTCATCTTGACCTTGTTGGATCAATCTTGACCCTTGAATTCTCTAGAGAATTCAAGTTCCTCTATAAATACCCCTCCTCAAGGGCATTTCCAACACTTTGCACTCTCATAACTACATGCTGTCCATTTGAATCCTCAAGCCTTTTCAATCATTCAGTCATCTTTGTTCATCATTTTGCATATTGAAGCTTGCATTTAGTCATTCAACAATCATCTAAGGAGCACACAACCAATCCAAGCAAGGGCCAATCAAAGATGTATCAACAACAAGGGAGGTAAAAATATTTGTGTTTCATTTTATTTGCATTCTTTTTCATTGAACCATTCTTTTGGCTAATCTTGAGGTGTCCTTGGTATTTTGTTATTCATGTTTCTTAGTTAGTTATTTCACACATTTAGAGCAGTAGGAATTCCAAGGTATACATTTCTGGCACGCCCTTTGGGACCCACACATTTGTCTTGCATTTAAATTTCTTTGAGTTGCTCACTAAATTTTGGTAGCATAATGGTACTCCATGTGAAAAAGAGATATTTTTCATAAAATGGCTATATAGATTTGAATGAATGGATGAAGGGCTAGGATTTCTTGATGGAGATCAAGTGTGGAGGATGATTGGGATCTCTCAAGTGGAAAATGAGAGGGCTTGCTAGGGAAATGGTACTTGGGAGGGGACAAATCTCATGTGACACGATATTAAGACCAGGTCACAAGTACAAGGGCCCCATGTGCTTGATGTGATGGGGAGGGTTGAACAGTGTGTACAAAAACTTAAGGGGAGATTATAATTGGATGAGGTTTAGAGGGGAAGTGGGGGAGTTGGAGGAATGGACATAAGGTGAGAGGAAAATAGGAAATAATTAATTAAATATGTAATTCATATTTGGAGGAAAAGGTATTTGGGGATTAAATTGAATAAATAAGGACATTTATTCAATTTAATGGATGAATTGGATAGGGGTAAGTAATTAAAGGTAATTATTTACTTTAGGCTGGGATTTAGGGATATTAGAAGAAATATATTAGGATGAAGGTTGATATAATTGAATATTAATTAAATAATAGAGTATTATTTAATTAATATAGAGCATACAAAATTGGTCGAATTAGGGGTAAATTGACCAAATGAAAGTGGTCAATTTTAGGTTTCTACAACGTTAACTAGACATGTGTAATCCTCTTCATTATAGATGCATTTTTATTTTGATTACTAGCATTGATGAGCCTAGGGTTATGAAGGAGGCTATAGGTATGAATGATGTACTATGAGAAACTGACCATGAATGAGGAGATGGTTGTGTTAAAGAAAATTGGCACATGATATAATATATTTAATTTATGGAGATAAATCCATTGGATACATATGTACATTCAAAAATAAAATTTTATTACATTGAAGTGTTGATAAGTATAAGGTGAGATTGGTTATGAAGGGATATTCGTAGGTTGTGGGAATTGATTATGGTGATATTTTCTCCCTAGTTGTTGAGATGACATCCATTCAGTTTCTATTATCTTTTGCAATAAAGTTTCATGTTGAGGTTGAGTAGGTGCATCGGAAGAAAACTTTCTTTTGTAGTGATTTGGAGAAAGAGATTTGTATTTCATAATTAGAGCACTATAATAAAAAAAGGTAAATAAAATTTTGTTTGTAATTTCAAGAAATACTTTTATGGTCCTAAAAAATCTCCTAGGATATGATACCAAAATTTTGATTCTTTTTTGTTAAGATTTAAGATTTTCGAAGGTCTAGATTATATCATTGTATCTATTATAAATTGGATGGTGAACACTGTTGTGAATAAATTATTGTACCTAGTTAATTCCTATTAGGGGACTTAGGGGAATTATTCACATATTAAGTTTAGTTAGGTCCTAGGATTCATTCTAGAAGTATTAATTATCTTTTCTAGATCTTATCTTATCCTAGGTAGTTATGAGTTAGTTGTCTCATGTGACAGGATTAACACACTTGTCATGATCTTTTCTAATCCTATTTCTCACCTTGCCTTTATAAGAAAAGCATCTCTTGCATATTTTACATCATTTTCATATATTGTAAATCTTGTATCATATTATAATTCCTTTTTGGTGGAATATCATAGTATATTATTACTTCTCTCTTTTGCATGTGGAGGTTATTTGGTGTTGCAGATTGAAGATCTTGGTTGTTACTTCAGCATGGTATCAAAGCTTTGAATTTTGCAAGTGTCATCCTTTTTCATAGAGAGTCTATACCATCAAATTTTTCATTGCAATTTGAGCTTCTTTTATGATATTATAAATTCATGTATTCTCTTCTCTTGTGTTTCAATATGATCTAGATAATTAGAAATGATTTGCAAAGATCTATTGATCCTATATTGCAAATATGTATTTTAGTGACATATGGTGATTTCAACTATTTTGACTATAGTGTCAGTATTTTTTTGTTGTCCCATTGTATCCAAGAGGTTCAAAAAATTCATATTTTTCTTTTGTTTCACTCAATTTGTCACCATTTACAACATTGGCAAAAAAGGGCTTGAAGCTCAAATTTGGAGAATAGATTTTTATAGGTGCAATTTTGACCCAAATGAACCTTTTCATTGCATTTGGAAGGTTGATTCCATGAATTTTGATATAAAACTTTCCTATATTTGGAAAAAATTATTTTTGAGGAAAAAAAAATTGCAAGTCATATGGCCCCCCCTGCATAGTCACCCAATAAGGCATCGCGTAAAAATTTTCAAAAAAATAAAATTTTAGTGCTTAGAAAAGTGCTCAGCTCCCTTGTTACAGGAACTTATGCAAAGCATTTTTTATAGCACTTAAAGCACTTGTTGAGTGATGTCTACAATACTCAAAGCATTCAACACCAATATTAAGGTGCAAGCGCCTGTGATGATTATCATTGGCACTACCTGCCAAGTGGGGGATAACTACTAGTGGTTTAAAAAACCATGACTTAAATTTTTTAAAAATGTTCCCACAATTAGCCCAACTATTGCCACACTGCCGCTTGCCTACTGCCTAATGACCATCACCATCGATGGCACCACCCAAGGGGCCACCAAGGCCCTCCCTAAAGGCTAATTTGGTCATTTTTTAAAACTTGCACAAATTTTGATTCAGTTTTTGGATTTTAGTGAATGAGATGACTAAAAAAAGTTTGTTTGATGAGCTTCATAGTGGTGCAAGTTCCTTTTGCTAATTTTGTTAATTTCTTATGATTTCTACTAGCCTGAAGGTATATTTGCATTTATTACATACAACCAACATAACTTTTGCATATGAAGTTAAAATTGATTTTTTTTTTTAAATTGCTTAGAAAATCACAAGGAATCTATTTGTAACATCTATTTTCTGATTTGACAAGTCATTTTTCTAAAAATTGCAAAAAACATCATGTGTTATAAATGATTGATTTGAGCATGTCCCTTGTACAACTTGCAAAAAAAAATTCATTGTAATTTTCAATGGGCATTGCAAATATAGGTTTAATACACTTTGGGTGGGTAATAGGTACAATTTAAGTGCCCATTTATCTTCTTTATCTTGTTATTCTTTTGTTCAGCATGATCAATCTAAGGCAAATTGAGCTCCTCACTCCACACAACTATCATATACAAAAGTTAAAAATGACCCAATTGCTATAATCTAAATTCTTATGGAAAATGTTAGATGATCAACAACCCAAATTCAAAAGGGAATTTGAAAAATTTACTCATAGAAGTAAGTTAGATGAAGCAAAGGGTCTCATATGCTTACACATATACGATAATTTGTTGTTTCATATTGTGGATTATAAAATGCCTAAAGATGTTTGGGAAAAACTTGAATAATTGTATGGTCAATTCAATCAATTTAGAATATTACATCTTGAAGTAGATCTAACATCACTCTCTCTAGATGCATTTCCTACTATTCAATATTTCTTTGCACAATTCAAAATGATTTTGTCACAATTGAAAGGATGTGCAAATGATAAATATGAAGAAGCATGTATCTTCCTGATTATGTCTATGTTAAGAGGTCCTTATCAAGTGATTTCTTCTACTTTATATTCTACTATAGATTCCATGGGGAAAGATTATTAGATGCCTACTTTTGTGTTTTTTTATAAGTGTCTTACTAGGGTGTAGGAAAAGTTTATTTACATGAACACTTCCTAATTCTAAGAACAAAGCTCTAATAGCTCAATCTTCCAAAGGTAAAGGAAATAATAAGAAGAATCCTAAGACACAATCATCTTCAAGTAGAGAGTCTCCCTCCAAAATAAAGTAGAAGAATACTTAGAAGTACACCCATCTTTCTTCTTCTAACTCTAGAGATTCTTCTTCCAAGTCTAAGAAAAAGAAAGAAGAGCCTTGTTCTTTTTCTTAAAAAATAGGCATAATGAGTCTTGTTGTTTCAAGAGACTAGAGACCTTGGATGAATCTATGGGGAGACATAATATTTTAGTTCCTAATTCTTCTTCCATGGGCAAAGGGCAAGCTCTTTTAGCATGTTCCTTTCATTCATCTACTAATAGTTGGATTCTTGATTATGATGCTTCACATCACATGAACAATTTACGTGATCTCCTTGATTCCATTGCTCATACTCATACTTCTCATATTGCAGTTGGGAACTCTTCACATATTCAAATTTTTTGAACAGGCTCTATTTATATTCTAGATGATTGCATTGAGGATTGTCTTCTTGTTCTTGATATTTCAATAAATTTACTCTCCATATATCAAAATTTTCATTTTAGAGATTGAAATTCCGTTGAGTTTACTCCACATAATGTTACTATTTGATAGTAACATTATCCTAAGAATGTTGTTGCTATAGGGATAGTTGATATCATAAGAACCATTTATTTTGGTTTGATGACTTTGAGTCTTCATTGGGTTCTTCCTTTATTGCTCATGTTGGTTCAATGAGAAAAAATTGTCATTAAAGGTTTGGGCACTTGAACTATAGATATCTTCAATAGATTCACACACATAATGTAGTGGTTTGTGTTCCTAGGATCTCTTGCACTGATGGACTTTGTCAAGATTTTTCTCTTGGAATAAACATCCAGATCCTTTTTTTATTGGTCAAGCCACACTTGCAACCACACTCCTAGAGTTGGTTCATAGTGATCTCATGTCATTTCCAACTCCTTATTTTTTAGGGGATAAGTATGTGCTCACTTTTATTGATGATATTCATGATGCACATGGGTCTATTTTTTGAAGTACAAGAGTGAGGTTCTCACCACCTTCAAGATCTTTCAAGTATTTTTGGAGTAGTCCAAATTTTCTCTTTGATGGATATGCACAAATAATTGGGGGAGTATTTCAATCATGCATTTCATGATTTTTTTAGTGAGCATTCTATTCTTCATCATCACATGTAATTCCTTACACTCCTAAAAAAAATGGTGTGGTTGAGAGAAAGAACATGACTTTATGGGAGATCCAATTTTATGATTTAATCTTTGTCCCTGAATGCATCTTTTTGGATTGAAGTTGTCAATTGTGGAAACTATATTTAGAACCATATACCTCACAAGGTAGTTTGAAATATGAATTCTAAGGAGGCTTGGTCTCATAACAAGCCTAATGTATCCTTCTTAAAAGTATTTTGTAGTGAGGCTTGGGCATTCATTTCAAATGGTCGACGTAAAGCAATAGATAAGAAGAGTTAATGCTTCATTTTTGTTGGTTATTGTGATGATGTGAAGGAATACAAATTGTTTGATTCTAACACATTAGAGGTTCATTTTTTACATGATATTTATTTTTGTAAGTTCTTCACACAAATAGGTCCTCCTTGAACTTCTTCTTCATCACTACCTACAACAACCAAGATGGATTGATAATTTAAGAGAGTGTGTTTTTATTCAAAGTGCATCTAGAGATAAGAATAGTGATTAAAATAAAATGATATTGTAGCATCATAAATTTTCACCCTTAAAAATTTCAAACTAGATTTAGCTTCCCCTATGCAATTGGACCTAATTATGCTCTAAAATTACCCATTGTATAAGCATCTTTGGAAATGAGAATTAAATTAGGAATTAATATTTAATACTTATTTGATGACACACAAAGCCCCCAAATAGGTCTGGTCCAGGGTGCTGGCACCATTTTCTACCCTATTTTGGCTCCAATTTAAGTATATTATTTATTGGTATTTTAACATTTAAAAATTTAAATTTAATTTAACAGTTTTTGACAATTAATTTTACGGGAAAATAAATTAATGCATATAAATATAAGTATTTTTCACCATTTAAAATATTAGGAAATTTACATCATAATTGAGCATCCTAAAAAGAAGTCAAAAGCAAAATTAGTAGATGTTACAATCTTTATGATTAGTCAAGGTTCATGTTTGCAATGCGTCTAGTCTTCATGTGAGTTTATTCATTTTTTATATTTATTTATTTTGTCAATATTAACACTTGCAGTACTTCAAATCAAGAAATTAATTCTCCTTGAAGGTGATGAGTATAATGAATTCAATCCATCAAGGAAAGAAAGTTTGAGTGTTAAGTTGCAACATTTGTCAATTTATCATTCTTTTTATTGTTTTTACCTCTACTTGATTGAGGGTAAGAATTATTTACTATTGAACAAGACAACTAAGAGGGGGGTGAATTAGTTGTGACAAATTTTAAACTTGAAAACTTCCATTAGAAACTAGATCAATTACAAATCCTTTACTCTGCTAAAATGATTAATCATTAAGTGCAAAGGCAGAAACTAAAAAACATCACATACACAATAACACCATATTTACGTGGAAAACCCAATAAGGGAAAAACCATGGTGAGGATTAGCTCCCAATAAATTTTTTTTATCAAAACCAATTACAAAGGCTCACTGCTAGAGAAGGCTCACTACCAAAATAGAACTTACTGTCCAACAAGGGTTAACCACCTAGAGGGCTCACTACCACACATATACAAAGAAGATAAAAGAGATATGTTACAGAGTGAAGAAAATCTCAATGCAATAGAGATTTCCACTAGAATTCGCTCAATCACTTACAGACATGCATGAATGATAGAGTACACCTCCAGCTCACTACATCCAGAAACTCAACAACTAGATTTCACACTGGTCTACCAAACTTGCATCACATTTGCATTGTTTCGAATCTACTTCACATCTATCTTGCTCTATTTCTTTGCATTACCTCTCCATACACATTTCACCAATATATCATCCTATATTTATACTATCTTCAACTTTGAAACATATCCAAAGTTAGCCATACAACATTTAAATTTAAATTAGGTCGGTGCCAAAACATTCTAGGGTGGAATTAGAATGAGGGAAACCTAAACACACTCTCAATAAGGACCCAATTAAGTTCCAACACTTTTCATGAACTTTGCAAGTAGTGTTTAACACAAGGTTGGACAAACCAATGTAAAACACATAGAACAATTAAGCACATGCAACCCTTAACATGATCCATTCTTTCTAGACAACAAAATTATTTGCAAAATGATCATATCAGCTTAACTCCAAAACTGCAAGACATAAAACTTGAATAGGAAGAAATATAGAGAAACTACATTTCTCCCAAACCTCAACTAGATACCCTAAAAATCACATTTCACAATTGGTGAGTTCATAACTCACACTGTACAACAATTCAAAAACTCAAAATTTGGTTACAACAGCTTCCAACAACCATGATCATCATATCTAAACCACACAAACATATGAGCAAATCCCAAAGGAAAACTTGGAGCAACCATTGAATACCAGCAAACTTTTTCCATTAAAATTTTCTCAATATCCTTGACATATACAACCAATAACCTTCATCAATGAAATTAATGACAACAGCAACCAATTGATAACCAATTAACCAGTTGACATCAATGACAAAACCTTCATTCTTGTAACAATCTCCCCTTTTGTCATTGATAACAACACATGATGTGAAAAACCATCAAATCCAACACAACAACTCCAAATACACTTTCCATGATTTTACTTTCTCCCCCTTAGCAAACATTCTCTTTTTTTCACATTTATCTCTCCTCTCCCCCTTTGACATCAATGGAAAAGGACAAATATATTTTACATTGATTTCCCCTTTGACATTGAGAAAAATAATACTCTCTCAATGACAACACATGACACTGCCTACTCCCCCTAAGAGGTAGCCACCAAAACATTAGTCTAGAAGAAAGATAGATCCATAGACCCACTGGACTGATGTATCTCCATATACATCTAGTTCAAGAAAGGAGGGGAAGTAACCCCTAACTTCTCCCATAGATACTCAAAAATATCTTTAGGAAGAGCCTTCATAAATATATTAGCAATCTGATCCTTCATAGGTACATACTCAAGTTTTACTTCATTCTCCACAACCTTCTCTCTCAAAAAGTGATACCTGATAGATATATGCTTTGTCCTCAAGGGCATCATTGAATTCTTTGAAATGTTAATTGCACTTGTATTATCATAGAAAATAGAAATAGGATCATCATACATTACTCTGATATCTTTAAATGTTTGTCTCATCCACAAAACTTGTGTATAGTAAGATTTTGAGGTAATATACTTAGCTTCAATAGTGGATAAGGAAACTAAATCCTATTTTTTACTCAACTATGCCACCAATCTACAACCAAGAAAGAATGCACCAACACTTGTACTTTTTTATATCATCTACATAGCTAGCCCAATCTAGATTTGTATAAGCACTTGTTGTAAAATCAATATCCCTAGGATACTAAAAGTTATAATATGGAGAACCATTGAAATATCTAAATATTCTCTTAACAATAGCAACATGTGTTTCTTTAAGATCTTCTTGAAATCTAGCCACAAGACAAGTTGCATGCATGATATCCGATCTAGTAGCAGTCAAATACAATAGTCCACCAATCATAGATCTATATTTACTCTAATCAGCCTTAGGTGAATCATCATCTTTACTTAATTTGTAACTAGTCACCATAGGAGTGCATACCGGTTTGGAACCATCCATCACAAACTTCTTCAATATTTCTCCTACATACTTTGACTGTGAAATAAAAATCCCTTTCTCTAGCTAATTGATCTATAGCCCAAGAAAGAAATTCATCTCACCAAACATGGACATCTCAAACTCTTTTTACATATCTTCATCAAACATCTTACACATAGTTTCATTTCCTCTAAAGATAATGGCATCAACATATACAACTACTATCAAGATCTTGTCATTTTCAATTTTAAAATGCAGATTACTATCTATCTTACCTTTGTTGAAACCTTGTTGAATCAAATACCTATCTAACCTTGCATACCAAGATATAGGAGCTTACATCAATCCATACAAATATTTCTTCATTCTACAAACCATATATGATTGATCTGATAACTGAAATCCTTCCAGTTGTTCCATGTAGACCTCTTATTCTACCTCACCATTCAAGAATGTAGACTTAACATCCATCTGATAGAGCTTGAGATCTTTATGAGCAAAAAATCCTAAGAACATCCTAATAGCTTCCATTCTTGCCGACAGAGAAAAAATTTACTGAAAATATATAACTTCTACTTGTGAGTAACTTTTACACACAAGTGTTGCTTTATTTCTAACCACTTCTCCATTCTCATTCAATTTGTTTTTGAATACCCACTTTGATCCTATTATTTTTTCATCTACCCGTCTAGGGACTATTTCCAAAGTTTGACTCCTCTCAATCTACATAATTTCTTCTTTCATAGTGTTAGCTCTCAAAAAAGTAGGTTTGAACCATGAAAGGTTGCCAAGCTTTCATAATGTTTCAGGGTAACAGAACAAGGCTTGAAACAATCAAACCTTCTACTCTTCTGGTGCTGCAAGACCAAGGTGGGTGTACCTTTTTGAATAGTGCAGACTTATCATATGTTTATCTTTACGGAGTGCTTTTTCCACAATGGCAGATGACAGTGAACAAACTAAACTCAATAACTACCTACTAATCTAAATCATAGGATGCTTAATTAATTGATACAAAGAAACTGGAATGGATTCAAATAGTGAAATACAGAGACTAGTGCCTTGTTGGGCGAGCGAAGTCAAATGATATCAAGATGAACAACACATTCTGAGAAAACACAAATTATCTGGCATTTATGTGTTTACAACTTGTATAAACTTGCAACAATATGACTACTAAGTTCTACCTCAATAATCCATAATGAAATCTCTCTGATTACTATGATCAATAAAAGGATTTAATCTTTGCTTGAAAGAACCAATTGATTAATCACATGAACATAGCAAATGTGTATTGATAAATTGAACATAAACTTGTTATGTCAACTTAAATAACCAGAAAAATCAATCATGGAGACAACCTAGCAGTATTTTTCATTTTAACTCAAAAGATAATTGACACCAGAAAAATGTAGCAACATCAACTGAATCTCATAAATACCTCCATTGTGAAAATCATGCAACAATAGCCTCTAGTCTGATGATTTTATTCTAATGTATCTCCTTGCAGTGTATCGAAAAATCTAATCTTTGGTCCTCTCAATTAACAATTACATCATGCTTATATACACACCAGCATGAGAAAAGATGAAAATAGAACATCATGTTGGCCTCAGCACCAAATTCGGGCTCCAAAAGATGTCGGCCTGCAACAGTTATTCAAATAGATTCATGTCAGCCAAAGTGGTGAATTTCAATTTTTTACCAATAAGTAGTCGGTGAGACATATCACAACTTATGCCGAAGGAAACTCAAAACGTTCATCGTTCTACTTGAATATTGTTTTCACATTCGCTGTAGCTACCAGCACATTATACCGAAGCCACGTAGTAGCCTTTTGTTCCATCTGCATATTGCTATAGCATGTTCGGGTTGGTGAAATGTTATACAGATTATTCATTGTTACACTGAGGACCCACTTCATTCCTCACATGTCACTGTGACAAATCACCTCTCCTGCTGACAAGCCCACATATAATATGTATGTTGTTGTAGCTCAAAAGTGTCAGGAAGACCTTATAGAGAATACACAAGTCACACCGAAAGGTCTTACCATCCTCGCAAGTCACCGAGACCCAACATTTCTCACACCGACAGACCGCTCATCATGTGTGTCGCTATAGCTTGTGACTGTCGAGGAAACCCTTTGTAGATCATATTACATAATTTTTCCAAAAACCCCGAGCACAATCCAATTCGCCAAGACAACACCCCCTAACACCAACAAAGGCACCCCCGGAACAATATCGGCAAGACCCACCTGTATTGCCAGGACCTACCGATCTCTCACCGAAAGCCGCATATTGAACCTCGTTGGCAAGACACATTGAGTTCGCCAAGACACAACAATGAAGCAACACTAGTCATACTGAAGAACCCTGAAGCGTCGGTCGGTATAACAAGCCGACATCGGCAAGACCTTTCAAGGAAAGTTATAACCCTCGCCGATAGAACTCTCCAAATATCAATAGATGCCCTCGTATGAACTAATCGGGGAGACAACGAGAGTTTCGCCAAAACATCAACCCGATAACCAAAACTCCCACCGATGTGTAACATATGCCAAGAAATCGGTATGACACTCTATAATTGTTGTGACACTGTGCCGAAAGTAGAACCCTCTTTCGATAAAAGACCACATTAAATCCTGTCGCCAAAAAATCAAGAATTTGGTGAGACGTTAGCCCGACTGCCAAGACAAATACCAATAGAAGCCTCCACCGTCACCAACACAAGAGACATGTCTTGCCGATAACTTGGAGGATTATGAATAAAATCAATCATGTGAAAATATCAATTTTTATAGTTCCAACAGTGGCTCCATCTGGGGATGATTGAGTGTAAGATCAATGCAAGGATCCAGAATCTCTGGGAGAGTAAACCAGATAGAGAAAGAACCAATGAGTAGCAATGGAATGAATGGTAAAGGAAATGGATGCAGAGAATGTAAGATGGAAGTGAAGTGGAAAGTGGAATGGAAATGAATGCAAACCTAAACTACTGTGCATGGAGAATAATTTTAAAGAGGGCCATCAAGAGTTGTCCATGCACTGGAAACCCTTAATCCTCTGTGATGCTCAAGAGAAGAAAAGCTTCAAGAATTTCCCATGAACAGGAAATTCTTGATCTTCAGCAACCATGTTCTGCAAATAGTATGAATCTTCACCCCCTTTTCTGACAACAAGAAATGGTCCCAGCCAGAGAGCTTCAAATTTACCATGTTTTCCCTTCTCCTGACACCTTGCATTCCACATTAACACCAAGTCATTCTCTTCAAATTTTCTATTCTTTGCCTTCTTATCAAACATATATTTCATTTGTGCTTGTAACTTCATGTTTTGACTTTGGGCCTCTCTTCTTACTTCATCAAGTTCAGCAAGTTATTCCATTATGTCTTCCATAGGCTCAGGAACTTCCCAATCTTCCTGTAAAAAAAACTTATAGACTGGCAACAAGTTCTGCAGAGGCATCCTGGCCTGTGCTCCATACACTAGTTCAAATGGTGATTTTCCAATTGCCTTCTTCACAGTGATCCTATCAGCCCACACAGCCAGCTTTAGCTTTGAATCCCAAGCTTTCTTGTTATTTTCCAGCATCCTTTTTATAATCTTTAAAAGACTCTTATTGCTTGACTCTGCTTGACCATTGGCTTGTGGATGATAAGGAGCTGCATAAGAAATAGTAATGCCATACCTTTCACAAAAACTTTTGAATTCATTTGATCTAAAGCACATCCCATTGTCTATGACTATCCTCACTGGTGTACCAAATATGGTGATAATATTGTCCATCAAGAAATTAGTTACTACCTTACTTGTAGCCTGCTCAGTTGGAACTGCCTCCACCCATTTTGTAAAATAATCAGTGGCAACTAATATCCATCTATGTCCTCCACTTGACCTCTCATGTATCTCTCCAATAAAATCAATTCCCCATTGATGAAAAGGGGCATTCGCTTGCAGAGGTCGAAGTAGCAAAGCACCTTGATACTTCAATTTACCAGAAAACTTTTGAAAAGCTTCGCACTTCCTCACGTGTAAAAGAATCATTAAAAACTTTTGGCCAATAATACCTAGCCCTGAGAATCTTGTGTGCAGTCATCTTTGCTGAGTAGTGACCCCCACAAACTCCTTCATACATTTCACTTAGAACATGCTTGGCCTGTGATTCATCCAGACATAATAATAATACGCCATCTCTGTTTTT
The DNA here is from genome assembly GCA_007258455.2 of Sequoia sempervirens. Lineage (NCBI taxonomy): Eukaryota > Viridiplantae > Streptophyta > Pinopsida > Cupressales > Cupressaceae > Sequoia > Sequoia sempervirens. The sequence continues at coordinate 528,250,187 of VDFB02193867.1, forward strand.
CCAAAACAAATCTCCATCAATGAAAACATACTTTGATGCATGTAACTTCAAAGTTCTCTTTTGGCTGTCACTTAGCCCATCTAGACACTTCATGTATTTGAGATAATGCATAATATCAGTATACCATAGAGTGTGTTCAATGCTTGCAATTGCAGCCCCTTCTTCAATATTGCAAATCTGATTTACCTCAATATTGGTTTCTTCCATCAGTCTTGCCAAACCTTGGCCTCTAACCAGCTTAGTGATTTGTATCTCCATATCGAACTCTTGAATCTTGTTGATCCATTTGCACCTTTTCCTATGACTTCAGATTGTGTTAAAATGTTTTTGACAGTAGCATGAGGGACATAAGCAATTACTCTTGCTCCAACAAGATATGGTCTAAATGCCTTTACCACTTTCACCAATGCAAATGCTTGCTTTTCCATAATGTCATACTTCAATTCAGACCCTTGCAATGATTTACTAAAGAAAGACACAGGTTGTTCATAACCATCATCATTTTTTTGTAACATAACAACAACAATAGTATGCATTGAGGCAAAAGAAAAAATCTGAAAAGGCTTTGCAAAATTTGGAGACTTAAGCACAAGAGCCTCTTTGATAGCCCTCTTAATGGACATAAAAGCATCCACAACTTCAACAGTCTAGTCAATATTTTGTCCTTTCTTCAACATTTTAGATATGGGCTTGACAATCTCAGCAAAATTAGAAACAAATCTCCTGACAAAATTAATTTGACCAAAGAATGATTGTATTGCCTTGACAGTTTTAGGAATAGAAATTTTATCAATAGCTTCAACTCTCTCAGGATCTATTTTAATTCCTTCTTTTGAAACAATATGACCCAAGAGTTTACCTTCTGTAACTACAAAATGACACTTCTTTGGATTTAAACTAATACCATATTCAAGAGCTTTGATAAATACCTTTTCAAGATGTTGCACATAATCCTCAGCCTTCTTTGAATAGGCAGTCAAGTCATCTTGATACACCACCATGATAATGTTAATCAAATCAGAAAATGAAACATCCATGGTTCTTTGGAAAGTTGCTCCAGCATTAGTGAGACCAAATGGCATTCTTATGTATACATATGTTCCCCAAGGAGTAGTGAATGTTGTCTTGTATTGTTCAAACTCCTTGACTTTGACCTGATTGTATCTAGATAATCCATCCATCATAGACAATAACTCACACCCTGTCACTTTATGCAGTATGGCTTCCATATTTGGTAGAGGATAATTATCCTTAAGAGACGCCATGTTCAGATTTCTAAAGTCAACACACAATCTGATGTCACCATTCTTTTTTCTTACAGAAACTAGATTTGAAACCCAAGTTGAATGTTTAATTGGTTTAATGATTCCTCCCTCCCTGAGCTTAGTTAATTCCTCCTCCATCTTAGGCTCCAATATTGGATTTATTAGTCTTTGCTTCTACCTAAAAGGCTTGGCATCTGGCTTCAGTGGTATTTCATGCTGAAATAAATCTTCCCTGTATGCTTTCAAATCTTCATATGACCAAGCAAAAACATGTTTGTACTTTCTCAACAATTCTATCAGCATTCTTCTAATTGCAGGGCTGATCTTCTTTCCAATGTAAACCATTCTTGGTGCTATGTTAGTCCCCAAGTTGATTTCTTCAACATCTTCCTTTCTGACTGGTATTTGTTTCATTAGAGATCTATCACTTCTATCATATACCCTTTCCAATGCCACTAGACCCTTGGACAATTTATTTGTTTTGATCTGTAAGATCTCCTTGCCAAGCACAGTTTGTTTGCCATCTACTTCTTCGACAAAAGCATTGAAATCAATCTCCTGAGCTTCATACTGATCTACGCAATGAAGAAATTTCAAAAGATCATCATCATCATTGAAAATTTTCCAGCTATAAATGTTATCAGGAATAGCAGGCCTCGTCTTGAACTCAATTTGTGATACACTAGCCAGTGTGATATCATCTCTTTTCAGTGCTACATTTTCTAAAAAATCAGCCATTATGTTTTATGTCTTGTCAATCCACTTAATTGAAAAAGCATCAAATAATTCAATTGTGTGACATACAGTATTCTTATATTGTTTTAATCTTTTGTGCTTTGCTGCATATTTTGATTTAACCTGTGAAATGACCAACTCAGAATCACCCAAAATAGCTAGCAACTTAATCTTGTGTTTCATAGCTATGTTCAAACCTATCAGTAAAGCTTCATATTCTACCACGTTGTTTGTACATTCAAATGCTAACAAAAAAGAATACTTAAAAGTAATACTTCCAGGCAAAACAAATACAATCCTAGCTCCATTACCTTCTTGGCTGCAGGCCCCATCAAAATACATGTTCCAGACACCATCGCAATCAAGTGCAGCATGTTTCTCAATTGGGTCACTTTTCGCTAATTCTGGCTGAGCTGGTTCAATCCTAAAATTCCCCAAGTCAACATCACAGAAACAATTGATCTGATCTTGTGGCAGACTTTCAACAAGTTGGTTCATTCTTGGCTCTCTGTATAACTTGACCTCCTGACCATTCACTGGTATAGTAAGATAAGATATATCAAATTGAACATTCCCACCTACAGCTGTAGTCCACTGTCTTGACAAAAGCATCCCGAATTGACGAGGAGTATCAATAACTGTTATGTCTATATTATATGTTGCCTATAGATATGCAGCCAATTTGACTTCAACATCTTTTATAATACCAACTACAGGAACAGGTCGATTATCCATAGCATAACACTTCCCTTCACATGTATCAACCCACATGCCAAGCTGTTTCATTACTCCTACTGGCATAATGTTTATAGCAGCACCATAATCTGTCATACAATTCCTCAACAACTTATTATTTATTAGCAATGTGGTAAAGAAGGGATCCACTTGTGGGGAGGTTGTTAAAACATCACCTAGACAGACCTCTGAATTATTTGTCTTTTCCTGCGTATTGACTTCTTCAGAATTCATATGCTTTTCATTCCCATTTGTAATCAATTTAATAGCACTATCTCTGTACTCCTTAATTTTCATCAATTAAATTAATGGAACATATATTTTTACCTAGGATAACGCCTGGGTGAAATCAAAAGAAGAACCCTTTGTCTTGACAGTCTTCCTCTGTTCTAGTGCCTCTCCTTTGCTTTCCTCTTTTTCTTTTTTACTAGACTGCATAGGCATCTATATTTCTTTATTTAATTCCTTCACTTCCTTATCCTAGACTGATTTTTGTTTAATTTCATCATGCTGCTCATTTCTTGGCTTTGTTGCACTTTCATGTGTTGTCTTCTGATCTTTTATAAAAATTCCCCCAGGAACTCCATCTGGCTCATTTACTTTTATGTTTCTCAACCAATACTTACTTCGTGCTTGCTCAACTGCAGCAATAGTAATTATTTTTATTTCATCTACTGTAGGTCTTCTTACATTGCATTGAACAGGTGCCTCAACAAGAAATGACTCTATGCAATCTTCATCAAAATCATAAAAAATCTACTGCTCAGCCATATGGACATTATACTTCTAATTGGAGACATCATATTCATAACCTTCATCTTCTGAAGATGAGTTTCATTCTTCAGCATGGTGAAGAATATTTGAAGTCAAATATACCTTGTGGTCTTCTCCATCGTTTTCTATCAATATTCCCTCCTCTTGCATCTTCTGAGCTACAACACAATAGTCTAGAGAATGTGGTCAATTATAGACTTCACAAAAGTAACTATTACTCACCATGTAAGTCCCTTTCTTGCTCAGTGGATCTAGAGTTTCTTTATTTCTGAGCCTAGCTACCATAGGTTTCCCATCTTTCCAGTCTGTATTGTAAGGCATATCATACAGCCTTGGCCTTTTTCTTTTTTTTTTTTATTTCTGTATGTGTTCTCTTGTCTGTACTGATAATTATTTTGCTAGGGAGGCCTCGGGTTGTCTCTTTTATTAGTTACACTAGCAACCTTCCTGTTGTTTTCAATTGTCAATGCAACTTTCTGTGCTTTAGCCAAGTCTCTTGGAAATCTATTTCTCAGTTCGTACCCTATTTTGGGATCAAATGCACTTAAATAAATATTCAATGCAGCAGAATCTGACAACCTTGATCCAAGAGGGACTTTAGTATGCAACTTGTTGAATTTACGGTTGAAATCATAGATTGAATCATTCTGATTTTTCTGAATCCTCACCAATTCATGAAGAGCTACATCTGGAGCACTTTGATTCCCAAATTATTCTAAGAATTTGTCTTGAAATGCTTGGAGAGAATCAATTGAATATGTTGGCAAGCCATTAAACCAATCCCTAGCATCTTCGATAAGTGACATCATAAATAGCCTCATGTGCAAATCTTCATATGGGACACCTATGTCTTGAATGGACACATTAAAATTCCTTAAATTCTCTTAAGCAGTGATTGCATTACTCCCTGTAAACTTAGGAACCATACTTCTCCAGCTACTATCCATAGGGTAAGGGCATGGATTAAGACCTGCCAAATCAAACTGCCTGACCATCGCTGCATATTGGTGAGGGGGAGGGATAGGTGGATATTGATACTGATGTAAATGATGTGCATTATGCTAAGGGATGTGTTGCTAACCAGGAGGGGGATGCACATTCGCATGCTGTTCAGGAATATGAGGTGGCTGATTTGGCTACCTGTAGTGATTCCCTATCTGATGGTGAAGAGAATTTTGCTGATTGGAGGATCCTACCCCATGATCACCTTGCTTGTGAGGTGGGACATATTTTGAACCTCTGGCTGATTGATTAGTAATTTGGGATTTCTGCAATTTAGCCTCTAACTCCCTTATTCTCTTCTCTTTCTGTTCCAACAGTGCTTTTGCTTCATCTGGAAGTCCATGATCAGCAACGATATTTTGGCTACTTTTCATCTTCTGATCATATTCATGCTGAACTCTGAGTCGTTCAGGCTCAAATATAGCTTCAAACTCAGCCTGCTTCTTAGCTTCAAGCTCAGCCATTTCCTGAGGATTGTAAAATGGATTTAATTGCTTTTTAGGGGTACAGGGATATGTACCTGAATTATCTCTCCATGTTTCATAACGATCATAAGTCTCAAGATGTGCACTAAATGTTTTATCCTTATCTGTCATGCACATATCTTCATTTATTCCTTTTCCTTTATCAGGCTTTGTCACTCTTATGTGTCCACTTACTACTACCAGCAGGAGCTCCAGTATGACATCCCCTATATTAAGATCTTCTTCCATTCATGATGAATAGCTACAAAAATTAGGTCAGAGTCGCCACTCACTTTAATCAAAATGAGAAAAATATTCAATATTTCTTGTTCCCAGTGGAGTCTATTCAATATTTCTGACTCTATGTTTAAGGCCTCAATTTTGATTGATCCCCAACAAAGTCGCCAATTTGTTAGCTCTCAAAAACATAGGTTTGAACCATGAAAGGTTGCCATGCTTTCACAATGTTTTAGGGTAACAGAACAAGGCTTGAAACAATCAAACCTTCTAATCTTCTGGTGCTGCAAGACCAAGGTGGGTGTACCTTTCTGAATAGTGTAGACTTATCATATGTTTATTTTTACAGAGTGCTTTTTCCACAATGGCAGATGACAGTGAACAAACCAAACTCAATAACTACCTACTAATCTAAATCCTAGGATGCTTAATTAATTGATACAAAGAAACTGGAATGGATTCAAATAGTGAAATACAGAGACTAGTGCCTTGTTGGGCGAGCAGAGTCAAATGAGATCAAGATGAACAACACATTCTAAGAAAACACAAATTATCTGGCATTTATGTGTTTACAACTTGTATAAACTTGCAACAATATTACTACTAAGTTCTACTTCAATAATCCATAATGAAATCTCTCTGATTACTGTGATCAATAAAAGGATTTAATCTTTGCTTGAAAGAACCAATTGATTAATCACAGAAACACAGCAAATGTGTATTGATAAATTGAACATAAACTTGTTATGTCAACTTAAATAACCAGAAAAGCTGGTATTGGCATGGTGTGATGGTTTATAGGTGGCATTGTTATTCTTGCCACCAAGGTTCAAACCCCATTGGGGTGTTATTGTTGAATGGTTGTATCCGGTTCATAGCTCCGGTCAAAAGCGTTTACCCCTTGAATAAAAAAAAAAAACTTAAATAACCAGAAAAATCAATCATGGAGACAACCTAGCAGTATTTTTCATTTTAACTCAACAGATAACTAAACCAGAAAAATGCAGCAACATCAACTGAATCTCATAAATACCTCCATTGTGAAAATCATGCAACAATAGCCTCTAGTCTGATGATTTTATTCTAATGTATCTCCTTGCAGTGTATCAAAAAATCTAATCTCTGGTCCTCTCAATTAACAATTACATCATGCTTATATACACACCAGCATGAGAAAATATGAAAATAGAACATCATGTCGGCCTTAGCACCAAATTCGGGCTCCAAAAGATGTCGGCTTCCAACGGTTATTCAAATAGATTCATGTCGGCCACAATGGTGAATTTCAATTTTTTACCAATAAGCAGTCGGCGAGACATATCACAACTTATGTCGAAGGAAACTCAAATGTTCATCGTTCTGCTTGAATATTGTTTTCACATTCACTGTAGCTACCAGTACATTATACCGAAGCCACGTAGTAGCCTTTTGTTCCATCCGCATATCGCTATCGCCTATTCGGGTTGGTGAAACATTATACAGATTATTCATTGTTACACCGAGGACCCACTTCATTCCTCACATGTCGCTGTGACAAATCACCTCTCCCACCGACGAGCCCACATATCATATGTATGTCATTGTAGCTCAAAAGTGTCGGGAAGACCTTATAGAGAATACACAAGTCACACCGAAAGGTCTTACCATCCCCGCAAGTTGCTGAGACCCAACGTTTCTCACATTGACAGACCGCTCATCATATGTGTCGCTATAGCTTGTGACTGTCGAGGAAACCCTTTGTAGATATTACATCGCTTTGCCAAAAATCCCGAGCACAATCCAATTCGCCAAGACAACACCCCCTAACACTAAAAAAGGCACCCCCAGAACAATATCGGCAAGACCCAACTGTATTGCCAGGACCTACCGATCTCTCACCGAAAGCCGCATATTGAACCTCATCGGCAAGACACATTGAGTTCACCAAGACACAACAATGAAGCAACACTAGTCATACCGAAGAACCCTGAAGCGCTGGTCGGTATAACAAGCCGACATCACTAAGACCTTTCAATGAAAGGTATAACCCTCGCCGATAGAACTCCCCAAATATCAATAGATTCTCTCATATGAACTAATCGGGGAGACAATGAGAGTTTCGTTGAAACATTAGCCCGATAACCAAAACTCTCGCCGATGTGTAACATATGCCAAGTGGTCGGTATGACACTCTATAATCGTTGTGACACTGTGCTGAAAGTAGAACCCTCTGCCGATAAAAGACCACATTAAATCCCGTCACCAAAACATCAAGAATTTAGCAAGATGTTAGCCTGACCACCAAGACAAATACTGATAGAAGCCTCCGCCATTGCCAACACAAGAGACATGTCTTTCCGATAACTTGGAGGATTATGAATAAAGTCAATCATGTGAAAATATCAATTTGTATAGTTCCAACACATAGCTTCCATTCAATACTCATGTTTACATGCTTCACTTATAGTCTTCGGTTCAATCTCATAGAGTAAACATAGGTTTATCTCACCAACAGTAGTTATGCTTCTTGTCAATACTTCTTATTTCTTATCTCTAATGATCTAACTTTCTGAATGATTTTTCTACACATATTTAGGTGTCTTTGGTGACACCACCAGGGCTTCTTCTTATTCATTCTACATTTCTTGTTCATCCCCCTCTTGTTCTTCCACAATTTCTTTAGCTCTTACGCAATCAGGTTCATTAGATAAATATCCATCAACTTCAATTGAATTCTTCATTGCTTCATCACTTTGAAATTTGAGATTTCTACAATCTTTCTAGGTATTCTATTGAAACATATTTAAGCTTTGCTTCTAGTAGAATATCCAAGGAAATACTTTTATCACTTCTAGCATCAAACTTCCCTAAATTTTCTTCATCCCGCCTGATATAACATTTGCTTCCAAATACCTTGAAATACTTAATAGTAGGAATGATTTCACACCATAGCTCATAGGCGGTCTTAGTAATGTTAGCTCTTGCTTGAACTCGATTGAACACATAAATAGTAGTGTGAATAGATTCTCTCTAGTAAACTTCCAATAGTCTAGCTTCAGTAACCATTGATCTAGCAACATCTTGAATTGTTATGTTCTTCCTTTCAACAACTCCATTATGTTGAGGGATTCTCAGAGTAGATAACTATATTTTTATTCCATGAACTTAAAAAAACATATTAAACTCATGGGAGGTGAATTCACCATCTCTGTCATACCTCAAATATTTTATTCTCAAATTTACTTCACTTTCTACCATAGCTTTGAATATCCTGAATCTAGCTAACGCATCATATTTCTCTCTAAGAAAAGTGGCCCATGTATACCTAGAGTAATCATCAATCGAAAGCATAAGTACCTTTCACGTTGTAGACTTCTCACTCTTGTGGGACTAGAGAACTATATGAATTAATTCCAAAATTTTGATTGTAGATTGCTCCTTTGATTTGAAATTATTCCTTGCTTGCTTTCCAAACTAGCAATTCTTGCAAATAGCATTGAAACGAAGGATTTTGGCACTCAAATCCTTCTTAGCTCCTCCTAGGGTTTTTCACCTAGAAGGAGAGATAAAATGGGCCAAAATGCACAACATTAACACTTGAGAATAAAGGATGGAAGAATGAAAAGAAAATGTGGAGTGTGTGAATGTGTATTAATGTTGGAAACTTAATGAAAATGTAGACTAAAGAATGAAAATTTATCTAATACAAAAGTGTTGGAAAACATAGTGTTGAATGCAAATATGAATGAGAAACTTAAGCAAATGGAAACATAAATTAATGAGACTAAATAGAGTGCACCTGGAGGTAGATTGATGTCATTGGAAATTTTTTGAATGTCTCATAAACCTTTGTCAGTAGCCACTAGGACTCATTTTCCATGCATGGTGAATTACTCCTATTTCTGGTGAAAAGTTTCAAAAACTTGTTTTTGATTGTCGGGAACTAAATTATAGGAAAATCTATTTTCAAGCCTCTAGGTGGGAATCATTTGCCATGGGTGGTGAATCAGTCCACCTACAGGAGTCTAGAAAATCAAGAGTTGATTATGTGGAGTTAGATCTGCACTTCTGTCTCCTACAAGTCTCTACTTCTGAAACTGTCAGATTCGGGTTTAAAAGTGACTTTTTATTGATGTTTTGAATTGAATGATGAATGAATGACTTGAGTGATTTTGAAATTTAATATTCAATGATTCCTAAGCCTCCAAGAGTCCTAAATATACAAACAAACAAGACAAGAAAGACATATGTTGAATGTTAGGGCATGGGGGTTTTCCTTGGTCAAACCCCATTTAGCTAATTAAACCAGAGTGATGAAATAAAGTAATGAAACATGCAAAAATGGAGATGATTACCTTTCCATGATGATTTGATCTTGAAATTCTACAACATAACATGAAGATTCAGCCCTTGAATGCTTTAGTTAGCTAACTTGATGACTTCTAATGAAGAAACCCTAGCTTGCTTGACTTGTATGAGAAGATGAAAGATGAATTAATAGTGAGAGATGTAAGAATGAGTTTTTGTATGTAAAATGAGGATAAAAACATTTATTTATAGAAAATTGTGCCTTAGTACTCCATAATACCTCATCACAGGCTGACATGTAGTGAAAATAAACTTTAAATTTCACTTTTTCCCTCTTGAAGGTCAAAATGGGGGCCAAATAGGACTCATTCACCATATATGGTGAATGGGTCCCACCTAGATGGGACTGATTTTCTATGCATGGCGAATGGGTCCCACAAGGGCCATTCCAACACCTAAGAAGCCAAGGAATCAGGAAATAAGGTTTAAAATGCCATCTTGTCAAGTATTTGATCAATTAAAGCCTCAGGATGCACAATATGGGATAATTAGGACCTATTAGTGATGATGTAAATGTTAAATATGGATTGGGACATATAAATCAATGTGAAAGTGTGATTAAATACACTTTACATTAATATATTTCTATATTGATGTGATAATGCTATTAAACACATTTTATAATGTTGAATTAAAGAGAAATAGGTTAATAAAGTCTAGAAAATCATGAAATTCCTTTACAAGACTTTACAACACCTTTACAAGACATTGTTAGAAGCATATTATTCAATTTTCATGGGTCTAAGACCTAGTGTGGATGCATAAAATTCCTCACAACACTTGAATCAAGGCCTCATTAAGTCCAATTAATCTCATGTCAAGCAAAGGGTCCTTTTTTCTATGGAACATTTAGCCCCCACTTTAGTGAGAGGATGAACCTGCTTCAAACTCTAAAGTAGCCATTCAAGAGAAATCCACACGTATGTCAAGCCCCCAAGATACAAAATCATGCAATGACAATAATGAAAGATGGGGTGGAAAATATGTACTCACTTTGGGCCGACAAGACTTCTTTGTTGTCTGTCGGGAGAGAAAGGCCAAATTGTATACTCACTCTAGGGCCACATAACTAGTTATCTATGGGGTGAGAAATCCCAAAAGATGAAATACATATGCTAGTTGGTATACACTCACAAAACACAAAGGTGTCTATGGGGAAAATTCATGCTGCTAGGTGGGCTTCCCACTCAACCATGTTAAAGTTATACTGCCTGATAATTTTAACAAGGTGCCACAAAAAAAAATGCTCATGAACAAAAAGGAAAGGTGCCATAGTCATGCAAGTTGCATTATGCAAGGTGGAAAAGAGGTGCAAACATGTAAAATGTAAAGGATGTTCAAAGGAGTCTTATTCAGTTTATGCAAGGTCAGTCACTTAAGGAACATTGTGTCTAATGTCTCCAAGAGAGGTCCAATCAAAGAATAGTATATTGACAACTTAGGGGATGCAGTGTGTCATATCAAGCCACCAAGAGGAATGCAATATGCTAAGATAGATCATAATTATGAAGGACATCACACCCAATGTCATCCACAAAGTGACGAACGCATCACAGAAATGACAAGGCTACACTAGGAACAAAGAATGCAAATGAATTAGTGGTAATGTATGCCCCCCACTTTAAAGTGGTTGCTAACACCATTGTTGTGAGAAATTTCTTTAAATTAGAAGAGGAGAACATGAGAGCTTATTCAAAAATCCCTATTCCAAGTCATATGTTTTTGATAAGCTACATCATGAAAGAGGGAAGTATGTCACATGTGAGTCAATCTTAAGATATGTCGCCCACATCCCAAGCTTTCTCTTTATATGTTCATGAAATTTTAACGAGTAGTTGAAAGAGACAAGTGACATACAAGGGATAAGGTTATCTAACCCTTTTCCCCCCACTTAGTGCAGGAAAAGGGTGAGCCTTAAGTGGATGACGGTATGTTGCCCCTTGCAATGGATGCAAGATGTGTAATAGTGAGAATGTGCTTACCCTACAACTATTACATGGAAAGGAACATCAACTAAGGTTATTGATGTGAATAAGAAAGAGTCTTGGAAGAGTCTTATGTGATAATATTGATGTTGAGTGAAGGTTTGGTGATCTTGGGTAAAGGAGAATAACCAAGACCATGAGTTGTTTGTTGTGTGTTAAGCTTTATAGGGTTGTGGATACCTTGCTCTTAAGCACCACAACCTTTTCCATTATACTCAAATTGTTTCATGAAGTCATACCCTTTTCCACAAAGCCATTTTAGTGTTTTGGAATCGAGGGGTTGTTCATTGTTGTGTTCATCAAGGGTTATTGTAGAATTTGTGGCATTGTCTAAAGTGGTTGAGGTGAATATTTTTGAAAGGTTATCAGAATTTTGCGTTAACATGATGGTTTTTTGTTGTTGTTTCTCATCTTTCTTTTGTGTGAATATGTATTCGCCCATAACTGATGGTGTGAATTCTAAGGATCCCCAATTGTCACCAAAGAATTTAGATGGCAATTCCTTATCATTATGTTCAATTTCTATGTTGGAGGTGGGAATCAATGTGTTTAGAGGACTTGTAGTTCTATTTTCAAGATGTAAACAACTTTTAGGCTCAGGATTTGCTTCAACCTGATAAATTTTATTGTTATAGACATATTTCATTATATGATGAAGGGTTGAAGGCACCGCATTCATCTCATGAATCCATGGTTTGCCTAGAAGAAAGTTGTATGGAAAATCATAAGGCATGACATGAATAGGAGTTTGCAAAGTAGCCACCCCAACCGTAATAGGTAAAGTGATTACATCGAGCAATTGCTTTGTTGTATTATCAAATCCTTGAATAAAGACAACATTAGGTATGATTTGTGATCTATCAACTTTTAATTGATCAAGGAGACTAGCACCACACATATTAAGGGCAGAACCATTATCTATGAGAGTGTGTTTGATACCTATGCAATAGAATTGAGCAATGATCATAAAGGCATCATGTTGTTTTTGTAACTCCAAAGGAGTGAGCTCATGTTGATGGAAAGTAATGCAAAGATTATGTTTGTGGATGAGAGTTGTCACATCATTTGGAGTCATTTTAGGAGGAATTGTGATTTGTTTAAGAGCAGTTTGAAGAACGGTGTTATAAGTTGGTGAATTTTGAAGCAAATCCCAAAAGGAGATCTTGTAGGATTTTTCTTTAATTGTTCAACAAGATCATACTCCTTTGTAGGAGGGTTATAATGAGGAGAACTAGCTAGGTAGATTGGGTAGAGGTAAAGAGGGTGGGATTGGTTGTGGCAGTCGTGGGCTTATTTTGTGTGTTATATGTATGAGGAATAGTATCATCACTAGATTGTTGTGATACATCAGTGTTAGGTGGGTATAAAGTGTGGTGTGTTCAATTAGAGGGATGAAGCGGATGTGAGGGTGGGTAAAGGATAAGTTTAGGTTTATTTTGAGTTTTTTGTTTGTGTGAAGGAGGTAAAGTGTGTAGCAAGGTTTATCAAGGAAGGATGAAGGTTATGTGAGGGTGGGTAAAGGGTGTAATGCGGTTGAATATTGTTAACATCTCGTAACAAGTGAGAATATTCAGTTTCTTTGAAGGGCATGTTATCTTTGTCTTGGGTCATAATATCCTCCCTAGAAGGAGAGTTCCTAGGAGAACAACAAACCACATGTTTGTGACAATTAAAGTTTGGTTAATCTAAAAGAACTTCATCACCACTAAGGGAGGTATTAATGGTTGAATGTGTTTGATTATTGATAGTGGGGAGATTAGGGGAAGGTTGTATTTGATTTTTGGTTGTTTCTAAGGTCACATTCTCTCATTCCATATTGTCTACCATACTGGGAGATCTTGTAATATGTTCATCTAAGGTTGAAGTTTGCAAAGTAGGCTCATCACAAGTATGAGGAGAATCAATGAAGGAATTGTTTTAGTCACTAAATTTTTTCGTAGGTGAAAGGGGACAACAAATATTCTCATGACTCTCATTGGTTATGTTTTCTAACAACATAGTATCTTCGTCACAACTAGGAGAGATACTAGGAGAAGAAAAAAATTGATCATGATCATGTATGACTTCATTGTTTTGTTCTGTAATATCTTCCAAAATAGGAGAGGTAGGGGAAGGATCGTAAAGAGGGTTGTTATAGACTTTAAAGATTTGATTATTTAAGACCAATCTATCATCCTCATCATTGACAATCTCATGTTCTGCAAAGTTATCTGCACAATGTAAATTAGGGAAGGTGATGTTTAAGAATGTGTCTATGATTTCATTTCCTTGTGCTAAAATATCTCCCAAAGGGGATGAGGGGAAGGGAAAACAAGAGCCGCATGATTCTCAATGATTGTATCTTCTTTCACCAAGATACCTTCATCACTAAAAGGAGAGGTATTGGGAGAATCACAATCATGATCATCATGAGCATCAATGTTTGTATATTCTTCTAACACATAATCTACACAAATAGGAGAGATAGGAGGGAATGTAAGTTTAAGACAAGCATTAACACTTTCATTCTTTTGCACCAAGAGACTCTCATAATATTGACATGCAGTGAAGGAATGATGATCATGCTTATGAACTAACATTTTCAAATAATAATCTATACTAAATCAAAATGCAATATAAAAGTCTAAAATAAAATAGAATTTTCAAAGAAAAATTAACTGATTATGCTATGCAATAGGATGAGAATGCAAATGTGCAATTTAAACTATGCATGAAATGAGCTAATTTAGACTAGTTTTGTGAAATGCATGCTATAGAAATTCAAATGACTGATATATGTAGGTTAAGGCACCAATCAAAAGCCTAATTTTTTTTTTTTGAGATCTGTAAAGTGTTGTTTCAGGGGTTAGAAGGGACTGATTCGCCCAAGGTGGCGAATGAGTCCCACTATGGACCTTTTGCAAACATTTCAGAAATTTGAACTTTATTTTTATGAATTATGAGTGCCAAGATTCATATCTAAGTGAAAAATGCAAAATTTCAATAAATCTAAATTAATTTAGATGCTATAAATGCAACATAAATGCACTTTTTTATGAATGCTAGATTTAACACCTAGCATGCAAATGAATCATGCAATCTCTAATGCAAGCTAGATCTATGATGAAAGACTCCAAAATTAGAAAAGAGAGTATTATAAAAGGAAGGTTCACCAAAATGAAATGAAGGATTTTGGCACTCAAATCCTTCTTAGCTCCTCCTAGGGTTTTTCACCTAGGAGAGAGAAAATGGGCCAAAATGCACAATGTTAACACTCAAGACTAAAGGATGGAAGAATGAAAGGAAAATTTGGAGTGTGTGAATGTTTATTAATGTTGGAAAATTAATGAAAATGTAGAGTAAAGAATGCAAATTGATCTAATACAAAAGTGTTGGAAAACACAGTGTTGAATGCAAATATGAACTAGAAACTTAAGCAAATGGAAACATAAATGAATGAGACTGAATAGAGTGCACCTAGAGGAGGATTGGTGTCACTGGAATATTTTGGAATGTCTCAAAAACCTCTATTAATATCCACTAAGACTCATTCTCCATGCATGGCGAATTAGTCTTATTTTTGGTGAAAAGTTTTGGAAACCTGTTTCTGATTGCCGGGAATTGAATTTTGGGAAAATATGTTTTTAGGCCTAAAAGTGGTACTAATTCACCATGATTGGTGAATCAATCCACCTATATGAATCTAGAAAATCAAGAGTTGATTATGTGGAGTTAGATCTGCACTTCTGTCTCCTACAAGTGTGCTTCTAAAACTATCGGATTCTGATCTGAAAGTGACTTTTTATTGATGTTTTGAATTGATTGATGAAGGAATGACTTGAGTGACTTTGAAATTTAATCTTCAATGATTCCTAAGCCTCCAAGAGTCCTAAATCTACAAACAAACAAGACAAGAAAGAGATATATGTTGAATGTTAGGTCATGGGGGTTTTCCTTGGTCAAACCCTGTTTAGGTAATTAAACCAAAGTGATGAAATAAAGTAGTGAAACATGAAAAAATGAAGATGATTACCTTTTCATGATGATTTTATCTTGAAATTTTGCAACATAACATGAAGATTCATCCCTTGAATGCTTTAGGAAGCTAACTTGATGACTTCTAATGAAGAAACCCTAGCTTGCTTGACTTGTATGAGAAGATGAAAGATGAATTAATGATGAGAGATGTAAGTATGAGTTTTTCTATGTAAAATGAGGATAAAAACTCTTATTTATAGACAATTGTGCCTTATTACCCAATAATACCTCATCACACGCTAACATGTAGAGAAAATAAACTTTAAATTTCACTTTTTCCTACTCGAAGGCCAAAATGGGGGTCAGATAGGACTCATTCACCATACATGATGAATGGGTCCCACCTGGATGGGACTGATTTTCCATGCATGGTGACTGGGTCCCATAGGGACCATTATGACACTTGAGAAGCCAAGGAATCAGGAAATAAGGTTTAAAATGCCATCTTATCAGTTATTTGATCAATTAAAGCCTCAGGATGTGCAATATGGGTTAATTAGGACCTATTAGTGATGATGTAAATGTTAAATATGGCTTGGGACATAGAAATCAATGTGAAAATGTGATTAAATACACTTTAAAACACTAAAATTAGGTCCACAGCCTAGAAAGGCACAAAAACTAATGTGAATGTGTACATCATACTACAACACTAGTTTATCATTAAGTTTGCAATAAGATCTTTCTAGATTGATTTGATAATGCTATTAAGCACATTTTATAATGTTGAATTAAAGAGAAATAGGTTAATTAAGTCTAGAAAAGTGTGAAAATCCTTTACAATACTTTACAACACCTTTACAAGACATTTTTAGAAGCATATTATTCAATTTGCAAGGTTCCAAGACCTACTGTGGATGCATAAAATGCCTCACAACACCTGAATCAAGGCCTCATTGAGTCCAATTAATCTCATGTCAAGCAAAGGGTCCTTTTTTCTTTGGCACAAGCATTAACAGTCTTTGTAGTCCTTGGTAAATCTCTCATAACTTGTACTACACTGATCCTCACCATGTTATCAAAGTTCATATGACACATTCTCTGGTGCCATAACCAAATTTCATTAATCTAATTCATAAAGAAACATCCATTAGCACCCTTAAGTTGATATATATTTCCTTAAGACTTCTTTCCTACAACAATCACTATTTCAGATCCTTTCCTGATTTCACATCTCTCATCCTTAAATACAAGATCATATCCCTTACTATACATCTATCCAACACTCAAGAGATTATGCCTTAAACCCTTAACATAGTTGACATCATTAGTATTATGCTTGCCATCAAAACTTACTGAACCTATCCCACAAATCTTAGCACTAGTATCATCTCCAAACATAACTAAGACTCCATCATATTTTTCAAGTTTAATGAACTTACTCTTATCACTAGCCATGTGATGTGAATAGCTACTGTCAACAACCCAATAGTTCTTTTCCTATTTATCATGTAGGGAAGAGATTACAATATCTTCATCTTTATCTTTCTTTAGAGGGCATTCCTTCACCTATCTTTCAGAACTAGCAAAAGTAGGTTCATCCTTTATAGCCAAGAAAAAGCATTCATTGTCATAAAAATCTCCATAATTAGATTCATCATTAGAAATACTAGCATCCCCATTCACATAATATGCTCTGTTGATCTTTTTACCTTTTTTTCTTTGCTAAATCTTTGTTTATTCCTCTTAGCTCTTTTTGGACATCTCAAAGCATAATGACATATTCCTCCACAACTAAAGCATTTAAAGGATAACTTACCTTCATACTTATTGGAACCTTTCTTTCTCCTTCTCACAAAGTTAACTTCTACTTCATCAAGGTTTTATTCATACAAATCTTCATCTCTTGTATCCTTAAAAGCAGTTTCTAATTTGGATCCATTTCTCAAATTTGATTTCTCATCTCATAAGATGTTAGAGCTCCCAATAGCTAATCTTTAGAGTAAGTCTTGTAATTCACATATTCTTCAATAGTAGATACCTTTTCACTGTATGCATTAGGGAGAGTTCTAAGAATCTTCTTTACAATCATAGATTCATCTACTGTAGTACCGTCCTTGCATTTTTCCTACCAGCTCATCCACTCTCTATACATAAGATTTAATGTTCTCATCTTCAAAAATATGCATGACCTCAAACTATGCCTCCAAATTCTACAACTTTTCTTCTTTGACCTTTTCATCTCTATCGTGTATCTTTTCTAAAGCATCCTAGACTTCTTTAGCGGTTTTCAAAATTTGAACTTTAATCAACTTAGAAAGTGAAAGACTATTCTTCAAAATGAACTTCACCTTATCATTTGATTCATGTGCCTTGATTTCATTAGCTGTACTTGGACCATCAAGAGGAGGAGTGTAAGTAGTCTTATAAGCTTTCTCAACCTAATATCCACAATACTCTAGATATCCTTCCATGATCTATATTTTCCAAATAGAATAATTAGTTCTATTGAACCTAGGAGACTCAAATGTGATTTTTCCTAGCATCCTAGACCTTCCTTAAGAGATTAAGCTCTCTTCCAAGGAACCAAACTCTGATACCGATTGTTGAACAGTACAACTGAGAGGGGGGTGAATCAGTAGTGAAAAAATTTAAAATTTAAAACATCCATCAAAAACTAGATCAATTACAAATCCTTTACTTTGCTAAAATGATTAATCATTAAGTGCAAAGGCAGAAACTGGAAAACAACACACATACATAATAACACTAGATTTACGGGGAAAAACTAATAAGAAAAAAAACTTGGTGAGAATTAGCTCACAATATAAAGAATATCAAAATTGATTAAAAGGGATCACTACTAGAGAAGGCTCACTACCAAAATAAAACTCATTGTCTGGATCAGGACTCACTATCCAACAAGAGTTA
>VDFB02193867.1:528268718-528391505 GCA_007258455.2 Sequoia sempervirens
GTAGATATGAGTGGAACATATCCGTAGAGAAGGATAGGCTAAGAGGATAGATATAGGAGACAAATACCTTAGGGGCACCTTTTCAGTTGTGTGTATGCTCTGCAAAGTGGATTTACTCATGAGTGCTTTGATGTATTTGAAGACACATTTGTATGAGAACATAGATAATATGATATGGGAACTATTAGTTATGTTGATGATGGGTGTGCTATTTTATGTGTATGTTGATGATGTGCATGATATATAGTTATATTTCTTGTATTTGGATTCTCATAGGTATGGATGTTCATGAATCTTACATGTATGTCCTAGCGTTGGCATGTGGAAGGATAAATATGGCTGAAGCCCAAGAAAGGCTTTACCACATTATCTTGACAGCCTAATTATGGCTATATGATTATCTTATTGTAATGAACTTAAGTTAATTAGATAGATATTAGTGAAGTTGAATTAGGAAGCATGGATTGTGATTTATTATACACATTTTATGTTTAAAAATATGGGTCTAATTTTTGCGATATTGAAAGTCAGTTAAATTTCTTCAATAGTATATCCAAGGTATAGGGATATATTAGTGGTAGGAGTAGTGTAGGATAAAAAGGAGAATATATAAAGAGGGAAAGGTCTAGAAAGGTAATGACATGGTAATGGGAGGAGAAGTTACACTATATGGTTAGATTTTCATAGGATAAGGAGGAATGGTATGAAGAACATATATGTATAGGATAGTGCTAGTAGTAACAATGGTGTGAACATATATAAAAGGATGGGAGATAAGAAAAATACTAGTGGAAGTGATTGGGACATGGGTGGTGGATCCCATGGAAGTGGTAACTATAAGTATGATAGGAGGAATCATTATAAGAGGATGAAGGGTAGATGGATGCATAGAGGGTACAACATTATTAAAATCCATTAGAGTGGTAATATTATAAATAGTATTAATTCCCTAAGGATAGCCACCTAATACATTATATAAATTACTAGCCAATGAGTGAGGATATTTAGGGTGGAGAGGTGCATCAATACGTAATTATCAATTTAGGAAAATATCTTGTTTAGCAACATATGTATCTAAATCATAGTCTTGATCATTATTTTTCATCTTCTTTAATGTGGCTCTTTATATGGTTGTCATTAGCTATTATATCAAAAAATGATTCAATCGTCATTTTATTTGCTAGCCATATTAGAGTTAAGATGAAAACTCCATAAAACAATATTTTAAAGGATATTAATTTAACTAGATAAAAGATCAAGGAAAACACTCTCTTGAACATGCAATATACCCCAATTGCTTAGACAATGCATATTTCCTAAGAATGTGTGCAACTAAAAACTAATAACATGTAATGGATGGATGTAGGTGATAATAACTAAATAATCCTAATTGAACTAGGGTTGTCCCTTTTATATATTTAAGAAGTTGTAAGAGCATTGTATGAAAATGTAAGATGGGAATTACTTATTAAATGATATATGACACATAAGAGAATAAAAAAGGGGGGTTACACTAGAATATTGATTAGAATTATGAAAATCATCAAGATCATCTTAAATAATGGGTTTGAATATGTCAAGAATGGAGTGTAGGTTAGGAGGAGGAAGATTTGAATTTTTTTGACAAGATGTAAAAAATTTGCTAAATACATCCTATAAACCAAGTCAAGGAATATGGTGTTGGAATTTGTGTCAAATTTGGTGCCATTTTTAGGTCATTATTTTGGCTCATGGCTTTGGTAAACCACACTTGGTTTATGGTTTAAATTTTTCCTATTTATGGGTGCTTGAGATGGAGAAAGCATAATGATTTTATAGGTATCATCATGCTACTAGAAATTACTCCATATGAATCACATGTTGATGATACTACTATAAGGGTATGCACATGAATATTTTATCGTAAATGATATTATTATCAAATAATATAATTGGTTCATGTTTTTGGTTGTGGGATTTTTCTTCCAAGAGGATTTTCCCATGTACATAATTATGTTATAAACTTATAATTTATACATTTTTCTTATAACTAAAATTAAATCTATTTTGCATATTTATCTCTTGATAGGTTAATATGGGAAGTGTTTCCACACCTCAAATTCTTTTTAAAATACTATCCAAGTCTTAATCAGTTTACATCCTCTATCTTATTGTGCAATACCTACAGGTACCACCAAAAATGTGTAGAGATGGACATTTTTAATGTTACAAATGATACAATTTGTGGTTCTATTTGAACTTCATAACTTTATATTGTTTGTTTCCATATGCTATTAAGTTCTTATATATGTTTCACTTGGTCTTTCCATTTAGGAGCGGGCTATCCATAGCTTTGATTGCTGAAATGGAAAGGCATATTTCATTTGCACATAGGACATAAAAATGTATGCAAAATGGGGAAGCAAATCCAATTTGAATTCAACAAATTTGAAAACGCTTTAAAAAATTTCAAACAAATCCAATTTGAATTCAACAAATTTGAAAAAAATTGCATCTAGGGTTTCAAAATTTAACAAATAAATGCATTTTGAACTATAAAAAATTTGAATTTCAAATACCTCACACTCGAAATACAAGTCGGGTTGATGAAGTTTGGAGAGACAAAGTGGAGTTTGTGTTCGCCGGAAAGAACAAGTCAGTTTGCTCGCCATCATAGTCTCGATTCGCCGCACACACTAGGAAAGCAACTAGTAAATTGACAAAGTGAAAATGACAGTCGAAATGTGATTTTTTTTGTTTTTAGTCATATTTAAGGGGGTTCGGTCGAACCCAGGTTTGACCGAACCCATTTAAATATTATCATTTTTATTTAGCGTTTAGTGGTTCGGTCGAACCCCTTGAGTTTGGGGAAAAGGAAAAAATCAAAATTTCCTTCCTCATGTAAATTGTAAACCACTATTCTAAAGCCACCCATGTCAAGAAAAGGACGTTGGTTGTCGAACTCAACTTCTTTGGTTTTGTATGCAATCAACAAGGCTATTTAAGTGGGAGTGAAAAAGGTTAAGTTGGTCAAGGTTGTGAGGCCAACACACATTGGTGTCATCTACATAGTCTTTCCACCAATGAGGATTAAGAGGGAACGAATTGAGAGCTGCCTCCTCAAAATATTCCATGTAAAGGTTGGCTATGATAGGAGATAAGGGGGAGCCCACGGAAACTCCGTCAATTTGTTCATAAATCACATTTTGGAAAGAAAAGAAAGTGGAGTGAAGGAAAAGGTCAACAAGAGAATTAATTTCAAGATTTGTTTTACGTTTGACCAACTCCACAGCATCACCAATAGGGACCATGGTGAACAAGGAGACAACATCGAAGCTGACAAGGATTTTATTGCTCTCAACCTTTTTTTCTTGAATGAAATTGATGAAATGGTTGGATTCTTTTATAAAGGAGTTGGTGTTTCCAACAAGAGGAGAGATCAACTTGGCAAGGAAAGAGGCTAAATTATAGGTGGGGGAATGGGAGGTGTCAACAATTGGTCTAAAGGGAATTCTAGGTTTGTGAATTTTAGGGGCACCATAAATATGTAGGGTGAATTCTTTGTGAGGGATGAGAGGCTTTTTGGTGGAGTCATAAAGGAAGAAAGAGATGGCAAGCTTGACTTTTCTGAAAATTTTGGAAATTGGGTTGCTCGAGAGGGTTTTGTAGCTACCACTATTGAGGTGTTCAGTCATTTTGGAGACATAAACATGCTTTTCAAGGATGACCACCACATTCCCTTTGTCAGCCTTAGTGATGATGATGTTATCATTTCTAGCAAGCTTGTTGAAGGCCAAGAATTAATTTTTGGGGACATTGTGCTTAAGGGGTTTAGCAAGTCTTATTGCCACAACACAACCTTACTTGATTTCATCGGAAATTGGGCTAGGATTACTTTTTCAATTTCTATGAGAAAGTCAATTTTGGGGATGGAAAGAGGAGTAAAGGAAAAATTTAGACTGTGCTTCAAAAAATTTGAGGCCAAGGGATCAATAAGAAGCTTGGAAAGGTTGACAACAAGCTTGGATTCCCAATCAACAATGTAGTTGCATGCATTGAGGTTGGATTGGAGGGAACTAGAGGTTGACTTGAGGTTTGAAAAGAAAGGAATTGAGTTAGAGAGGTCATTATATGATTGAAGGTTGACAAACGAGGTACAAGAGTGGGTTGGAGGGCACGCCGAAGCAATTTTAGTCATTGAAAACTAAGGTGACTGCTTGAGAGAGGAGGGAGTAGAAACCACACGGCAAGAGGGGAGGAACATTGGCGGTTAGGAGTGTTGGAGGAGGAGGTGATGAGGTGATTGATCAATTTTTCATGACATGAGGAAGAAGGAAAGACAAGCTCA
Organism: Sequoia sempervirens; assembly: GCA_007258455.2. Taxonomy (NCBI): domain Eukaryota; kingdom Viridiplantae; phylum Streptophyta; class Pinopsida; order Cupressales; family Cupressaceae; genus Sequoia; species Sequoia sempervirens. The sequence continues at coordinate 528,273,046 of VDFB02193867.1, forward strand.
TTGGATGTCTCAGGGCTCAAGGAGGTGGGGCAAGTAGATGGCATGTGAGAACAAGCAACAAAAGAAGAAAGAGAGTTGTAACAAGTAACATTGTCATTAGTGCATGAAATGTTAGAGACAATGGTAACAATAGACTCACCTTGAGCGACCGATGAGCAGGAGCTTGTAGATTCCAAATTCTTCAGCTTGGGCGATGGAAAAGAATTCTCGAGCTTGAGTGCCTAGTAGTCATCCAAAGATGCGGGTGAAGAGTTGTTGCAGGTAAGTGAGTGCTTGTTGCAGTGAATCAAGCGCATAGACAAGGGCAGAAAAAACTCCAAGATTGAGTGTGAACATCCAAAGAGTTCCAGATTGGGCACTGCTGGAGGAGACTTGTAAGTCTCATTGATCTGTACAACTGCATGAGAACCATCATGCTCTGTAACCGAGTTAGTTGTATGGTGGGTCAATCCAAAGGGGGAGGAGCAATGATTGTAAGAAACAAGCTTGACAAGCAAAGAAGGAATATCTTTTGATGAATTTGCAAGTGCCTATATTTCAGAGCATATTGGTTATGGCAATGTGTTGGGATTTGTCACTGTATACTTACTAAACACAATCAAGATTGAAAACCCCATTATAAAATCCTCCCTTGAGATGTCTAAAAGCTTCATTCCTCAGTTGAACAACGAAAATTCAATCTCTCCTCAAACAAGAGAGGCCAAATCTGGCCACTCTACTAAGCTAATCGTAATGACATTCCTTCTCCCCCTGCTTGGTATACTAATCGGGTACATTTTGGGGAGTGGGGAGAAAGCATTAACACTGGGTGTCACGAGGCTATCTTTTGCAACACTTTTCCAACCTCACACGACATCACTTTTAGCCTACTTGAGCTAATCCAAAAGATGCCAACTCTTTCCAACCAATTTGGATTATGCCTTTGAATGTAGCCAAGACCTTTCTTTCTTACACATTGAAATGGTAATCATGACTCGAGTGCAAGGGTGTGTACTAAACCGAAGGTAATCATGAATCCTTTACTAGGGTTGGCACTGGATTCAAATATTGAGGAAAATAACAAGCTTCTTTTATTGGTAAAAAAGGCCTCAGGCCCAATTACAATAAAGATGGCATTGGAGCCAACTTGATATTAAACAACGAGTAGGACTCACTAGAACAACTACCCCTGGAAACACGGATACTCTCTACGATGCTAGTGATCCCTTCACATAACCTTTGTCCCCTAAACTAACTGACTAGCTCTTATTGTTCTGAATGTTGATGATTCTGGATGTTGATGATGTTGTTGATCTTCAAGTAGGTGCATCGTGTTCTCCCAATTGAGCTACACGATGGCTTACCCTGTCCATAGCCTAGGCCTCACTTCTTGAGACTAGGCAGACCTCAACACGGTGCTTTTCTTTGCACATTTTGGAACTCTCTGCAATGAGAGCATTCACTACAGTATGGACCTTCACTTTGAGGGATTGAATATGATTTTGATTGTAGTGTAGTGTTTCAACTACTTCGAGGATGTATGCTACCCTATATAAGCTATTAGTATGAATTCTAGACATCGGTAGGATGACATGTAGATTCAGGATAATCCCCCAATGTCTGATTTTTGTCAAATGGCCTACAATGTTGATATGCCTGATGGAAACCCTGCACTTGGGAAGTGTTTCCAACCTTAGAGCTCACTGAGTTTGCAACCTCGGATGAGTCCTACTGGACTACATCCACACTTGAGTGTTTGGGTTCGATATAGATAGCTGAGGTATCTGACATCCACACTAGGGTGTTTGACTTGGTGCACATGCAAGTCTGGTCTGGTGCAACTTACGAAACTGGGTTTTGGCTCCTGAGTCTCTGATGGACTCCTTAACATTGGATGTCACTTAATTTGGCTCATGGGTCGACTTTCCAGCAAGTTCACTTTTTGGAACAAGGGTGTGAGTCCTTGGTTGGAACTGCACATGGACGTGAGGAGACTGGAGCTCGTGCTTCACTTGGGTGAACAATCATTCCCCTTACATTCTCCTCCACTTAAAGATGGGCAACCTCCCCAATCACTGCACACTCGTCCCTTGTTGAACATGTGCGAAGAATGTGCCCAACTTTTTTGAGGCTAATCTGATGTTTGCTTGAGAGTCATTTTCCAAGAACTCCAAGACTTTGTCTTTGAACTTCCACCCAAAATAATGATGTGAATTTGGGATCCCAATCACTAATGATGCTAAGTGGGACTCCCTAGTGCTTGACCACATTCTGGTAGAAGTGATCGGCGACATCCTCCACTCTACATGGTGCTTTGCATGGAATGAAAATTCCATATTTAGAGAATCTGTTGACTACAACCATGATGCTTGTGTAGTCGTCAACGTTGAGAAGGTTAGTAATGAAGTCCATTGACACGCTGGCCCAAGGTTGTGAACCGTGACGGGTTGGAGCAAGGATATGTGCAGGATCATGATGGGCTAAAATGGCAATATGTAAGTGATATGATGGCCATAGCAAATTTTAAACGACTTTTAATCCAAAATTGATGAAACGAAAAGGGTTTTAAAGGATATTCATAACTTTCCACCAATATAAATTATGTTTTACTTTGAATTTAATAAATAATTATTATGAATTTTCTATTTGAATTATGACTAAATTCCTAATTGATGGGATGATTGAAAAACACCTATAGCTTTCAAGTGGTATCACATTTTTGAATCTAAAACATGCATCACATTCTATTCTTGCACATACTATAGGATTAAAAAGAAAAATTTAATTTCATGAAGTTTTGACCAAGTTAAGGTGGTCAGACATACAAGTTTTTATATTTTTTAAAAGTTGTATAAAAAAAACATAATTAATTATTTACTTGGAAAAAAACTTACAAAAGAATATGCGCACATTGGGACATGAGTCCCTCTACTTATATCTAAAAATCTTATAAATATTTTATCATTTATTGTGGTTAGGGTAGATACACACACCTACTTCTTATTTTTTCCCTAAAATTTAAATTTGCTGCATTGAAATTTCAAATTTTCACCAAATAGATTTTTTTTAATTTTTAAATAAACCCTAGTAGTTTAGAAACTACATTCAATTTTCTACAAATTCTATTCTTACATATTTTTGAAATAATATAGATAACTTATTCAATTTTTTATGTCAAGTTTCCTAAGTCTGATTTTTCTGAATTTTTTGCCACTTAAGGGCCTGTTTTTTCCATGATGATCTTGCACATACCCGCAAGCCTCCCGGAGACTGCGTCACAACTTTTTCCTACTGACATACGAGGCAAATATGGACATAGTCATCTACATCCTTTCTCATCTTTGGCTAGTAGAACCCATTTTCTAGGTGCGCAAGAGTCCTCTTTTGTCCCAGATGGCCAACCCATGGGTTGTCATGGCACTCGTGCATGAGGTCTCTTCGTAGAATCTTGTATTTGGGAATGTAAACTTTATCCTATGTGAAGACCATGAGTCCTCCTTTGTCACTAAACTTGTGGGTCCTTCCTTCCCTGCATTGCTTCCACAATTCTGCAGCTTGTGGGTCTTCCACCAAGTCTTGCTTGATGTTCTCGACCATTTCTGGTGAGAGAGTAACTTGGCTTGCACTCGGTGCAACTCTGTCGGACTTAGATTCTATTGCCATCAATTGTGTCTTTTTGTTTAGAGAATCCACTACAACATTCTTCTTGTCAGGGTTATAGAGGATCTCATAGTCAAAATTTGCAAGAAATTCTTTCCATCTTGCTTGTTTAGGAGTAAGCTTCACTTGTGTCTTGAAATATGTTGAAGAGATGTTGTCAATCTTGACAATGATCGGTATGCCCAAAAGATAGTGCCTCTAAGTGCGAAGACAATGAATGATCCCAGTCATTTCTTTTTCATGGGTGAAATAGATTCTTTCTCTATCCTTCAACTTTCGTGATTCGTAAGCCACTAGGTGCCCGTCCTGCATGAGCATAGCCCCAACTGCAAAGTTTGATGCATTGCTTTGTACTTCAAAGGGCCAATTGAAATTAGGTAGTGCAAGCAAGGGCTCTGTGGTGAGCTTCTTCTTGAGTGTCTCAAATGCCACTTTGTACTTATCCAACCACTTCCACTTCTGGTCCTTCTTGAGGAGTTCTATCAAAGGGGTGAACCATTTGGAGTAGCCAACCACAAATTTCCTGTAGTAATTTGCCAAGCCCAAAAACTGTCACACTTCATGCACATTTCGAAGTGGCTCCCAATCTCAGATTGTGATGATTTTCTTTGGGTTTGGTCTTATCTTTCCTTTTCCCACAATATGGCCGAGGAAGTAGACTTCCTCTTGGGGAAATATGCATTTCTCTTTTTTGACAAAGAGTTGGTGCTCACGGAGCAATTCAAACACCTCCACTAGGTGGAACTTGTGTTCCTCCATGTTTTTGTTGTATATGAGGATATTGTCTAGATAAACCATTACAAACTTGTCTAGTAGAGGCCATAACACATCGTTCATGAGTCTGCAAAATGTACCTGGAGTGTTGCAAAGCCCAAAGGGCATAACCATGAATTTGTATGACCCATAGCGAGTCACACAGGTTGCTTTTTCTTCATCCCCTACAGCTATCCTAACTTGGTAGTAGCCTTGCTTAAGATCCAACTTGGTGAATACTTTCGCCCTTGCAAGGTGATCAAAGCAATTCGCTATGAGTGGGAGAGGATACTTTTTTTTAATGGTGAGCTTATTGAGTGCCATGAAGTCAATGCATAACCTCAACATTTCGTCTTTCTTCCTTTGGAACAATACTAGCACCCCATATGGAGAACAGGATGGTCACACATAGCCCGCTTCCAACCACTCTTCTAGTTTCTTTTTCAACTCAACCATTTCAGGGCCAAACAACTTATATGGTGCCTAGGTAGGAGGTTTGGCTCCTGTTTGCAATTCTATTATGTGATCTACCACCTGCCGTGGGGGGAGTTCTGAAGGTAGCTTCTACATCCTATCCTCATATTCAAGAATGATTTTACTGATAGCTGTCGGAATGGGTGCCTTTGTCGCACCATCTATCTCATCTCAACCCCCAAGCAACACGGCCAGAAACAAAGGTTCCTTTGGGTTATTTTTAGTCGCTTTCATCATGCTTAGAGTTGAAACCACCTGACCATTCCCATTGTGTTTGCACTCTACCGTCTTGACCATACATTTCTGCATTGGGTCCATGAACATTAGAGACTCTAGATGAGGAATCATTGCTACTTTATTGAGTCTCAGAAACTATTGGCCTAGGATTAAGTCAAATTCATCCATGTCAATGGCCAATAGATCCATTTTGTTATGCTAAGTTCCTACTGAAGCGAGGAAATCCCGCATGACTCCACAAACCTTCTTTATTGGGGAACTCACTGCTTTAAATGTAGAGTTAGTGCTTGACTGCACCTTGGGCCCCATGGCTTGAGCTTTCATAGCTGAAATGTAGTTATGGATAGCCCCTGAATCCACCAATGTTGATACATGTCGCCCATCAAGGTGGACATCCACAAAGCACAACTTATGCTTGTCCATCAGTTTGGGCGTTGTGGCCTTTGACTAACCAAGTGTGTTGAGAGCACTAAGCTGAAGAGCTCCCATTAACAATAGCCAAATCATCTTTTTTTGTTAAGCCTTCTGTAGTGTTTAGCCTAACTCGCTCCGGACAGTCTCATGCCCAATGGAGGAGACCTTTGTTACAAATGGGGCATGGAGACGACAATGGTCTCACAGTACCCTTGTTCTTGGCTCCATCTGATCCTTTGTTAGAACCTTTCCCAGATCCTTTCTTATTGTTCAAATTGGACATCGTGAAAGTGCTTTATCTTAACTTCGTTGGGTCTTTGCTTTCCTTTGTCATAGATGAAGACTTATTTTTGAATTTTTGCTGACCACTAGATTCTTTGTTTGACTCTCTATTGTAGTCGATAATCGATCTACAACTGTGATGGCTGTAGCTAGGGTCTACACATTAGCATGCCTAAGCTCGGTTTGAGCCCACTGTGGTAATCCCCTCATGAACTAAAATAATTGATCCTGCTCAGACATGTCCTTGATCTCAAGCATCAAGGTGGTAAATGCCTTGATATAGTCTCACATCTTACCATTGTATTTCAAATCCATGAGTCGCATTCTGGTAGTCCAAGAAGAGTTCTCAGGTTTAAACTATAGCTTTAATGCTTCTTGGAACTTCGCCTAGGTATCCACGACTGACACCAATTTTCCCGCTCTCATATCCTCCACTCAATTTCGCCACCAAAGCTTCATGACATCTGTTAGATATGTCGCAAAATTCTTAACCTTGGCTTCCTCTGATAGGCTAGGAAGGGTATCCAAGTATTGGTCCATATCCCAAAAGTAATTTTCTAAGACTTTGTCATCCTGTTGCCTAGTATATTTAGTTAGGGGCTTAGCCTTGAGTCTGGAACTCATGCCTACTTAAGACATCGAAGTGATGAGGGTCTTTAAGAACTTCATGTCATCCTCAAACCTTTGTTGTTCCTTCATACCAATGCTCATTTGGTTTTGCAGTGTGGAGACATCATTCTCTAACTGTCCAATTTTGTATGCTGATCCAACATCCTCAAGGGACTCCATACTCGATTCTCCAAATTGTTTAGCCAGTCTTTGGTCTTTTTCTTTGAGCGGCGGGTATTCACGTTGAATCCCCTTGTCTGTGGTGAGTGCTCATCATGGAGGCGTTGTTCCTCCTGCATGTTGTGCTTCGGATCGAAGTCACCTAGACCTTTAGATGCTGCTTCCATGGTAACAAATCTTGTGGATACAAAATTTCACTTAACCTCACCTTTGGAGGTATTCACGTACTTTGGCTAAGTACAACTTAGCGTATCGAGAGATTGAGCTTTGATACCAACTGTCATGGGGCTAGCTTTTGCAACACTTTTCCAACCTTGCGTGGCACCGCTTTTAGCCTACTTGAGTTTCTCAAAGGGATGCCAACTCTTTCCAACCAATTCGGATTATGCCTTTGAATGCTACCGAGTTCTTTATTTCTTATGCAACAGAATGGTGATCATAAATCGAGTACAAGGGTCTGCATTGAACCGAAGGTAATCATGAATCCTTTACCAAGATTAGCACTGGATCTGAATATTAGGGCAAATAACAAGCTTCTTTTTATTGATAGAAAAGGCCTTAGGCTCAATTACAATAAAGATGGTGTTAGAGCCAACTTGATATTAAACAATGAGTAGGACTCACTGGAACAACTACCCCTGGCAACACGAATACTCTCTAGGATGTTGGTGATCCCTTCACTTAACCTCTGTCCCCTGAACTAACTGGCTAGCTCTTGTTGTTCTGAATGTTGATGATTCTGGATGTTGATGATGTTATTGATCTTCAAGTAGGTGCACTGTGTCCTCCCAATCGAGCTACACGATGGCTTACCCTGTCCATAGCCCAGGCCTCACTTCTTGAGACTAGGCTGACCTCAACACGAGCTTTGCTTTGCACTTTTTGGAACTCTCTGCAGTGGGATTATTCACTGCAGTATGGACCTTCGCTTTGAGGGCTTGAATGTGTTTTTTTATTGTGGTGTAGTGTTTCAACTACTTCGAGGATGTATGCTCCCCTATATAAGAGTATGAATCCCTGACATCGATAGGATGACACACAGATTTGGGATAATCCCTAAATGTTTGACTTTTATCAAATGGCCTAAAATGTTGATCTACCTGGTGGCAACCCTGCACTTGGGAAGTGCTTCCAACCTTAGAGCTCACTGAGTTTGCAACCTCGAATGAGTCCTACTGGACTGCGTCCACACTCAGGTGTCCGGCTTTGATATAAATAACTGAGGTATCCGGCATCAAAGCTGGGGTGTCCGACATGGTGCACACGCAGGTCTAGGTTGGTACAACTTTGAAAACTGGGTTCTAGCTCCTGAGTCTCTGATGGACTCCTTGACATTGGATGTCACTCGATTTGGGTCATGGGTCGACTTGCCAACAAGTTCACCTTTTGGAACAAGGGTGTGAGTCCCTGGCTAGAATTGCACTTGGACACGATGAGATTGGAACTCATGCTTCCTTGGGGTGAACACTCATTCCCCTTACACTGGGAGTCAAAGATCATGCCATGCCCCCTTGCCTCCCATAGCTTGGACTACTTTTTCACACCTTATGGCAATATCTATCAACCACACTCTCCTAATATAGAGGCTGGCTAGTTGAATTGATTATGGGATTACTACTAGTTTTGCTCAAAGCGCTCTCCACTATTGTTAGCGAAGGAGTGCCCAACATTGAGCTAGGAATCAATCCTGATGAGCCACAGAATCCTATAGCTCCTGATACAACAACAGACGAAGCAGATTCCTCACAACCGACGCTAGAAACTGAAAGTGTGAAAGCCCCAATTGAAAGGGGGCGAAGCGCTCCAATTATTAGCGCTGGTGGGGAACAACCGCCAGTGGATGGATTCAACAGCAATCCCAGCAGAATATTGGCGCACTTTTCCACTACTACGACTGATACGAGCTCCCAGGCAGGGGTCAAAGATCACCTCGAATTGTTCGAAGTGATCAAGTAGCAATGGAAGGAAATATATGGGGACCAAACCCCGCAGGAGGTGGGGGAGAGGGCTCGTCGACTCTTGGCTGATCCCGACATTGAGGGGAATTCTAGCTACAGCTAGCTCCCCCCTACTCGTCCCGGACTAGCCGGTCTATTAGAAGACACAGATGGGGCCACCACACAGAGCAGTGCTCCCTTCATTGTCACAAGGAAATAAGCGGTAGAATTAGCCACTAATCATTTTGGTGCCAAAGTGTCATGTTCCCATGGGTGGTGGGGAGGGACACTTGAGTTTCTGGAAACAAGATGAAGGATAGCCCGGTCCTCGTTTCTTTCTTTCTGGTTGGCCGCCCCTGCCCTTTAGTTCATTCTAGACAGTAGACGTGAGGGGAAACATGAAAGAGTTGGATACTTTTGACACTAGGCGTGCGATAAGTGGCTTACCGCCATCTTGCGGCGGTTAGGAATGGAGGGCGTGGGGTGGCGGTAAAACCATTTGGCCCATCAGCCCGTGCCATAATGGTGACGTCAACAAAATAACTTGCAGGGGCAAGGATGGTGATCTGACAGCCAATATTTATTGAGATCAACAATTATGCTTTAACTTGGCCGCATGTTTGGTTTCAACATTCCATCTTGCATCTGATGGTTAGAATTCGAATGCCAACGACTAGTTGCTTCACTTTGCAGGTATGCATGGATCAATATGCATGGATCAATAATGGCGTATGTCAGGTACCAAAATATTTAGGACGATTCCAGGTCGTTTTTGTGTTTCTCCCAGATTGAGTTGACTGCTATGCGATGCCATTTATTCTTTGAAGTGTTGGAGTAGATGAGCTCCTTTTGTAATTAGGTCCTCGTGGTTACTTTTGTAATTAGGCCCTTTAGGACTCCTATTTAATTACTTACTATTATTATTAATATATTATATAGGCTATTTGTCTTTTGCGAGAGAAAAAAAAGTAATTATCTCATAAGAGAAATATCTTGCATAACTACATTTGCATCATGATCATAGTCATCATGTTCTTTAATTTTTTTTTAATAAGAATATCATTAGGAACATCACTAGAAATATAAAAATGAGTATCATTTTTACTAAAGTAAGTCATTTAAGTGTTCAAATGAGGATCTTTCCTTATGGGAATGTGAGAGACCGTGATGATATCTTGAGACACAAACCATTCAAAAACTAAATACCAAAAATAGAAAATGAAGTTATGATCTATGATTTAAATTTAGAAAAACCAACATGGTCTTAGATATGAAAATAAAATATAAAAATTTAAGAGATGAAACTCTAGTAGTGAACATAAGGGTGGGTGAAAAATAATATAATATAATTGATTACAAAAAATCTTTAAGAAAAGTTTAGCTATAAAGAACAAAACAAAGGAATCATATTGAAAATATAAGAAATATGATTTGAAAAAATAGATCTAAAACCGCTAATAAAGGAACACAAAATCCTAAGGCCAAACTCTAAGGAGTGTAATATATGTTGTGTTCGCCAAATGTAGAGGAAAACATACATCTACATAAAATAATCACGACTAATAAAATAATTAAAATAATTAATCAATAGTTAACCTAGATAAATGAGTTGATGCCAATAATGAAAATTATTAAATTTATATGTTGAAATCTAAAAATATCAAACATAATACTTGGGTGAATTTTGAAGATGGAAAAGGTGCATCTAAAGATACCAAGAATGAATTTTCTATAATATCATATGGATTGCTCAAATAACTATATTAGATTCTACAAATTGACTATAATTACTATTAGTTTACTTACATGAATGTGGACCAAAACCTATGTGTAGACTTCAACTATAACTTATGGATCTTAATTTGTAGAAGGTGGCCTATTAGAATTTATTTGCCTTGATTTTTAATGTCTAGATATTCATAAGAATTGGTGGTGCTAGGAACACTTATGAAATGTGCTAAATTGTGGAGGTCAAGTTCTCCTCACTCAAACCCCAAGTTGGACCAATTCAATGATGATGAACCAATATCAAGGATACCAAGAAAATGTCCACAAACTCAATGATACACTTTAATAATGTTGTTAGAAAGTTTTTATAAATGCTCTATATCAATGGTCTTCAATAAACTAGCGTGCTCCTATATTTTTCCAATATAATCTTTAAATGAATGAATGGATATCTTTAATACAAAAACATGTCGCACTAGTTAACATAAGATAATGTTAGGTCAACTCACAACAAAGAAGTAATAAGTGAAGTGTGATTTTTCGTTTTGAATTTTAAAAATTACCAAAATCAGATCTAAACCTACAAGTCTAGTAATTACAATATGATCAGATTTCTGAAAATCAATAATAATAAAAACAAAAATTAAAAATTTCATGTTTATAAACGAATTATTAGATTTAAAATATTTTAATCAAAATGAACCCATTACATAATAGACAAGGGCATAGGTCTGCAATTTACGATTATTATTTGCATAGCCTGCACCGAACAAAAAGCTATTATAATTTGCAGCAATTTCCAACGAAGCTTCCCCGATTACGTTTTTACCTTTTTCATTTTTTTTTGGTTTTTCCCTGAAGATTCCTTGTCCTTGTGGATAATAACAAATCTACGCGATAAAAAACAATTTCGGCTATAGGACATTGCCACATTGTTACATTCTTTCCTCTTTCCTTGTGGATAATATCAAATCTACCCAATAAAAAATAATTTCGGCTATAGTGACATTGACATTATTACATTATTCCCTCTTTCCTTTCCCTGTTTAGAATGCCTTCAGAGGTTTGTCTTGCCCAGGTGCTGCTCGCCTGCTTCCTCCATACGCACCCATTACTCTATCAATGCACCCCGTAACAAAACTCAAACAGGCATCACATTGTAACTAATCAACTATCAGATTGCTGCTTATGGATTCAGAATCGTCCACTCCACTGTAAGTACGAGCTTGGAAATTTGCATTCGGCCATGATTTTATCGTTCGACTTATTTACTTCTGTTAGTCGTTTTTTTAAGCGCTTAGCCAACCCATTAATGTTAATCTCATTTATAGCAAATTTGGAATGGCCTCAGTAGATAACCAGCCAAAATTTTGGTTGAAATTTGAGCCTTCTTTACGAAATTTTAAGTTTTAATTTCTGTTGTGTCCACATGAAATCGTTGATCCAGGTTCACTGTCGGCCAGGAGCTTTCAACGTTTCTTGCTTCCTCTGGATTCCTGCACAAAGCTTGGGAAGAAATACGTAGTGCTTCTGTAAATAATGTAGATACTTTTGTTCTGAAAGAGTATGAAGGTGTAATATATGTGGTCTTTTCATCCCTGTACATAGAAGATTTCATTGTGAAAGAGAGCAAATACGGAGAGTGCCAGATACAGAACGAGAACAGAGCATTCTCTCCCTGCCTCAAGGGCAATGATGATCAGCCTGCCCTTGTTCACAAGGGAGCTCTCCGGCGATTCCTGTATATTCTGGAAAATTCAGATTTCAAAGACAAGGTAAATAGTTCTATAAACCCCTTTAATTGTATGGACGGTGTTTCTTTTTTGAACGATTCAGGGTATTTATGCTTATGGGGTGACTGGACGATGGCCATGGTGGCCTGAAGTGCTGGTAGTGGTAATTGTGTTTAGTTTATATTACTTGTTTGAAAATAGATCCATTAACCAGATTTATCTATCACTGTCTGTGAGTGGTATCTCTGTATTTGCATTTCTAAAATACAACTGTTTGCATTTCTAAAATACAACTGTCATACCCAGCTGCAGTTTTGAGTCTATGCCATTTTCTTTGTTGTTGATGCGTTTTATTTATGGGATATCTGAATGATTGGACAACACCCAGATGTTCTTTTACCCTGCCTATATATATTAGGCCTGCTTCACACAGAGTCTTGTATAGTGAACCCTTTTCCTTGATAAATAAATATACAAGTTAAAAATCTTTTTGATATACCTTGCTAATTATCTACAATTAGCTGGAACCACAGGAATTATCCAGATTTTTGGACTATCCTCAATTAAACTTCTATCTAGAAACTATTGACATTACCCTTGATGAAATTTAGATCCCCTGAAGAGCTCCTGGACAACGCTTATCATCCTTGATTTTGTGGAAATCTGAATGATCAGACAACACCCAAGGGTTCTTCTATTCTGCTTTATATATTAGGCCTTCTTCGCACATATTTATGCATGTCATATCCTTTTTTTTTCTCTTGATAAATAAAGATACATGCTAAAAACCTTTTTGATATATCTTGTTAATTAGTCTACAGAACTATCCAAATTTATTGACTATCCTTAATAAAACTTCTATCTAGAAACTATAGACATTATCCTTGATGAAAATTAGAGCCTTTGAAGAAGTTCCAGACAACGCTTGTTATCATTTGCTCTCTTTCAAGTGTTCTGTCAATTTGGAACTGAAGTTCCTTCCATTATATGAAATCCAGAAGCCTAAGAAATGATAAAACTTGTGATCTATGTCTTGTTGCTCCAGATATTATACAAAGTTCTATGATTATGAATGTTAATATTTTGCATCATCCATACATATTATATTGATTAATTTTGTGAATTTTATTTGCCATGCTGAGAACTTTTGCAATTACAAGTTTTGTACTCTTTAGAAAGTAATTTCACCTAGCAAACGAAAAACAGGACTTCCATATCAAGGTAAAGAAAAAAAAATTGTTGATTAAATAGAGCTGGAAATGGAAATCAATCGTTATAGAGAACCTATATTCTCTCTTTTGGTTTAAGAGAGATCAATTTAAGTAACCCAGATTATTTGTCTGTCTCATCAGATGCAGAGTTTTACTAAGCTAAGAAGAGAACAAGCCATTCTGTTTGTGGGTCATTCTATGGGAGCAGCAGTTGCAACCTTGGCGACAATCTGGTTTCTGGAGAAAAGAGTAAGACAAATCTCACCATTTTGCATTACATTTGGTTCTCCTTTGGTGGGAGATGCTAGACTTGGGGAAGCAATTGGCCGTGAGGACTGGTCAGGAAAATTTTGTCATGTTGTCTCCAAGTATGATATTGTTCCTCGACTGCTTCTTGCACCACTCGAATCAATTTCTGAGCCTTTAAGTGCAATTTTACCTCACTATGGGAGCTTAATGGGAAATGCTTCCGTGGCTGTATCACATCCTTCCATTCAAGAAGCTTGCAAGACTCTTCTTAACAATGTCTTGCAATACACGTCTACAATAGCAAACAATTATGCAGGAGATTCTGATCTTCGAAGTCCTTATAGACCATTTGGTACTTATATGTTCTGTTCAAAGCATGGTGCAGTTTGTATTGAGGACAATGAAGCTGTCTTGAAGATGCTTCATTTTACCATTCAAAGCAAAGAAGGAATGTCTTTTGATGAATTTGCAGGTGCCTGTATTTCAGAGCATATTGGGTATGGCAATGTGTTGGGATTTGTCACTGCACACTTACTAAACACAGTCAAGATTGCAAACCCCATTACAAAATCCTCCCTTGAAACGGCCATAGCACTACAATTGGAAGCAATGGGTATTGGGGCTCAGGTAATCTCATTATTTCTACTCATTTTTGTATGTGCCACTCATGTGAAACAGACTGTAAAAACATAAATAAAGTATTCAAAAGCTCATTGTTCAGTATAGCAAATAAATTTGAAAATTATGTAAGTTAAATAGAAATAATCCTCATGTGAGCTTGTAGAGAGGGCTCCCATAAGCCAAATTGTTGCGACGTACAAAACAATCTTAACACATGTTTGTAAGTTGTTTCCTTAGTTGAGTCTTACCAGAAATTAGCTCTGTCTTTCTGAGTTTTTCCTAGGAAGTCCGTGAAGTTCAATTCTTCTAGTCAGAATAATGGGCAAAGCAAACAAACTATGTAAAAACAAAAAGTCAGTGCTCTTTTGCCATCGCAGCTGGTCATGTCAGATGCAGGATATAACTGTCTAGAGAGGGCAGAGAAATTACTAAATTGGAATGAAATTCTATCATGGGCCAATGCCTAATGGGTAAGACTGTCTGTCCTTAAGGCTTGTAAAATTGGTTCTATGAGCTTTAATGGTTATCCTTTACTTCAGGACTGATTCCTTCAGCAGTTTGGTCTTGGCCAGGACCTTCTTGCCAACTACCTTCCCTCCAAGCCATTCTTCCGAATGTGGGATCCTTATAATTGTGGGCTACTATCAATCTCACCAGTTCAAAATTGAAACGAGGCCACCACATTGCATTTCTGGAAGGATGTTTTCAGCATCTCCATTGACCTGCGTCTTATTAGTTGTTTTCATCGCCTTGTTTGGCTACATTTGCTAGCTGCTAAGTTGTAAGTCCTCATTTCAGTTTGAGTTCATCTTCTTTTTCTGGACGCTGAAATTGATGGCTTATGAATTTTTAGCAGGTTGATCATGCATTCCTTGCCCTCAGAAAAGCTGGAGAGATGAAAAACAAGCACGACATTACCATTGAGGAGCTAAATGACATGCTAAGCAAAACCCAAAAATCTATGGCAGGATTGGAGTGGTATAAAGGGCGTTGTAAGGACAAAGGCATTGGCTATTATGATTCTTTCAAACAGCAAATTGACAAGAAGGATTTCAAAGCAAACTTGTATAGGAAATCTGTGGGATCATTCTGGGATGAGATTGTTAAAATGGTGGAGAATAATGAACTGCCCAGTGAGTTTAAATTCCAAAATAAATGGATCAATGCTGGCACTACCTACAGAAGACTTGTGGAGCCTCTGGACATTGCATGCTTCTATCGCAAACACAAAGGTAATGGAAGCTATCTTCTGCAAGGGGCTAGACCCCATCGTTACATAGTTCTAGAGAAATGGATGGAAGAAAAAGACCAAACTCGCATTGCTAGAGACAAGACACCTCGCACAAAGTTTGCATCTTTAACTCAGGATTCCTGTTTTTGGGCTCATCTAGAAGAGGCTTCTAAAGCCCTAACAAACCTCCAACAAGACCAAGAACAACATCAAGCCATGAATACCCAATTGAAAGAAAGCCTTGAAGAGTTTGAAGGTCGTGTGTGGAGCATGATCCAAGATAGGAGTATTTCTGTTGAGGTTTTCTTGGAGCAGAGTAGCTTCATGACATGGTGGCAACAGTACAGCCAGTTTCAACTTCAATCCCCAGAGTGGAAATCAAGCTCTTCTTTGCTGAAGTTTATGGAAAGTGAAAATTGGAAGTTGGAAATTTAGAATTAGCACTTCTTTCGAACTCTTATAAGGTAATTTTCTTCCTACTTATATTTGTTGGTGGTTGTTAATTTTCCATGTTCATCCCCAGCTCATCCCTTCATCCCTTCTCAGACAAGTAATGGATACAGCTAGGAACATTACTAGCGATAGTTGACAATCTTTACCTATTTGGTTTACCTACGCTTGAAGATAATTACAGTGTTTGAAAATGTTTGCCTACCGAATAATTTAATATATATACTTTTGGGTACAATTTAATGTACTGTGTTTAGTGCTTGGAATGTTGACAATGGAGGTTTGGAATTGTTTGCCGGCCCAAATTATTTAATATGTATTTTTTTAATTATAGTATAATGCATTTTTATTTCATTTTACGAAGGCCTATAGATGGATGTTTGAAATTGTGGGCTATGGATTGTCGACTACACTAGTAGAATGGGATTTGTGTACATAAAATCAAAAAATGAGGATAAGGTAGGATAAGATAAAGACGGTAAAATAATAATATTGCAATTAAAATAATAATAATATAATAATGTAATAAAAATAATAATAATATAGGGGAGGGAGGCCTAGTTCGATTAGCTAAAGCATCTTGTTGTAGGCAAGAGGTCATGAGGTCTAGTCTCCCCCCAAACCCATAGTACCAGAGGGCGTATCGTGAATAATAATAATAATAACAATAATGCTTGTAGATAGAGATTTGAAATTATTTGTTAGTCAAAATATTTAATAAATATATTTTTAATTATAATATAATTATTTTTATATTATTATATTGTTTTAAGAATTTTTTATTTTATTTTTTATGATGAATAATGTATTTTTATATTAGAGACATAAAATGGGATACATAATTTATATAAAAGATGGTTGAAATGAAATCACACCATCAAAAAGCAATGACAGTTTAAAAGAAAAGAAAAACAAATTATCTATTATGTTGGAAGAGCTATACTAGTGAGTGAAGGAGAGAGGTCACCATCATGGTTTTCTCAAGCCATTTGAGAGATCTTGATCATTATGAATGGACTTCGAACCTATTGGTGTTTTTGTCCTTTTTTTTTTTTGGATTAACAAGAGTTGTGTAGACGAGTGAAATAACAAGGTCTAGGATAGGTGCAAAAAGATGGGGGGCCAAAAAGTGGCTAACCATCTTTCAATTTTTTAAAAAGTCATAATGTGAACGCGTTATAACATGCTCGCATTATAATGCATTCACGTTATGGCTTGGTGTGACCGAGCCTTAGACTTGGCCACACCAAGGCTATAACGTGCTCGTGGTATAACACGAGCACGTTATAGCCTTCATAAACAAAAGAAAAAACAACTTTGGATTCATTCTTATTTTTGTTTGTTTTTTGCTAACCCACAGCCCGCAAACCCTCAAGAGTGTGCTTGCGTTATTGGAGAGCTAATTCTTTGTCAAATCTTCGCCAAAATGCCACGTTGCCGTCGAGAGGTAAAAGAGTAATTTTTGATTTTTTTTTGTGTGAATAATTTGTTTCTAAATAGTTAAATTTAATATGTTTCTTGATGTAAATTTATTTAATTTATAGGAAATGATAATGTACCTCATTCTCCTCAAAATCCTCCTTCACCTCAACCCCAAATACCTACTGAAGAACAACCCTAACAAACACTTCCAACAATTCCTCAATATGCTCCATGAACTCAAGAAAATTTAATGGGGCAAATTGAAAATAGCAAAAAACAAATTGAGGATATAATTGCAAGGTTGAAAGATCTTGGAAGCTCAACCTTGCATAGAGCCATGCTTGCTCAATTACTTGAATCAATGTTATCAAATGTAGATTCAATTAGCAAGAAAATAACTAGTTGGTCAAATAAGAGAAGAGAGTATAGATAATTTTATGCTAATAAATTATCTTATAAACATGCGAAATAAAAAATTAAAAATTTTTACTTGTGTTCCCTATTCACAAACCCTAAAACAAATCAACCTTTACACCCTTCAAGCAAGAGGTTCCCTATCCATTGGTGCAATCACTAAGGGATGGATAAAGAGCCATTTTTGGCAAAGGTGGTGGATGGTTTTTGACCATCCTCCATGTAACAACAATGAGGTGCCACAATATTTTTTGAGGAAACTATACTATGAAATTATCCTCAATAAAATCCCAAACTATTTTGATATGTAGGACTTTCAGGGTAGAGGTGGAGGCTCCACATATTTTAGAGCAGAGGTACGTCTTGACCCACAACGGCCAACGAGATGAGCACTCGCTAGAACAACATATGAGCATGTGGCTATCCCTTATGTTGTGAAGGAGATAGCTGAGGTCGAGACTTTGCAGTCGATTAGTTCCCTAACCCAAAGCCTCATACAACATGCCATTCCTATAGCACAGGGTGAGCAGGGCGAATCTTTGTGGAGTAGAGTTCCACCTCATATTTATCAGGCTTCCAGGACACCCTATGGTTATGACCCCACACATAGTTAGGATGCAGGTGCCTAGGGTACATCTATAGCTAATAAGATGGTGATGACAGATGCCCTCCTTAATGAGGCATTCGACCTTGATAATCAGGTAAATGCTAGCAAGTTCATTGAATTTAATTTATTAAATTTTATTTTTGAAATGCAAGATTAACTAAATTATTTTAATGATTTATAAAATTTCAAGGTCATAACATCCATTCAGTTTTCAACGGTCCTCCACCTCCTTATTACGTGACATGTACTATCAAAGTATGTATCTAGTAAATAATTATAAATATTACATGTGAATACTATTGTTATATGAATGATATTCTTATATTGATGTTGGATGTTGAATAAGTTAATCTTGGAGATTTGATGACAACACCTCCCTGTGGAGGTGGGCATCGAAGCTTCACTTGGGTAATAAAATAAAGAGTAACTAATGAATTGCATAAAATAGTTTTTTCTAGTTTATATTCATATAGTTGATTACATTGCATTGCACATCTTTCAAACTCAAAGCGTTACTTCACATTGCATAACTATTAACTAGATGCGGATAGATGACAAAATTTCAATTACAATATAGTTTTTTACAAAGTCAACATAAGCAGTTATGCAATTACTTCACATTGCATAACTATTAACTAGATGCAAATAGATGACAAAATTTCAATTACAATATAGTTTTTTACAAAGTCAACATAAGCAGTTATGCAATTACTTCACATTGCATAACTAATAGCTAGGAGCAATTGCCAATTGCATTTGCTTGTCATGGCATTCCACGAGACCACATTTCCTTGAGGCATTTTTTCAAACAACTCACTACTTTTTCTATGCTATTGCTTACTATTATGTGGTCCATCACCATGAGACCACATTCTTTGATGTTAGCCTAAAATTGATGGAGAAACTGATTGATGAGTTGGTCAAATGAGAATATAAAATTGTCAGGCAAGGAACAGTAACACTCAAGTGTTGTACCCTTAAGAGATTGAGGGAAAAGCTTTGTCATCAAGGCGTCGTGGTGAAAGAAATCTATAAACATGGCGTTATAAGTTGATACATGTGTTTGTAGTCCACTTTACCACCAAACTTTTTGAACTTAGGAACCTCCATTCCCTGAGAGAAAGGAGTGCCTAGAATTCTTACTGACAACATACTATGTCAAGAGAAGGGCTAAAAGATAGGTTTGGAGGAGGCTTGAGACAGGTTCACCAATTGGTTTTACATTTGGCCCATATTCTAAAGGAGCGCATTTAGAATAGTGACAAAGGTCCAATGGAACCTCCCCCAGAACCACCACCACCGAAACCACCTCTGGAACCACTGTCGTGACTGCCGTCGGAGCCACCACTAGAACCACTAGCGTGGCTCCTGTTGGAGCCACCACCATGGCTACCACCACCAGTGCTGCCACTGCTGTTGAAACTGCCACCACTCATTCCACTAGAGCCCCCACCACTAGGGGCGGTAGGAGGGGTGAAAGTGAAACCAAGGGGTATTCTACTCACCTTAATAGTGTGGGGTTTTTGAGAAGCAGAGGAAATGTTGATCGAGGGGCCTGTTTTGGCCATGCATATAAACACGGTAGGCATCGAGACACTTATTTGTCTCTCATAGGCGTCGAGCACCTCTCCTTGAGTAGTGCCCGATCTAGTGTTGTATGAAGAGATGCATGCTTTGGTTAGACCGGTGAGGCTATGTAAGAATTCTATGCCTGTCTGATCCTTTCCTAACATGCATCTCACCTCGCTAACAAGCCTAGTGGCTCTTGTCATATTCAGTAATTTCTCCAAATGATTCACGAGGTCTAACAACCTCCTGTCTAATGCCAAAAGGTTTTCTATAGGAATATGTACAACATCATCCTCATCCACGAACGAAGTTGTAGGAGACACTGGAGGAGTGGGTGCATGAGTGGTCTCATCAATGAAACCCATCTCATATGTAAAGTCTATGGTAAAACCAGTAGTAAAAGTGGAAGTGAATTTCATCTTTTCCATTTGCAAGTGTTGCACATTTCTTTTAACAACATACTCGAAGGTCATAGACTAGGTTGTGATGCTCATAAAACCTCACAACACCTGAGTTTACAACAGTCACCAAATGCGAGGGAGAAAGTCTCAACACAAAGAAATGAATAGGCTTTGTTCACATCAAGTTCACCAAAATGTAGAGGATGGGGACCAACGACACCAAGGCTCTAGGTCACAGAGAGCTGAGAACGGAAGGCTTCCCTAATCTTCCTCAATCGTGTAGGTGTTCTATGCTAGGAATAGAGAATGAAGAGAACTCTTAGTGCTTCTATCACTCTACTAACTCGAGAGTCAAGCTAGGACTAAGCAAGTAGGTTTTTGGAACCAAACTGTACATTGGGCAACTCTTTGCCAGAGGACAGTAGCGCAGATCAAGGATGATAGCACAACACATTGGCGTCTCATAGGTGCGCTAGCGTCTGTACGAAAAGAAAGTACAAGGACACAGACAGAGTGATAAAAAGTCCACTAAATAGCTTAGCTAAAAGTTTACTAATGATGACTAAAGCAACAAATAATAGAACAATTGAAATGACGAGAAAGGTGATATAGAAAATGACAAGGACAAAGGTGGTGGAAGCGAATTCATGAAGGGTCTAGTTCACCAACAAGCTCGCATACCTACACATAGCCAAGAGAGGAAAAATGTTGGGGATGTATAGGGTTTTTCCGTAGTCAAACCCCCGCTTTGGTGTTTCCACCTCCACAGACAACTAGATAGATAGATATGTAGAAATATGATAAAAAACAATGCTAGAACGAAAATGAAACCAAGTACTACGAGAGACACTATGCTACTCAAATCCAACAACGACGTAGTAATACAAAAGCATTATCACCCTCGACCAAAGTCACTCAAGGACAATAAGAGAGGAATGCAAGTCCACAACTATGGCAGAGTCGATGTAGCCACAACAACGTCAAAAGAAGTCTCACAAGACAAGAAGTTGCAACTTCTATGGTAGATATGAAGAATGTTGTGATTGTTGGAGTCGTGAAGCCAATAGTGTAGTAAGTAGCAAGAGTGTGGAGCAAAACGTGAAGCTAGAGTGAATGAATGCATAGAGAATGTGAAGAAGATTGAGGGTTTCCAAGAAGATCTCAAAATGTGTGAAGAATTGTGAAGGAGATGGATTGAAAGTGAAAGTTAGCCATTTGAAGAAGGTTTGGGAGGGAAAGAGTCATTCAAAGGTTAGCAAGAAGGTGTAGGGGAATTACATTTTGTCACCAATGGAGAACATAATGCCTTTATAGATTCCAGAGGCAGGAATCTTGTTAGGATGGTAGCGTGTCACACAAACATTTGTGCGTCATGCGCGCATCCTTGACAAAAACTCCCCCATTGACACTAAAAGCAAGCGCCAAGTGGATGGGGTGCAAAATGAGGATGTGGAATTACTTGGTCGGATTTTATTTTTGTAAGGTGGAGGGTGTGAAAGGGGAATTTGCAAGGGGGGTGAAAATTCACTCCTATACAAGGTCGTAGGAAATTTTCCTCCATACCTCTTGGGTATGTATAAGTACACGTCACAATTTCATGAATTATCTAAGGGGAAACCACACCCATTAGGTATGGGTTATCTCTACCATGGACCATTCATTAGATATTGGTATTTAATGTAAGTTTTGACATTCTTTATAGGGAAACCACACCCATTAGGTATGGGTTATCTCTACCATGGACCATTCATTAGATATTGGTATTTAATGTAAGTTTTGACATTCTTTATATATGTTAAGGATTGAAATTCTGAGCAGGAGAATAATTATGCAATCTTCTACATAAATCCCTAACCAAAAAACCCTATTTTGAGACCTTATGTTTGAATACATAGATTTGAGGATGAAAACCTATGTATTTGTTAATACTTATAGGATAACAAGCCTTGTGGATTCTGTGTGATAGAGCACTAAATCCCTTCAATTTGAGGATGATCTCATCTAGAGCTCTTATTTGAACTTCATGGACCTTAATCTAATAAGTATCAAGCTTACATGCCACCATAGTGGTCATAGTTGTAAGAATTCATTTTCCACTTGTTATTTTATAATATAGTGTTATATCTTAATGTTGAACTTATTAAATAATGTGTCCTAGAAGAAGAATAATCTATAAGATAATCTTGATAATTGTGATGCAATTTTGTTATGTTTTGATAATCTAGGTGGTTTTTTATTTGGAAGCAACAACATAAGATGCTTCAATTATAAAAATATTTTTCCTTTACATATTGGCTTTCATGTTAGTGAGAAATTCACAAATTGAATCAAATGTTGCCTTATTAGGTTTGTCACCAAGTTATAACATTTTCAATAATCTTGTGTTGTTGGAATTATGCCAATTCAAAAAATAGAGATCAATATATATTGTCATCAATTTTACCACCTATGGAACTATATTCTCGATTTACTGTAATTCCCTAATATAACACACTTAGAATAGAACCTGACATAACCAATTTTTTTGGAAATAATGACAACAATGCCATTAATGCAACATGTTACACTTGCATAACAACATACATAAGTGTTGTGTGAAACACCATAAAACAATACCAACACCAACAAGAAAGCCTCACCATTACATAAGAAAGGTGGTAACAAAAAAAAAAAAACCACTAATGGAATAAATCCTCCACGATGAACATACGAGAGAGGAAGACACTGACATGACAATTAGTTACTAAACCATGATTGTGTTCTCTTGATACACCAATATAGGATAGGATGAGGGAATCATCAACCTCCAATCCAGATCCAATCATACTTAAAAACTCTAAACACCAAGGCTAGCCTTCACAGGAGATTGCACCTAACCAAGAGTAAAAAACTCTCCATAAGTTCTAGAATGATGATAAGTCACTTCTAGACAACCACATGCTTCCCAATTCAATGATATGACACCAATTCTCAATGAAAACACATAGGGACATGCTCAAAACATCCTTATATTCCTAAGACCATGGGGAACAACTTCCATTTACAAAGTTTCCTCATATGAGGCCCCAAAGCACATACTATCGATGAAAAGGACACTAAACAACACATCTTAGGACACTAGTACCCAACAATGGTGTCCAATAGGCGTGCTTATGTCTATTTAGGGTGCATGAGTCCACTGTAGGCACTTATGTCCCTGCTACATATTCCATGTGTTGGTGTCCCTATAAGGGCACTAGTGTCCTAGGTAGTGAGCTTCTCCACACTAGGGTATGAACCCTAGAACCGCCAAGCACTAAGGAACCACCATAACAAGTCAACAATGCCTTATGAACTAAAAAACACCAAAAAATGACAAGGTCAAACAAAGAGTTTAATTTCCCCAATCATTGAAAATTGTTTACAATTAAAGGAGAAGGTAGGGAGGAGTGTAATCACCTCTCCAACACCCCAAACTCATACCCTAAGCAAAAAAACATTTGAATTTGGAGATACAACACATTTGGGATTTTACAAGGTTTCACAAGAGGCTTCAAGAAAGTCCCAAACAACACGATGATTTAAGAATGGGATCCTAGGAGTAGGATGACTACACTGGTCCACAACACCATCCAATACTACTTCAAGACACTTAAATTATTTTTAACCCCAATTGAACTATTACTACACTCATTTTAAGCTCATTTGAAATGTTTCTATATTTATTTTACCATTGCATTGCATAACACATATAAACAACATAAGGCGACCATTCTCAACTCCAACATTGAGTCACATAACTACCAATTAGTACCAAGTTATCCATTATCCAATTGATTACAATCTCTCAATGAGAGGTCCAAAATAACATAATATTACAATTACATCAAGTAGGACTCAAATGTCCTTTACATATACAATTTGCATCAAATGAACCAAATGAAAGAAAACATGAAATAATTCTACCACATGAAGTCATCTTTGACTCCACCATGACCCTTCGATCCCTAATGGTGGTTTCCATGTCACCAAACCTCATGGAATTAAAAGGATCCACTCCCACTATAGTAGGAAATAGTCACATGGGACACAAGCACAACACTCACACCAAACACATTGGGAGATGTCTTACATACATGTCATACATGAAGTATACACTCAACATACACTTCATATATAAAACACTCACCTAATATCACAAGATTTATTGATCACAAGTACAATCAAATACAAGTCCACATTGAACATAAACAAGAATGACATATCAAAAAACCATCTTTGGGAAAACTCACCAATGTCACATTGAGTGCTGCCACAATAATGGGTTATACTTTCTAGGACATTGATTTTTTGCCTGAAATCACATATTTTTGGAAAATAAAATGATTTAAGCCTTTAAAAGTTCCATTTAAAGGATTTTAATTAAAGAGGGTTTGATCAAAACCCCTTAGATCAAACCCCCTTGGATAGAACCCCGATAGTTTTAAACTATACCTATAATGGAGTCTCCTCTACACCTATCAAAATGTTGATAAAAAACCACTTTTGATTTACCTTTTGGGTGATCAAATGAATTCATTTTAAATTTATGTTTTGTAAGTATGTAGACCTTATTATAAACTTCCGAAAATGTATAATTTTAAATATATTTAATTTGATTATTATATTTATTTTTTTATTTCTTAGTGAATGCAGGGTTTTCAATGAACATCAAGGTCTTTGTTTCACACAAATAAAAAAATAGAGAAAAAAATTCTAAAACATACATGTACAATAGGTATTGATGTCCTTATTCCAACAAAAAAAGAATAAGTTAATTCAAATACATACAAAAAAGTTATGTGGTTTGAAGTATACCTCTGTCCAAATTATAATTAATCTGACTTGGAAAATTAATTAAAAAAAAAAATGCAACAAAAAATTATGAAAATATATCCATGCACTAGATACAGGTGTGACAAGTTTGTATTTTAAAAATTAGAATTGTATCCTTTCTATAAAAAAATTTATGCAATACGGAGTAAACATCACTTTTTAAAAATGTTGTTTAGTGGAAAAAATAAGTTATTAAAAATTACATAAAATAATTCATAATTTATTTAAAAAAATATAATTAGAATCTACACACAAAATCTCACAAATCACTAGTTTGCTCCACCTTCAAATTCTTAATGGTTTAGCTGCTATAGTTGTAAGAAATTCAAGATCTGGTGAAAAATGTTGATTTTAATCTCAAATTTTGCTAAAAAATGTAATCTATTATTGTGGGATCACCCCATCACAAATCCACATTGGGCAACCTCACCAATGTCACATCACAAATCTACATTAGGAAAACTCACTGATATCCCATCACATAATCATCTTGGGTAGCTCACCACTAGCTAAAGAATAAGGAACATCATTGGACCAACTAACCAATGTTAGAACACAAACACACATGACACTAGTGTAAGATGTTAAAGAGATAGTAGGAGTGCCATCACGATGCTCGCTAGTATGACACGTGGAATATAGTACTTCTCTCATATGGACGAGGATACTTGATCTTGCCAGACTCAAGCTCCCTGAGATGGCATATCTTTCCAAACATGCTTAACCTTTACATCCATTGAAGGCATGAGAGGGGCATCCATTCTCTTTGTTAATTAATTACTCGCATTTCACTAATTTCCCCTTGATTAAATGATTAGCCTACAAGCCACTTTGGGCTGAGTACATGGTGGGAGTCACTCCCATACCCTCTCTAGTACCTTATTCCCAGGCTCTTCACGCTCACCAATGAGTGGCACGAAAAATAATGCACAATTTTGATTTTCAACAAAAATTCACATGTTTCCAAAAGATCTATTTCAATATTTCATGAAGTACACTTTTTTTCAAACATTCAAAAAAATCATATTTCACATATAACTACTAATTTTTCTTATTTTTCAATAACCAAAAAACTAAGAAATTATCTTCAAACTCCGTTAATTTTTTTCTCAAAATTTAAAATTCAAAAATTAAAACTTCAAGAATACCCTTTGGTGCCAAAAGTTCCCAATACCCATTCTAAGCTATAAAATTTACTACCTAGTCCTAATACAACCTTTCGAAATGAAATCATATGAGAAAATGAGAAGAATTTAGCAAATTACCTCAATTGTGACAAAATTTTAAACTAGAGAATATGCTAAATGAATGCACAAGATCACTTGTAATTACACCCCCCTTCGCATTCATATCCTATTGTATCCTATCTCATCCAAATCCCTTCACAATTGCTCCTACAATCCATACAACAAATTTTTCAAGAAGGGGTTTTCTCCTCTCCCAATTTCCTTGTAAATATGAATAATGAAAAAGAAAACCCTATTTTTGCTATTTACCCTTTTCCAATCTTCAAATTAAAAGATAATGTAAATTATTATTTTTTATTCCTTAATTTGCAATTCTCTCTATTTTCGCCAAACTCCAACTACACATTTGAATTCATTCCTAAATAACCTATATCATTTATATTCATGATTTAAATCCATATAAGTGTAGATTCAATTAAATTTATGGAATTCAAAATTTAAATAGGATAATTGAATCAAGCATAACCTACATTTCCCAGCTCAAAGAATTTTCACAAATTAATTAAACAATAACTTAACTTCATTTCTACTTTAATAATATTTTTCCTCTTTCCCAAAACACAAAATATTTTTAAACCAATATAAGGAATCATTTAAAGTCCTAATATTTAATTTACGGAAAGCACAAAATTTAAACCATTATTTAAATAAGAAATTTACTGGTCATTCATGACATGTAGAGATTCTAGAATAAATCCTCAGTTGGATCCAGGTCAACAATGGTCAATATGATAAACCATACTCAATTCAAGTATGATTGGTGAATAGATAGGGAGTCCTAATGTGACATCTTTGAATTAACCATCGTTGGGGAATAACTTTGACCTATGTACTTAGGTGGAGAAATAACCCTACATACCTATAACTAATAAATGCACATCAAGCTTGTACCTATTAAGTGTATATATAGTCAAAGAATAACATTATCACCCAATGGGGTACACAATAACATAGAATATAAAAGTAATATCCATTATATAAAAAAAATCATTTGAGCATCAATAATCAAGTTCACATTTAATCGTTGTATAAATAACATACATCTCTAAGAACTGAAGCATACCAATAAACTAGGCATATAAATATACAAAATGCGAACAACCGACATTTTGAAGAAAATGATTTCAAACATGTGATGGTTCATACACACCATTCAAAGAAAGAATACAAACACATTAATGAGGCGACACAGGGTCAGTGAGAAGCTGCAAGCTGCTACGTATTGATATCTCTAGTTACCTAACAACAGCTACCTACTCATTCCATGTCCAAGAATTCAAAACATGTGGGTGCTCAGGATTAAACAAACAAGTACGATAGCCGCCTGAAAAATCTTACTACAAACGAAATTACAAATGGCCTGAGGTGTCTCTGAGACTGTGTCGAACGACATTAAGGCACTAGGAACATACCAAGTAGAATTTTTAATTGGGTTGTTCAAACTTGGGATAAGATATAATGAAAACACATCATCAAAGTACATGAAAATTGACCACAATAGTTATCCTTCCTCAGGGCAAGGACTAATAATTGTTATAGCTCGGAAGTTCCGCTGACAGCAGTACAAATAATTCAATTCAACTGTGCTCTATTCTATTCTTAAAGGAACATGAATAACTAAGCACTGTATTGAGCAGATTTAGTACACCAGTTATTTGAGGCTCCTTTGGTAGATGAATGATTCATAAATTGAAACATTCTTATTTTTTTTTTGGTAAAAAGCTAAAGAATTTATAAAAATATAGTTACAAGAAGTAACAAGAAATATCCGTCAAACTGTATAGAAATAGGAGCTGTTCAAGAAGGATCACAATTATAAGGACTAAAGAATGAAAGCTGTACAATTATTGTTGGTTTAAAACTGCATATATTGATTTTGATTTGTCGAGCCTGAACCATGATTTTTACATTCTTCTTGGATAAGTCTTAAAATTACAGAAAAAAATAATAATTTGAAAAAGTTGTTAGAGTGAAGTCTTTCAGTAACAATCGTTTGATAAAAGTTGGAGTTAGAAAACACATCACATCTTTTCTAAATATGCATTAAAATGACTTGTTTGATGGAATAAACAATTATATTATTATGCATACTAAGACCAAAAATAGTTTCTTTTCAATTCAGTTAATGATGAAAAATATAATCTCTAAAAACAACAGTCTATTGTTTCCTAATAAAGTAGTAGTCTCAAAAGATATATTTCATATTTTCAACATATAAGAAAAAGGGACAATTTATTGGTTAAACCATAATATATTTCAATCTATTCTTAACAAACAAATTGTGTAGAATTTTATAGATCAACACTTGCACTTCAAAATCAACGTTTGATTTTCAAAATTGAACATTAATTTTGATCTAAAATTTAGAGTTAAATTTAATAATTTTAATGTAAGAATTCATTAAAAAATATAAAGAAAATATTTATTTTTCTATTTTATTCAATTAATAAAATTAAAATTAAAAAACAATGATTTTCTTATTTTCTAATACAAGCACCATAATGCCCCTTGCAAAATCACTAACGTTAATGAATTATTTTAAATTAAATTACAGCATAAAAATTATATAATAAAACTTTTAAACATAATTAATTGGTAAGAATATTTTTTTTGAACTAGTATGAAAGAACAATTTTGTAACCTATGTTCATTGAAATTTTAGAAAAGAAAAATAAAATATATATTTAGAAATAAAATCAAAACAATCAACATTAACTAACTTCTAAGTAAAGCCTAATTCTTTATCAACATTTTAAATCATTTATGATGGATTGTGTTCTCATGCTATTGTTTCTTGTGTGGCTTCTTGAGCGGCATTGATTCGTAATGCATTAGTTTAGCACTTTATGTACCATTGATTATATGTTATGATCAAACAATTTAATACTTATTATCATTCCTATCTATTCTAAATGGATACACATTATTGCTGAAGATATTTTTAGTTTGCATACATATGTGTGAGAGAAAGCAAGGAATGTACAAATGCTCCCTACACTAATATTAGAGGAGATTATTGTGAAAATTTTAGATTTTTAAAATTACAAAAAGAAAAAAACACATAAAATATAAACAAAATCAAACAACTTAGGTATATTTGAGGGAAACCATTTTAAAAGAAAATATCACATGTCAAAGTAGTCCAATGTATTATTCAATAAACTAAACATAGTTTCAATAAAATTATAAAGAAAGTATTTATAGGAGTATCGCCAACTAGAAATTTAGGGTAATTTTGATAGCATAAAAATACTCACAAACTTGTGCTCAATACTTCCATCTCAAGCATCCTATAAATAGGAATAGTACATGAAACCATCAAATAGTCATCACAAAATAATGAGCTAAAAATGGCAAATAATTTGGTGCCCAAATATCTAGTTAGAAAACCAATACCCAAATTCTTAGTCGAGTACACAACTTAAAAATAACATATTCATCCCACCTATCATTAGTGCATAATAATCCACTCACTAACTCAAGCGTTCCATTTTGGATTCATTATCTCAAACCAAAGATGCCTTATGATGTATTATAACCCACATCATAAGTTGGTCAGCAAGTTTAATTCCCACTTACAACTCTTTTTTATGTCTTATATATTATTACATTTCCAATGTGAGAGGCCCAACTTTTAAATTTTGATCTAAGAGGTTGAGTGAGCCACTTTTAAAAAAAAATTATAGAACTTGAAGAGGTTCCCATCACTTTAATCCAATGCACAACTTAAAATAATTATTTTGGCCAAAAAATAACCCTATATCTCATAAATTAAGCTTTTCTATTTTATATCCAATATACATAGATATAGATATGTATATAATCTTAACAATAGGAGCAAGGTTAAGGAACATGTAAGAATCTCTAACTTTTGAAACACCTTGTAATAGTAAAGAGATTTTTTAAAGTAGTAAATTACATATCGTTGCAATTTCACACTATGTTTCATGCCCACTTTGGTATCCATTCCCTTATTATTTATGTAGGCTCATTTTATCCCTTAAATCAACATTTTTCCCTCTCATGATGGTCAAGCTTCCTTTTTAATAGTCACCTTTTGTGTCATTTTTGTGTTAGCCTTATGTTTCTCTTGTCTCCCATCTTTTTTTAGCATAAATTGTCTAGACACTAGTGCTTAGCATGAAAATGTGTGCATAACACTAGTGTCACATGATAAATTGTTATTCAAAGTGTCATTATGAGAATTTTTCCACTTGTCACCCTTCTAGGTTAGTGAAAACAACTCAAAATGATTGGTAATGAATTATCTTCATCTTCCTCTTCCCTCCTCTTCTCATTTTTGAAATCAATATTTCATTTTAGAAAATCTCTTAGCTGTCTCTCACCTCTCTTTCACTCTCAAGCTCATACACAACTCTCTATAACTTTTTAAAACACTCCCATAACATTTTCACATATAATTATTTTCTACTCTCTTCCTCTCTTGGCTTGATCAAGACTTACAAGTAATATCATTCTTTTTATCTTGTATCTTTTGGCATCTTGAGGATTTATCAAATCTCTTATCAAATATATGTGATATAGGAAAAAGGGATCTAGGATCTAAATCACACTCTCTCCTACATCACAATGAGAAAGAACAAAAAATGATCACAAATACCCACTTGGCTATTGACCTCCATCGAAGAACCAAAATGCTGGATTAGGGTTTCAAGGTTCTTTTTATGGGGGAATGATTGATGTTAATAGATTGATTGATAATTGATTTAATTTATAATGCAAATGTGTACCTAGGTTAACTATGAAACTACAAAAAACTGTTATGATTTTTAAAAAGTATAGAACTATAACACAAAGGATCACAAAACAATAGACTATAGAGACAAAGGAAGCTAACATATAAATCTGAGCTCAAGCTGGGTGGATAGAGGTGCTAGCACTCTAGACTTGGAAATGAAGACCTCAAGAATTAAAAGTTAGATCTCAAATGGTCCTAGTTTGCAGGTTCTTCCTTTCTGGACCCAACTTTGAAACTTTATTTATTGATGATTAAATCCACTTTCCCTAATTTGTTGTCATTGAAGGCTTGAATTCATGATCTTGAAATTAGGTCTCAAATCCTTCCCCAAATCCACTTTAGATTTATCACATGCACACAAGATAGGAGAGTAAGGGTTGTGTCATATAGGAGCTTGCCTAAGTCAAACCCTATTTTGGTGTTTCCACCTCCACAACGTCTATGATGATGTAAATGTTGCAAGAATGAAGGTGTTCTCATTGATTTCAACTAGTTAACTGGTAATCAACTAGTTGTTGTTGTGTACTTAGAATTTTACCCTACTCTAGTGTGCAAAATAACTAAAAATGCGAATGATAAAAGACTAAGGACACTTCAAGATTAGCCTAAAGAGTGATGAAACAAGAAGGAAAATGGATAAAACAAGATGCAAATGATTATACCTTCCTTGCTGTTGAAGACTCCTTGGTTGGCCCTTGATTTGGATGATTTTGTGTGCTCCTTAGATGACTTCTTGAGTGACTAAATGCAAGATCAACTTATGCAAAATGATTAAATGGATGGCTAGATGATAGTGAATGAGTGAGAATGCAAATTGGTAGCATGTAGTTATAAAATGGCTAAGTGTTGAAAATGCCTTTGAGGAGGGGGTATTTATAGAAGAATTTGAATTCTCTAGAGAATTCAATGGTTGAAGATTATCCAACAAGGCTAAGATGAAGGGCTAAGGTGAGTTGAGGACTCACAAGCCCTCACATTTTGACATGTGGAATGTGAAGTGGCTAAGGGTGAGATGATGTGTAGGTGATGTGGAAGGAGAGTACATGATGTGGAGGACAAGTACCTTCCAAATTACTTTGGGAGATCTACTGTGAGAATCTTAGGTGAATAAAAGTGAATTAAAAATTCACAATGATTGGAAGAATCTGGTGGATAAGACAAGGTTCCCAAAAGGTGAGAATTTGTCACATGTGACTTGATGTGACAAGTCAAAGGTTCTAGAAGATGTATGGGAAAAGGGGATTCTAGGAGGAATAAAAGTGAATTAAAAATTCACATGGGAAAAGAAGGCTAGGGTGAGAATAAAAAGGAATTAAAATTCTTTGGGAGATGGGAAAGAGTTGACCAAGGTACACTAATTAAGTTTGTGTCTGATAATTAGAGATAATTAGGGGTTAATGTATAGTTAGAAGCCAAACACAAAAGTTGGAGGATGTGACACATCCTAATCAAGGATTAGGCATGCACATCTTAATGAAGAGATTAGGAGATGGATTAGGATTAGATGAAAATGACATGTGAGGGATTAAATAAATGTAATATTTATTTAATTCATTTTGATGAAAAGGGGATTAAGGAGGGTAAGGTATTTAATTATTAATTAAATATTTTAAGGATTTGACAGAATTAAGGATATTAATTAAATAATAGTAATATTACTGAATTAACTTGGATAAGAGGATGTTTAGGTGAAAAGTGATAAATTTGGATAAATTAAGTGTCCAAATTTGGATGTCTACATTTTGCCCCTCTTTGAGATGGTGTTACGAAGTAGCATCATTTCAAAGAATATTAAAATATAGAACCCAGAAGGAGATGGTTAGATTGAGAAGGATGCCCCAGTCATCAAACGGATGACTAGGAAGAAAGATGATGGAGGTGAAGATGAAGATTACGGATAAGGATGCCCCCTCGAGAGGACATGTGGGTTCAAGAGAACATGGATGTGCTCTCGAAATGGATGAGATGAAGAAATGGGAGATGAGGAAGAGGATGTAAAGGGATGGATATGAAAGGATGAAAAGGCGATAGGAGGTTGGGAAACAAAAACGGATGCAGAGACGAAGATGATGTTGCCCCAATCAAGGTACAAGCCAAAAGGGGTTGAGGATGGATGGAGTGTTGTTAATGAGGATAGGGAAGGATACATCCCAATGAGTGGTATTGATGAGGGAAGGATACATCCCAAAACACCACTAAAGGATAGGGAAGAGTACCTCCCGATGATGATGATGAAAGTGTTGTTGACGAGGGAAGGATATATCCCAAGCAACACTGAAGGGATATGGAAGAATAAAATGGGATGATGATGATGATAATGAGGATGATTGGATCCAGGCTTGTAACAAGACTGAGAACAAGACCAATGATATGATTAGGTGATTTGGGCTAAATGGAATGGATGGGGATTGGATAGAGATATGAGATGAGGATGAAGGAGAAATGGATGGGGGGATACATGCAAGACGATAAAATGGAAAATGAAATGCAATCCTAATGCAATTTGCCATCTTCAAAGCACTGATTTTTGCTATAGCATAAGACACGAGATGCCAAGGTATGAAGAACCAAGGCCGATTCATGTCAAATGCATAAAACAAACACAATAGACAAGAAGGCTATCCCAATACCCCAAAGTCATGAAGACCTTGGTCGGGCCAGGTATTGGAATAACCACAAGCACACGAGGATGCCCCAGTGTAACACAAGACCACAAAGATCTTGGTGGGTACTATGTGGGACAACCAAGAAGACACAAACAAACAAAAGATCAAGATATGCCCCTATGTGGACTAGTCAAAGCACATCATGATATGATAGATCAAGGCGACCATGACAAGTGATGATAGGGAGCTCAAATGATAAACAAAAGCCAAAAGTATCAAAAGATCGCAATCAATTTCAAATGTCCTTTGCCATAGGATCAAGGGAATAGATGGGATTGATGAGGTCTGTTAGGAAGGATGCATCCTGTTGAGACCAAAGATGATGGATACTAAACTAAAAGATCGTTATGATGCAGGATGTTCAAAACTAATTGGATTTGTTGATACAAGTGGATCTTGTTCAGTAAGAACCAGCTAGATAAGGGCACAACTTGATGACACGACAAGACAAGACATGAGACTGACACACCCTAAAGACCTAGGGGCTCAGGGGCTGATAAAAGATTAGCCTTGCCTACGTGGAAGCACAGAGCCCCTGTAGTTCGATAAAAGGCTATTGACTAACCATGGATAAAAGTAGAAAGAGGACGATGAAGACTGATGATAGATGGCAAGAACCGAAGGGACAAAAACAAAGACTAATGATAAAGGAGTGGATGGAGAAAGCAGAAAGACTGATGCTAGATGATAGAGGAGCCAAGTGGACAATGAAGATCGATGATGGAACGATAAATGATAGACAAATAGATGATAGAGGAGCCAAGTGGACAATGAAGATCGATGATGGAATGATAGACGATAGGCGATAGGTGATAAAGGAGCCCCGGGGGTGGATCAAGTGATCGACCTTGCCTACGTGAAAGCGCAGGGGCAACGTAGTTCGACAAGACCAAAGGAAAATAATGGATAAAGAATGATAAGATGATAGGATAAGTAGATAAAATGATGGGACCGATACAACAAGATAGGATAGACCTGTTGGATTGGATAAGATGATGACGATCACATAAAGCTAAGGGATGGGATAGTTATCCAAAGCATTAAAATGACTTGGGAGGATGATATGATAGATAGATGAGTGATGAAAAGTGATAGGGGATTGGAAAGATGTGAAAGAGAAGCAGGGGTGATGACGATGAGATAAATGGCATTGGGTTGCATGGGGGGAGGCCTATAGCCAGATACCAATGACAAGGGATTGTGAGATGGGATGAGGATAAGGATGAAAGAATGGATAGAAATATAGGGATGGGGGATAGGAGGGATTGTTTGGATGGATGGGAATATAAGGATTGGGAGATGAAAGGGATGCTAGGATAGATGGATATAGAGATAAGGATGGGGAGATGGGAGGGATGTTGTGATAGATGGATAGGGACATGAAGGGATGTTATGATAGATGATGTCTCCAAGGACTATGCCACAAAGGAAGCAAATGCCCCCACTCTAGATATGTCATATATAAGGAGGCATGAGGGATGGAAGATAAGTGGATGAGAAGATAAAGGAGATAACTAGATGAGGATAGAATGGGTGACTAAGGAATATGATAGAGCATGGATGAAGGGAATGTATACCAATAGGTGTCCAAAGCATGCATAGATAGGTGCCCCTATTTTGATCAAGATCACAAGAAGGATGGAGGGATGGGAGATAAATGGGATATGATGGTAGGATGTGGAAGATAGGTGGGATGGGGGTGTTTATGAAGAGGACGGATAATAGGAAGATGGGTGCATAGCTGGAAGCATAGCGGATGGAGGGAATGCATATCAGGAAGTTGCCCCCAAGTACAGATGGGGATTTATGCATGATGCCTGTTTGCTAGGTTTTCATCATGGTATTTATCCAAGGCGCTTGTTTGCCAAGTTTTCACCATTGGATGAATTATTTCTCTTTACTATTTTATTTTAGTTTTTGATTTTTTTGATTTTTTTTGGATGTCATGCAGAAGGAGATGGGTAAGGATAAGGAAGTGGATAAGCAGATTTAGAAGACATGTAATAAGGATCAAGGTGTTAAGAGCCCATGTTTGAAGTGACTGTTGGATGTTGGCACAACCTTATTAGGATCATGTAAGAGGATGAATTAGAGGGATTTGATGGGGAAGATACATGGGATAATGGATGGGATGCTGCAAAGGGTATGAATGGAATGATGGGGTGGATATTTGATGGGGAGATGTGTTCAAGACCAACATTGGCACAAGTGGTGGTGGATGTGAAAAGATAATAGGATTAAGGGATAGAGAATGTGGGGATAATGGAGGAGATGGAATGGTGAATTTCGGGACATAAGGACCCAAAATAGACTTAGGAGATGAAAGGGGTGTATGATTAGCTTTTGGATTAGCAACTTTGGATGTTCTTACAAATTTTTCATGTGATGGCATTGCATTTTTTTTCTTTGGGATCCACATGGTTTTGATCTTTGCTTTGGTGGGTTTTTGTGGTCTATGGATTTGATGTATATTTAGATTTTTCTTTTCTTCACCATGTCTTTTGGAGGGGACATGGGGAGCCGTAGATTCATGTGGATGCTTGGATTTATGCATTTTTTCTTTAACATCCAAAGTGCTTTTAGTAGCAATGGGATGGGTGTGAGGAGATGGATGATATAGAGTGATGGGGATAGGAGGATGGGGATTATGTGTAGATGGAGGATGTTTAAATATGTGCCTTTGTTGATCCTGACTAGGATGTTTATGATGGATGACATGGATAGGTGATGAATGGATGAAAGGATGAGATGGAGGAGGTGATCTTGGGATATATGGACCCAAGATGGATGGAGTGAATGAAGGATGGGATATGGTGGATGGACGGATGTAAGGACCCAAAATGGATGGAGCAGATGAAGGAGGGATATGGACGGTGGTTTTGAGGCGATACAATAGAGGAGGAGGGATGGAAACATATGATCTAGTGGGGTGATGGGAAGAGCCGACATTTCTTTTGGAAAAGGCTCGTTGAGGATGTCTAGAGGTTGTACCAACATCTTTAGATTGTGAGTCTTGGGAAATAGGTCCAAGACCTTGCATGCAGACTTGTTCTTTGACTTGGATGGGCTCTAAAATACCTTGCTCATGAAGGCCTAGACCTTTTCCTTGATAGTTCATTTTCTTGAGCATCACGATCCATGATAGGATTTGTGTTATTCTGAAAACATGATGCGAGTCCATTATTAGGTGGAGGATGATGGGTGGTAAATACACTATGCTTTTCTTTTGCGAGGAGGCCACCATGGAAGAATGTGAGAGTACCAAGGGGATATGCAAGCGGTGTAGGTATAGCAATTTTAGGCAATGATGGGGGATCATGAGAGGGAGATGGTGGGATAGTAGTATGTGGATAGGTGATATCAGGAGAGGGATTAGGGGATATGATAGGATTTGGATTTGTGGTAGCAAGCTCATGCGATGGAGATGGAGGAGTGGTGGAAGATTGAATGACAAGGGGATCATGGGATGGAACAGATGGGGGACTGTGATCTTGAGGTGGACTAGATGAGATGGTAGGATCTTGATTTGGAGAAGGGGATATGTTGACATGCTTTGGATTAGGCTCTTGGCATGACTCATCGTGTGCGGGAGGCATGATAAGGGAATCTTGTTGGGACTCTTCAAGTGGGGAAGATGGAGGGACGGAAGATCCATGAGGTTCATTGGGATGGGTTGTGGTGCTACTAGGAGTGGGAGGAGTGGATTGGATTTGGGTATCTTCGATGGATTGGATAGATCTAGGAGTAGAGGGAGTGGATTGGAATTGGGTGTCTTCGATGGATTCGGTGGTTCTCCTAGGAGGAGATGTGGGTTCACTGGATTTAGTGGGTCCAATGGTTTCAATGGTTTGATTAGTGCTAGGGGTGGTAACAACAATGATAGGTGTGGTATGGAGAAGGCTCTCATCACTAGTTACCGTGGATGATGGATTGGGATGGCATGGTTCCATGACTTCAAGATGTGGAGTTGGGGGTGGCTTCTTTGTAATGAGTCCTTGGAGAACTTCTGAAATGAGAGACTTGCATATGGTTGGCTTGGCTAGGGTGGTAGAAATGGATGAGGGATTATGGATTGGTGGACTAGGGTTAGATGGAGGAATGGGATTGAATGTAGGACTATGAGTAGATGGGGGATTAGGAGTGGATGGAGGACTAGGAGTAGATGGATGAATGGGATTGGATGGAGGACTAGGAGTAGATGGAGGACTAGGATGGGATGGATGAATGGGATTGGATGGAGGACTAGGAGTAGATGTAGATGGGATTGGATGGAGGGTTAAGGTAAGGATATTGGAGTGGTGAATTAAGATAGGGGGACATGGATTGTGGATTAGGACAAGAGGATATAGGTGGTGTAGTGGAACAAGAGGTGTGGGGGATGGATTATAATAAGGGTATTGGGATGATGGATTAGGATGAGGATATGTGGATGTAGGATTAAGGTAAAAGGTGTGGATGTAGGATTAGTATGGGAAGATTGGGAAAGAGGATTACGATAGGGGGACATGGATGGGGAATTGTAATAAGAGTATTGGGATGGAAAATTAGGATAAAGGATGATGATGTAGATGAAGGACATGACAAATATGGGGATGAAGAAGATACTGGATATCCATTATCAAATGTGGCATAAGGAGCATGATTAGGCATGGATGAAGACATAACAAGATAGCTCATAGGAGTAATTGGATTTTGGAAAGTGGGTGGAGAAAGCTTACTAGAGATGATAGTGTCAAGGGGATCTATGTCGTATACCTCTTGATCAACAAGACTTTTGTTATCAGTGTCGACATAATTAGGATTTCCCTTGACCAGTATTGATGGAGGATGAGGATTCATGATGACGACAGGATAAAGAGGATGGATAAAATATTTTGGATGGGAACATATTAAAGCTCAAATCAGGATTTTGGTCAAGCTCATATCAGGATTGGACAAAAACTCAGATTAGGATGATTGGATGGGATTGCTTTTGATTTTGGTGGGATTCAATAGATAGATGATTGGATTGGGTAGATGATTTGATGAATTTGATTAAAGTACTAGATCAGTTTGATTGGATAGGATCAAATGATTAGATGATGTTGATTGGATAATTGTGATTAGATGAAGATGATTGTATGTATCTGATTAGAGGAATGGATTGGTTTGATTAGATAGGAAGAAACAAAAGGTACCACTAGATAGAGCTCAAAAAAATGAGCAATTTTGATTTCTGAATGAAGTTGATTCGATGTACGATTTGTAAATGACAGCCCCGAGAAGTTAGGGGCGTGTCCACCCCACGGTGCGGGGCGTGGCCACCCTGGGATGGTCAAATTCTTGATAGGAGGAAATAGAAGGTACCACTAGATAGAGCTTGAAAAGATAAGCAACTTTGGTTTTTGGATGAAGTCGATTTGACATACGGTTTGTAAATAACAGCCCCGGGAAGTTAGGGGTGTGTCCACCCCACGATGCAGGGCGTGGCCACCCTGGGATGGTCAAATTATTGATAGGAGGAAATGGAAGGTACCACTAGATAGAGCTTGAAAAACTAAGCAACTTTGGTTTTTGGATGAAGTTGATTCAATGTACGGTTTGTAAATGATGGCCCCGGGAAGTTAAAGGGGCATAGTCAGCTTTCTATAGTAAATCAGGGGCATAGACAGCAAAATCAGGTGTGTTGACAGCTTTCTGCAGTAAATCAGGGGTGTTGATAGCAAAATCAGGGGCATTGACAGCAAAATTAGGGGTGTTGATAGCTTTCTACATTAAAATAGGGGCGCTTTCACCTTTCTGCAACAAAAATAGGGGCGCTTCTGCCTTTTTGCAGCAAAAATAGGGGCACTTCCACCTTTCTGCAGTAAAACAGGGGCGCTTCCACCTTTCTGCAACAAGACAGAGGGTGCTTCCACCTTTCTGCTGCAAAATAGAGGGCACTTCCGCCTTTCTGCAGCAAAACAGAGGGCACTTTCGCCTTTCTACGCTGATTATGAGTGGTGTTTGGTGATGTAAATGGTAAAAATTATGACGTTCGCTAGGTGAGGGTATGGACTTTTGAATGGAATATGAGGAAATTAGAATGAACAGGCAGATTGAAGATGATTGTGGAGAATAAGTGGGGATTTATAATGGTTAAACGAAAGTTTGGAATGACAAGATGGAGGTTTAAAATAGTCAAATGGAGGTCTTTGGAGGTTTAGAGTGACAAAACGAAGGCTTGGGATGATGAGATAATTGTTGGGAATGGTTAAATGATGGTTTAGAGGCTAAAAGGATCCAAATGGGGTAATTTCGGGTGTTCAGGAGGGCAAATTCGCCCCTCTGCAGTAAATTAGGGGCATAATCGCCCCATTGCGGTAAAAACAGGGGCGTAATCGCCCCACTACGGTAAAAATAAGGGCGTAATCACCTCACTGTGGTAAAAAAAAGGCTTGGTTTGATGCAAATGACTATGGAAAGGACTTTAAAATGATAATGATAAGGCCAAATTGTCAAAATTTCACTGGTTTCTCACAATAAAACACTCTCAAGCAAACACAACCCTATGATTAGTGTTAAGGGTATGGCCAAAAAGGTTTTAATCTAGGATGCACAAGGTGACTAGGGAGTCCTCGATATACTCT
This sequence comes from Sequoia sempervirens, assembly GCA_007258455.2. Taxonomy (NCBI): domain Eukaryota; kingdom Viridiplantae; phylum Streptophyta; class Pinopsida; order Cupressales; family Cupressaceae; genus Sequoia; species Sequoia sempervirens. The sequence goes on from VDFB02193867.1 coordinate 528,313,341, forward strand.
CGGTACGTGAGGCACAACTGTGAACACTAGTCCATCACAAGCGTGAGTCGGGAACCCCAGCGAGATACTGAAGGGCTTGGACCAACTCTTTACGTCTATCTAGGTATCACCCTAGCTTCGACGCTCTGCCAATTACGACGTGACTGGATTGGGGTACAACTTTCGCTCTCCCCCCTTTATATACCCCATCGGTACGTGTGGTTGGAATCATCCCTTGGAGTGATAAAATCCCCAAGCAGGTCCCACTATAAAGAAAGCACTAACCGTCTCCAACTACTCCCCAGGCTTACACGAAGTGGAAGGGGAAAGCAAAAACAAGCTAATGCTCCCTTTGGGTAACACAAAAAGACAAGCATAGCAAGCAATGAATATTACTCCCTCTAATTAAACTATGTTCTTAGATTAATGCAAACAACAAGGATATTTTAAAAAGTTTGAGCAAATGGATAGTCCTGCAAGCAAATGTTAGATGTTTTATCCTACTTTCTCCATCAACTTCACAAGAATATGCTGCAAAAAGTTAGCAAAAAAAACATGTATCCTTGTAAGAACAATGTTAGGGAGAAAATAACAAAGAAAATCGAAGCCAAGATAATAGTTTTACCTTCCAAGGGGGCGCAGTCGCCCTTTTGTAGAAAATTAGGGGTGTAATCATCTCACTGCAGTAAAAACAGGGGCGTAATCGCCTCACTGCAGCAAATCAGGGGCGTAATCGCCTCACTGCGGTAAAAATAGGGGTGTAATCGCCCCACTGTAGTAAAAATAGGGCCGTAATTGCCCCACTTCGAAAAAGTGTTAGCACAAATTTCAGCCCAGGGGGCGTAATCGCCTCACTGCAGTAAATGTTAGCACAAAAAACAATTCAGCCCAAGGGGGCGTAATCGCCTCAATGCAGTAAATGTTAGCACAAAAAACAATTTTCAGCCCAAGGGGGCATAATCACCTCACTGCAGTAAATGTTAGCACAAAAAACAATTTTCAGCCCAAGGGGGCGTAATCACCTCACTGCAGTAAATGTTAGTACAGAAAGTAGTTTCCAACCCAAGGGGGCATAATCGCCTCACTGCAGTAAATGTTAGCACAAAAAACAATTTTCAGCGCAAGGGGGCATAATCGCCTCACTGCAATAAATGTTAGCACAAAAAGTAGTTTTCAGCCCAAAGGGGCATAATAACCTCACTGCAGTAAATGTTAGCACCAAAAAACAATTTTTAGCCAAGAAGGCGTAATCACCTCACTGTAGTAAAAATAGGGGCATGCTGCGGTAAAAATAGGGGCGTAATCGCCCCACTGCGGTAAAACAGGGGCGTAATCGCCCCATTGCGGTAAAAACAAGGGTGTAATTGCCCCAGTGCGACATGTTCCTACAAAAATCTCAACAATAGCAAATGTGAAGTATAGGAACCCGTTTGTGGGTCCCACCAGGCGTGCCAGAAATGTGTACCTTAGAATTTTACCCTACTCTAGTGTGCAAAATAACTAAAAATGTGAATGATAAAAGACTAAAGACACTTCAAGATTAGTCTAAAGAGTGATAAAACAAGAAGGAAAGTAGATAAAACAAGATGCAAATGATTATACCTTCCTTGCTGTTGGAGACTCCTTGGTTGGCCCTTGATTTGGATGACTTTGTGTGCTCCTTAGATGACTTCTTGAGTGACTAAATGCAAGATCAACTTATGCAAAATGATTAGAATGGATGGCTAGATGATAGTGAATGAGTGAGAATGCAAATTGGCAGCATGTAGTTATAAAATGGCTAAGTGTTGTAAATGCCCTTTGAGGAGGGGGTATTTATAGGAGAATTTGAATTCTCTAGAGAATTCAATGGTTGGGATTTATCCAACAAGGCCAAGATGAAAGGCTAAGGTGAGTTGAGGACTCACAAGCCCTCACATCTTGACATGTGGATTCTGAGATGGCTAAGAAGAGATGAGGTGTAAATGAGGTGGCCAAAAGGTACATGAGGTAGAGGAAGGACAAATACCTTTCAAGTACTTTGATGTGACCTTTCAATGATCACATGGGGAGGGGGAAAGCTTTGGGAGAATAAAAGTGAATTAAAAATTCACAATGATTGGAAGAATCTAGTAGATAAGACAATGTTCCCAAAAGGTGGGAGTTTGTCACATGTGCATGAGGTGACATGTCAAAGGTTCTAGAAGATGGATGGAAAAAGAAGATTCTAGAAGGAATAAAATGTGAATTAAAAATTCACATGGGGAAGAGAGGAGCCTAGGGTGAATAAAAAGGAATTAAAAATTCCTTGGGGGATGGGGAGAGTTGACCAAGATACTAATTAGATTTGACTAATCAATGATTAAAGGATAATTAGGGGTTAATGTGGATTAGAAGCCAACTTACAAAAGTTGGAGGATGTGACACATCCTAATCAAGGATTAGGCATGTGCACATCCTTAATGAAGAGATTAGGAGATGGATTAGGATTAGATGAAAATGACATGTGAGGGATTAAATAAATGTAATATTTATTTAATTCATTTGATAAAAAGGGGATTAAGGAGGGTAAGATATTTAATTATTAATTAAATACCTTAAGGATTTGATAGAATTAAGGATATTAATTAAATAATAGTAATATTACTTAATTAACTTGGATAAGAGGATGTTTAGGTGAAAAGTGATAAATTTGGATAAATTAAGTGTCTAAATTTGGATGTCTACAGTTGTTATCATTAATTTCATTGATGAAGGTTATTAAATGTATATGTTGAAGATATTGAGAAAATTGTAATTGAAAAAGGTTGCAGTTATTCAGTGGTTGCTCTAGGGTTTACTCCAGGATTTGATCCTATGTTTGTGTGGTTTATATATGATGATCATGGTTGTTGGAAGTTTTTATATCCAAATTTTTGGTTTTTGGATTGTTGTATAGTGCGAGTTATGTTCACCAATTGTGAATTGTTTTTTTTAGGGTATCTGGCTAAGGTACATGAGAAATGTAGTTGCTATAAATTTCTTCTTGTTTGTTGTTTATGTCTTGTGGTTTTGAAGTTAAGTTGATATGATAATGTTGAAGATAATTTTGTTGTCTAGAAAGATTGGATTGTGTTAAGGGTTGCATGTGCTTAATTGTTCTATGTGTTTTACATTGTTTTGGCCAACCTTATGTCAAACACTACTTGTGAAGTTCATGAAAAGTATTGGGACTTAATTGGGTCCTTATCAAGCGTGTGTTTGGGTTGCCCTCATTCTAATTCCACCCTAAAATATTTTGGTGCCAACCTAATTTGAATTTAAATGTTGAATTTTCAACTTTGGATATGTTTCAAAGTCGAAGATAGTATAAATACAAGATGGGATATTGGTGAAATGTGTACAAAGAGATAATGAAAATAAATAGAGAAACATAGATGCAAATTAGATGTGAAAAATTGTGTATGTAATTCGATTTTGGTAGATCAGTGCAAAATCTAATTGATGAGTTTTCAGATGCAGTGAGTTGAAGGTGTAGTCTATCATTCATGCATGTTTGCAAGTGATTGAGTGGATCAGGGTGGAAATATTTATTGCATTGAGATTGTCTTCTCTCTCTAACATATCTCTTCTATCTTCTTTGTATATGTGTGGCAGTGAGCCCTCTGGGTAGTTAACTCTTGTTGGATAGTGAGTCCTGATCCAGACAATGAGTTTTATTTTGGTAGTGAGCCTTCTCTAGTAGTGATCCCTTTTAATCAATTTTGATATTCTTTATATTGTGAGCTAATTCTCACCAAGTTTTTTTTCTTATTAGTTTTTCCCCGTAAATCTAGTGTTATTATGTATGTGTGTTGTTTTCCAGTTTCTGCCTTTGCACTTAATGATTAATCATTTTAGCAAAGTAAAGGATTTGTAATTGATCTAGTTTTTGATGGATGTTTTAAATTTTAAATTTTTTCACTACTGATTCACCCCCCTCTCAGTTGTACTGTTCAACAATCGGTATCAGAGTTTGGTTCCTTGGAAGAGAGCTTAATCTCTTAAGGAAGGTCTAGGATGCTAGGAAAAATCACATTTGAGTCTCCTAGGTTCAATAGAACTAATTATTCTATTTGGAAAATATAGATCATGGAAGGATATCTAGAGTATTGTGGATATTAGGTTGAGAAAGCTTATAAGACTACTTACACTCCTCCTCTTGATGGTCCAAGTACAGCTAATGAAATCAAGGCACATGAATCAAATGATAAGGTGAAGTTCATTTTGAAGAATAGTCTTTCACTTTCTAAGTTGATTAAAGTTCAAATTTTGAAAACCGCTAAAGAAGTCTAGGATGCTTTAGAAAAGATACACGATAGAGATGAAAAGGTCAAAGAAGAAAAGTTGTAGAATTTGGAGGCATAGTTTGAGGTCATGCATATTTTTGAAGATGAGAACATTAAATCTTATGTATAGAGAGTGGATGAGCTGGTAGGAAAAATGCAAGGACGGTACTACAGTAGATGAATCTATGATTGTAAAGAAGATTCTTAGAACTCTCCCTAATGCATACAGTGAAAAGGTATCTACTATTGAAGAATATGTGAATTACAAGACTTACTCTAAAGATTAGCTATTGGGAGCTCTAACATCTTATGAGATGAGAAATCAAATTTGAGAAATGGATCCAAATTAGAAACTGCTTTTAAGGATACAAGAGATGAAGATTTGTATGAATAAAACCTTGATGAAGTAGAAGTTAACTTTGTGAGAAGGAGAAAGAAAGGTTCCAATAAGTATGAAGGTAAGTTATCCTTTAAATGCTTTAGTTGTGGAGGAATATGTCATTATGCTTTGAGATGTCCAAAAAGAGCTAAGAGGAATAAACAAAGATTTAGCAAAGAAAAAAAGGTAAAAAGATCAACAGAGCATATTATGTGAATGGGGATGCTAGTATTTCTAATGATGAATCTAATTATGGAGATTTTTATGACAATGAATGCTTTTTCTTGGCTATAAAGGATGAACCTACTTTTGCTAGTTCTGAAAGATAGGTGAAGGAATGCCCTCTAAAGAAAGATAAAGATGAAGATATTGTAATCTCTTCCCTACATGATAAATAGGAAAAGAACTATTGGGTTGTTGACAGTAGCTATTCACATCACATGGCTAGTGATAAGAGTAAGTTCATTAAACTTGAAAAATATGATGGAGTCTTAGTTATGTTTGGAGATGATACTAGTGCTAAGATTTGTGGGATAGGTTCAGTAAGTTTTGATGGCAAGCATAATACTAATGATGTCAACTATGTTAAGGGTTTAAGGCATAATCTCTTGAGTGTTGGATAGATGTATAGTAAGGGATATGATCTTGTATTTAAGGATGAGAGATGTGAAATCAGGAAAGGATCTGAAATAGTGATTGTTGTAGGAAAGAAGTCTTAAGGAAATATATATCAACTTAAGGGTGCTAATGGATGTTTCTTTATGAATTAGATTAATGAAATTTGGTTATGGCACCAGAGAATGTGTCATATGAACTTTGATAACATGGTGAGGATCAGTGTAGTACAAGTTATGAGAGATTTACCAAGGACTACAAAGACTGTTAATGCTTGTGCCAAAGAAAAAAGGACCCTTTGCTTGACATGAGATTAATTGGACTCAATGAGGCCTTGATTCAGGTGTTGTGAGGCATTTTATGCATCCACAGTAGGTCTTGGAACCTTGCAAATTGAATAATATGCTTCTAAAAATGTCTTGTAAAGGTGTTGTAAAGTATTGTAAAGGATTTTCACACTTTTCTAGACTTAATTAACCTATTTCTCTTTAATTCAACATTATAAAATGTGCTTAATAGCATTATCAAATCAATCTAGAAAGATCTTATTGCAAACTTAATGATAAACTAGTGTTGTAGTATGATGTACACATTCACATTAGTTTTTGTGCCTTTCTAGGCTGTGGACCTAATTTTAGTGTTTTAAAGTGTATTTAATCACATTTTCACATTGATTTCTATGTCCCAAGCCATATTTAACATTTACATCATCACTAATAGGTCCTAATTAACCCATATTGCACATCCTGAGGCTTTAATTGATCAAATAACTGATAAGATGGCATTTTAAACCTTATTTCCTGATTCCTTGGCTTCTCAAGTGTCATAATGGTCCCTATGGGACCCAGTCACCATGCATGGAAAATCAGTCCCATCCAGGTGGGACCCATTCATCATGTATGGTGAATGAGTCCTATCTGACCCCCATTTTGGCCTTCGAGTAGGAAAAAGTGAAATTTAAAGTTTATTTTCTCTACATGTTAGCGTGTGATGAGGTATTATTGGGTAATAAGGCACAATTGTCTATAAATAAGAGTTTTTATCCTCATTTTACATAGAAAAACTCATACTTACATCTCTCATCATTAATTCATCTTTCATCTTCTCATACAAGTCAAGCAAGCTAGGGTTTCTTCATTAGAAGTCATCAAGTTAGCTTCCTAAAGCATTCAAGGGATGAATCTTCATGTTATGTTGCAAAATTTCAAGATAAAATCATCATGAAAAGGTAATCATCTTCATTTTTTCATGTTTCACTACTTTATTTCATCACTTTGGTTTAATTACCTAAACAGGGTTTGACCAAGGAAAACCCCCATGACCTAACATTCAACATATATCTCTTTCTTGTCTTGTTTGTTTGTAGATTTAGGACTCTTGGAGGCTTAGGAATCATTGAAGATTAAATTTCAAAGTCACTCAAGTCATTCCTTCATCAATCAATTCAAAACATCAATAAAAAGTCACTTTCAGATCAGAATCCGATAGTTTTAGAAGCACACTTGTAGGAGACAGAAGTGCAGATCTAACTCCACATAATCAACTCTTGATTTTCTAGATTCATATAGGTGGATTGATTCACCAATCATGGTGAATTAGTACCACTTTTAGGCCTAAAAACATATTTTCCCAAAATTCAATTCCCGGCAATCAGAAACAGGTTTCCAAAACTTTTCACCAAAAATAAGACTAATTCGCCATGCATGGAGAATGAGTCTTAGTGGATATTAATAGAGGTTTTTGAGACATTCCAAAATATTCCAGTGACACCAATCCTCCTCTAGGTGCACTCTATTCAGTCTCATTCATTTATGTTTCCATTTGCTTAAGTTTCTAGTTCATATTTGCATTCAACACTGTGTTTTCCAACACTTTTGTATTAGATCAATTTGCATTCTTTACTCTACATTTTCATTAATTTTCCAACATTAATAAACATTCACACACTCCAAATTTTCCTTTCATTCTTCCATCCTTTAGTCTTGAGTGTTAACATTGTGCATTTTGGCCCATTTTCTCTCTCCTAGGTGAAAAACCCTAGGAGGAGCTAAGAAGGATTTGAGTGCCAAAATCCTTCATTTCATTTTGGTGAACCTTCCTTTTATAATACTCTCTTTTCTAATTTTGGAGTCTTTCATCATAGATCTAGCTTGCATTAGAGATTGCATGATTCATTTGCATGCTAGGTGTTAAATCTAGCATTCATAAAAAAGTGCATTTATGTTGCATTTATAGCATCTAAATTAATTTAGATTTATTGAAATTTTGCATTTTTCACTTAGATATGAATCTTGGCACTCATAATTCATAAAAATAAAGTTCAAATTTCTGAAATGTTTGCAAAAGGTCCATAGTGGGACTCATTCGCCACCTTGGGCGAATCAGTCCCTTCTAACCCCTGAAACAACACTTTACAGATCTCAAAAAAAAAAAATTAGGCTTTTGATTGGTGCCTTAACCTACATATATCAGTCATTTGAATTTCTATAGCATGCATTTCACAAAACTAGTCTAAATTAGCTCATTTCATGCATAGTTTAAATTGCACATTTGCATTCTCATCCTATTGCATAGCATAATCAGTTAATTTTTCTTTGAAAATTCTATTTTATTTTAGACTTTTATATTGCATTTTGATTTAGTATAGATTATTATTTGAAAATGTTAGTTCATAAGCATGATCATCATTCCTTCACTGCATGTCAATATTATGAGAGTCTCTTGGTGCAAAAGAATGAAAGTGTTAATGCTTGTCTTAAACTTACATTCCCTCCTATCTCTCCTATTTGTGTAGATTATGTGTTAGAAGAATATACAAACATTGATGCTCATGATGATCATGATTGTGATTCTCCCAATACCTCTCCTTTTAGTGATGAAGGTATCTTGGTGAAAGAAGATACAATCATTGAGAATCATGCGGCTCTTGTTTTCCCTTCCCCTCATCCCCTTTGGGAGATATTTTAGCACAAGGAAATGAAATCATAGACACATTCTTAAACATCACCTTCCCTAATTTACATTGTGCAGATAACTTTGCAGAACATGAGATTGTCAATGATGAGGATGATAGATTGGTCTTAAATAATCAAATCTTTAAAGTCTATAACAACCCTCTTTACGATCCTTCCCCTACCTCTCCTATTTTGGAAGATATTACAGAACAAAACAATGAAGTCATACATGATCATGATCAATTTTTTTCTTCTCCTAGTATCTCTCCTAGTTGTGACGAAGATACTATGTTGTTAGAAAACATAACCAATGAGAGTCATGAGAATATTTGTTGTCCCCTTTCACCTACGAAAAAATTTAGTGACTAAAACAATTCCTTCATTGATTCTCCTCATACTTGTGATGAGCCTACTTTGCAAACTTCAACCTTAGATGAACATATTACAAGATCTCCCAGTATGGTAGACAATATGGAATGAGAGAATGTGACCTTAGAAACAACCAAAAATCAAATACAACCTTCCCCTAATCTCCCCACTATCAATAATCAAACACATTCAACCATTAATACCTCCCTTAGTGGTGATGAAGTTCTTTTAGATTAACCAAACTTTAATTGTCACAAACATGTGGTTTGTTGTTCTCCTAGGAACTCTCCTTCTAGGGAGGATATTATGACCCAAGACAAAGATAACATGCCCTTCAAAGAAACTGAATATTCTCACTTGTTACGAGATGTTAACAATATTCAACCGCATTACACCCTTTACCCACCCTCACATAACCTTCATCCTTCCTTGATAAACCTTGCTACACACTTTACCTCCTTCACACAAACAAAAAACTCAAAATAAACCTAAACTTATCCTTTACCCACCCTCACATCCGCTTCATCCCTCTAATTGAACACACCACACTTTATACCCACCTAACACTGATGTATCACAACAATCTAGTGATGATACTATTCCTCATACATATAACACACAAAATAAGCCCACGACTGCCACAACCAATCCCACCCTCTTTACCTCTACCCAATCTACCTAGCTAGTTCTCCTCATTATAACCCTCCTACAAAGGAGTATGATCTTGTTGAACAATTAAAGAAAAATCCTACAAGATCTCCTTTTGGGATTTGCTTCAAAATTCACCAACTTATAACACCGTTCTTCAAACTGCTCTTAAACAAATCACAATTCCTCCTAAAATGACTCCAAATGATGTGACAACTCTCATCCACAAACATAATCTTTGCATTACTTTCCATCAACATGAGCTCACTCCTTTGGAGTTACAAAAACAACATGATGCCTTTATGATCATTGCTCAATTCTATTGCATAGGTATCAAACACACTCTCATAGATAATGGTTCTGCCCTTAATATGTGTGGTGCTAGTCTCCTTGATCAATTAAAAGTTGATAGATCACAAATCATACCTAATGTTGTCTTTATTCAAGGATTTGATAATACAACAAAGCAATTGCTCGATGTAATCACTTTACCTATTACGGTTGGGGTGGCTACTTTGCAAACTCCTATTCATGTCATGCCTTATGATTTTCCATACAACTTTCTTCTAGGCAAACCATGGATTCATGAGATGAATGCGGTGCCTTCAACCCTTCATCATATAATGAAATATGTCTATAACAATAAAATTTATCAGGTTGAAGCAAATCCTGAGCCTAAAAGTTGTTTACATCTTGAAAATAGAACTACAAGTCCTCTAAACACATTGATTCCCACCTCCAACATAGAAATTGAACATAATGATAAGGAATTGCCATCTAAATTCTTTGGTGACAATTGGGGATCCTTAGAATTCACACCATCAGTTATGGGCGAATACATATTCACACAAAAGAAAGATGAGAAACAACAACAAAAAACCATCATGTTAACGCAAAATTCTGATAACCTTTCAAAAATATTCACCTCAACCACTTTAGACAATGCCACAAATTCTACAATAACCCTTGATGAACACAACAATGAACAACCCCTCGATTCCAAAACACTAAAATGGCTTTGTGGAAAAGGGTATGACTTCATGAAACAATTTGAGTATAATGGAAAAGGTTGTGGTGCTTAAGAGCAAGGTATCCACAACCCTATAAAGCTTAACACACAACAAACAACTCATGGTCTTGGTTATTCTCCTTTACCCAAGATCACCAAACCTTCACTCAACATCAATATTATCACATAAGACTCTTCCAAGACTCTTTCTTATTCACATCAATAACCTTAGTTGATGTTCCTTTCCATGTAATAGTTGTAGGGTAAGCACATTCTCACTATTACACATCTTGCATCCATTGCAAGGGGCAACATACCGTCATCCACTTAAGGCTCACCCTTTTCCTGCACTAAGTGGGGGGAAAAGGGTTAGATAACCTTATCCCTTGTATGTCACTTGTCTCTTTCAACTACTCGTTAAAATTTCATGAACATATAAAGAGAAAGCTTGGGATGTGGGCGACATATCTTAAGATTGACTCACATGTGACATACTTCCCTCTTTCATGATGTAGCTTATCAAAAACATATGACTTGGAATAGGGATTTTTGAATAAGCTCTCATGTTCTCCTCTTCTAATTTAAAGAAATTTCTCACAACAATGGTGTTAGCAACCACTTTAAAGTGGGGGGCATACATTACCACTAATTCATTTGCATTCTTTGTTCCTAGTGTAGCCTTGTCATTTCTGTGATGCGTTCGTCACTTTGTGGATGACATTGGGTGTGATGTCCTTCATAATTATGATCTATCTTAGCATATTGCATTCCTCTTGGTGGCTTGATATGACACACTGCATCCCCTAAGTTGTCAATATACTATTCTTTGATTGGACCTCTCTTGGAGACATTAGACACAATGTTCCTTAAGTGACTGACCTTGCATAAACTGAATAAGACTCCTTTGAACATCCTTTACATTTTACATGTTTGCACCTCTTTTCCACCTTGCATAATGCAACTTGCATGACTATGGCACCTTTCCTTTTTGTTCATGAGCATTTTTTTTTGTGGCACCTTGTTAAAATTATCAGGCAGTATAACTTTAACATGGTTGAGTGGGAAGCCCACCTAGCAGCATGAATTTTCCCCATAGACACCTTTGTGTTTTGTGAGTGTATACCAACTAGCATATGTATTTCATCTTTTGGGATTTCTCACCCCATAGATAACTAGTTATGTGGCCCTAGAGTGAGTATACAATTTGGCCTTTCTCTCCCGACAGACAACAAAGAAGTCTTGTCGGCCCAAAGTGAGTACATATTTTCCACCCCATCTTTCATTATTGTCATTGCATGATTTTGTATCTTGGGGGCTTGACATACGTGTGGATTTCTCTTGAATGGCTACTTTAGAGTTTGAAGCAGGTTCATCCTCTCACTAAAGTGGGGGCTAAATGTTCCATAGAAAAAAGGACCCTTTGCTTGACATGAGATTAATTGGACTTAATGAGGCCTTGATTCAAGTGTTGTGAGGAATTTTATGCATCCACACTAGGTCTTAGACCCATGAAAATTGAATAATATGCTTCTAACAATGTCTTGTAAAGGTGTTGTAAAGTCTTGTAAAGGAATTTCATGATTTTCTAGACTTTATTAACCTATTTCTCTTTAATTCAACATTATAAAATGTGTTTAATAGCATTATCACATCAATATAGAAATATATTAATGTAAAGTGTATTTAATCACACTTTCACATTGATTTATATGTCCCAATCCATATTTAACATTTACATCATCACTAATAGGTCCTAATTATCCCATATTGTGCATCCTGAGGCTTTAATTGATCAAATACTTGACAAGATGGCATTTTAAACCTTATTTCCTGATTCCTTGGCTTCTTAGGTGTTGGAATGGCCCTTGTGGGACCCATTCGCCATGCATAGAAAATCAGTCCCATCTAGGTGGGACCCATTCACCATATATGGTGAATGAGTCCTATTTGGCCCCCATTTTGACCTTCAAGAGGGAAAAAGTGAAATTTAAAGTTTATTTTCACTACATGTCAGCCTGTGATGAGGTATTATGGAGTACTAAGGCACAATTTTCTATAAATAAATGTTTTTATCCTCATTTTACATACAAAAACTCATTCTTACATCTCTCACTATTAATTCATCTTTCATCTTCTCATACAAGTCAAGCAAGCTAGGGTTTCTTCATTAGAAGTCATCAAGTTAGCTAACTAAAGCATTCAAGGGCTGAATCTTCATGTTATGTTGTAGAATTTCAAGATCAAATCATCATGGAAAGGTAATCATCTCCATTTTTGCATGTTTCATTACTTTATTTCATCACTCTGGTTTAATTAGCTAAATGGGGTTTGACCAAGGAAAACCCCCATGCCCTAACATTCAACATATGTCTTTCTTGTCTTGTTTGTTTGTATATTTAGGACTCTTGGAGGCTTAGGAATCATTGAATATTAAATTTCAAAATCACTCAAGTCATTCATTCATCATTCAATTCAAAACATCAATAAAAAGTCACTTTTAAACCCGAATCTGACAGTTTCAGAAGTAGAGACTTGTAGGAGACAGAAGTGCAGATCTAACTCCACATAATCAACTCTTGATTTTCTAGACTCCTGTAGGTGGACTGATTCACCACCCATGGCAAATGATTCCCACCTAGAGGCTTGAAAATAGATTTTCCTATAATTTAGTTCCCGACAATCAAAAACAAGTTTTTGAAACTTTTCACCAGAAATAGGAGTAATTCACCATGCATGGAAAATGAGTCCTAGTGGCTACTGACAAAGGTTTATGAGACATTCAAAAAATTTCCAATGACATCAATCTACCTCCAGGTGCACTCTATTTAGTCTCATTAATTTATGTTTCCATTTGCTTAAGTTTCTCATTCATATTTGCATTCAACACTATGTTTTCCAACACTTTTGTATTAGATAAATTTTCATTCTTTAGTCTACATTTTCATTAAGTTTCCAACATTAATACACATTCACACACTCCACATTTTCTTTTCATTCTTCCATCCTTTATTCTCAAGTGTTAATGTTGTGCATTTTGGCCCATTTTATCTCTCCTTCTAGGTGAAAAACCCTAGGAGGAGCTAAGAAGGATTTGAGTGCCAAAATCCTTCGTTTCAATGCTATTTGCAAGAATTGCTAGTTTGGAAAGCAAGCAAGGAATAATTTCAAATCAAAGGAGCAATCTACAATCAAAATTTTGGAATTAATTCATATAGTTCTCTAGTCCCACAAGAGTGAGAAGTCTACAACGTGAAAGGTACTTATGCTTTCGATTGATGATTACTCTAGGTATACATGGGCCACTTTTCTTAGAGAGAAATATGATGCGTTAGCTAGATTCAGGATATTCAAAGCTATGGTAGAAAGTGAAGTAAATTTGAGAATAAAATATTTGAGGTATGACAGAGATGGTGAATTCACCTCCCATGAGTTTAATATGTTTTTTTAAGTTCATGGAATAAAAATATAGTTATCTACTCTGAGAATCCCTCAACATAATGGAGTTGTTGAAAGGAAGAACATAACAATTCAAGATGTTGCTAGATCAATGGTTACTGAAGCTAGACTATTGGAAGTTTACTAGAGAGAATCTATTCACACTACTATTTATGTGTTCAATCGAGTTCAAGCAAGAGCTAACATTACTAAGACCGCCTATGAGCTATGGTGTGAAATCATTCCTACTATTAAGTATTTCAAGGTATTTGGAAGCAAATGTTATATCAGGCGGGATGAAGAAAATTTAGGGAAGTTTGATGCTAGAAGTGATAAAAGTATTTCCTTGGATATTCTACTAGAAGCAAAGCTTAAATATGTTTCAATAGAATACCTAGAAAGATTGTAGAAATCTCAAATTTCAAAGTGATGAAGCAATGAAGAATTCAATTGAAGTTGATGGATATTTATCTAATGAACCTGATTGCGTAAGAGCTAAAGAAATTGTGGAAGAACAAGAGGGGGATGAACAAGAAATGTAGAATGAATAAGAAGAAGCCCTGGTGGTGTCACCAAAGACACCTAAATATGTGTAGAAAAATCATTCAGAAAGTTAGATCATTAGAGATAAGAAATAAGAAGTATTGACAAGAAGCATAACTACTGTTGGTGAGATAAACCTATGTTTACTCTATGAGATTGAACCGAAGACTATAAGTGAAGCATGTAAACATGAGTATTGAATGGAAGCTATGAAAGGAAGAAGAAAATTGTATTGAGAGGAGTCAAATAGTCCCTAGACCTAGATGAAAAAATAAATTGATCAAAGTGGGTATTCAAACAAGTTGAATGAGAATGGAGAAGTGGTTAGAAATAGCAAACTTGTGCCACTACAAGTAGAAGTTATATATTTTCAGTAAATTTTTTCTCTGTCGGCAAGAATGGAAGCTATTAGGATGTTCTTAGGATTTTTTGCTCATAAAGATCTCAAGCTCTATCAGATGGATGTTAAGTCTACATTCTTGAATGGTGAGGTAGAATAAGAGGTCTACATGGAACAACTGGAAGGATTTCAGTTATCAGATCAATCATATATGGTTTGTAGAATGAAGAAATATTTGTATGGATTGATGTAAGCTCCTATATCTTGGTATGCAAGGTTAGATAGGTATTTGATTCAACAAGGTTTCAACAAAGGTAAGATAGATAGTAATCTGCATTTTAAAATTGAAAATGACAAGATCTTGATAGTAGTTGTATATGTTGATGCCATTATCTTTAGAGGAAATGAAACTATGTGTAAGATGTTTGATGAAGATATGTAAAAAGAGTTTGAGATGTCCATGTTTGGTGAGATGAATTTCTTTCTTGGGCTATAGATCAATTAGCTAGAGAAAGGGATTTTTATTTCACAGTCAAAGTATGTAGGAGAAATATTGAAGAAGTTTGTGATGGATGGTTCCAAACCGGTATGCACTCCTATGGTGACTAGTTACAAATTAAGTAAAGATGATGATTCACCTAAGGCTGATTAGAGTAAATATAGATCTATGATTGGTGGACTATTGTATTTGACTGCTACTAGATCGGATATCATGCATGCAACTTGTCTTGTGGCTAGATTTCAAGAAGATCTTAAAGAAACACATGTTGCTATTGTTAAGAGAATATTTAGATATTTCAATGGTTCTCCATATTATAACTTTTAGTATCCTAGGGATATTGATTTTACAACAAGTGCTTATACAAATCTAGATTGGGCTAGCTATGTAGATGATATAAAAAAGTACAAGTGTTGGTGCATTCTTTCTTGGTTGTAGATTGGTGGCATAGTTGAGTAAAAAATAGGATTTAGTTTCCTTATCCACTATTGAAGCTAAGTATATTACCTCAAAATCTTACTATACACAAGTTTTGTGGATGAGACAAACATTTAAAGATATCAGAGTAATGTATGATGATCCTATTTCTATTTTCTATGATAATACAAGTGCAATTAACATTTCAAAGAATTCAATGATGCCCTTGAGGACAAAGCATATATCTATCAGGTATCACTTTTTGAGAGAGAAGGTTGTGGAGAATGAAGTAAAACTTGAGTATGTACCTATGAAGGATCAGATTGCTAATATATTTATGAAGGCTCTTCCTAAAGATATTTTTGAGTATCTATGGGAGAAGTTAGGGGTTACTTCCCCTCCTTTCTTGAACTAGATGTATATGGAGATACATCAGTCCAGTGGGTCTATGGATCTATCTTTCTTCTAGACTAATGTTTTGGTGGCTACCTCTTAGGGGGAGTAGGCAGTGTCATGTGTTGTCATTGAGAGAGTATTATTTTTCTCAATGTCAAAGGGGAAATCAATGTAAAATATATTTGTCCTTTTCCATTGATGTCAAAGGGGGAGAGGAGAGATAAATGTGAAAAAAAGAGAATGTTTGCTAAGGGGGAGAAAGTAAAATCATGGAAAGTGTATTTGGAGTTGTTGTGTTGGATTTGATGGTTTTTCACATCATGTGTTGTTATCAATGACAAAAGGGGAGATTGTTACAAGAATGAAGGTTTTGTCATTGATGTCAACTGGTTAATTGGTTATCAATTGGTTGCTGTTGTCATTAATTTCATTGATGAAGGTTATTGGTTGTATATGTCAAGGATATTGAGAAAATTTTAATGGAAAAAGTTTGCTGGTATTCAATGGTTGCTCCAAGTTTTCCTTTGGGATTTGCTCATATGTTTGTGTGGTTTAGATATGATGATCATGGTTGTTGGAAGCTGTTGTAACCAAATTTTGAGTTTTTGAATTGTTGTACAGTGTGAGTTATGAACTCACCAATTGTGAAATGTGATTTTTAGGGTATCTAGTTGAGGTTTGGGAGAAATGTAGTTTCTCTATATTTCTTCCTATTCAAGTTTTATGTCTTGCAGTTTTGGAGTTAAGCTGATATGATCATTTTGCAAATAATTTTGTTGTCTAGAAAGAATGGATCATGTTAAGGGTTGCATGTGCTTAATTGTTCTATGTGTTTTACATTGGTTTGTCCAACCTTGTGTTAAACACTACTTGCAAAGTTCATGAAAAGTGTTGGAACTTAATTGGGTCCTTATTGAGAGTGTGTTTAGGTTTCCCTCATTCTAATTCCACCCTAGAATGTTTTGGCACCGACCTAATTTAAATTTAAATGTTGTATGGCTAACTTTGGATATGTTTCAAAGTTGAAGATAGTATAAATATAGGATGATATATTGGTGAAATGTGTATGGAGAGGTAATGCAAAGAAATAGAGCAAGATAGATGTGAAGTAGATTCGAAACAATGCAAATGTGATGCAAGTTTGGTAGACCAGTGTGAAATCTAGTTGTTGAGTTTCTGGATGTAGTGAGCTGGAGGTGTACTCTATCATTCATGCATGTCTGTAAGTGATTGAGCGAATTCTAGTGGAAATCTCTATTGCATTGAGATTTTCTTCACTCTGTAACATATCTCTTTTATCTTCTTTGTATATGTGTGGTAGTGAGCCCTCTAGGTGGTTAACCCTTGTTGGACAGTAAGTTCTATTTTGGTAGTGAGCCTTCTCTAGCAGTGAGCCTTTGTAATTGGTTTTGATAAAAAAAATTTATTGGGAGCTAATCCTCACCATGGTTTTTCCCTTATTGGGTTTTCCACGTAAATATGGTGTTATTGTGTATGTGATGTTTTTTAGTTTCTGCCTTTGCACTTAATGATTAATCATTTTAGCAGAGTAAAGGATTTGTAATTGATCTAGTTTCTAATGGAAGTTTTCAAGTTTAAAATTTGTCACAACTAATTCACCCCCCTCTTAGTTGTCTTGTTCAATAGTAAATAATTCTTACCCTCAATCAAGTAGAGGTAAAAACAATAAAAAGAATGATAAATTGACAAATGTTGCAACTTAACACTCAAACTTTCTTTCCTTGATGGATTGAATTCATTATACTCATCACCTTCAAGGAGAATTAATTTCTTGATTTGAAGTACTGCAAGTGTTAATATTGACAAAATAAATAAATATAAAAAATGAATAAACTCACATGAAGACTAGACGCATTGCAAACATGAACCTTGACTAATCATAAAGATTGTAACATCTACTAATTTTGCTTTTGACTTCTTTTTAGGATGCTCAATTATGATGTAAATTTCCTAATATTTTAAATGGTGAAAAATACTTATATTTATATGCATTAATTTATTTTCCCGTAAAATTAATTGTCAAAAACTGTTAAATTAAATTTAAATTTTTAAATGTTAAAATACCAATAAATAATATACTTAAATTGGAGCCAAAATAGGGTAGAAAATGGTGCCAGCACCCTGGACCAGACCTATTTGGGGGCTTTGTGTGTCATCAAATAAGTATTAAATATTAATTCCTAATTTAATTCTCATTTCCAAAGATGCTTATACAATGGGTAATTTTAGAGCATAATTAGGTCCAATTGCATAGGGGAAGCTAAATCTAGTTTGAAATTTTTAAGGGTGAAAATTTATGATGCTACAATATCATTTTATTTTAATCACTATTCTTATCTCTAGATGCACTTTGAATAAAAACACACTCTCTTAAATTATCAATCCATCTTGGTTGTTGTAGGTAGTGATGAAGAAGAAGTTCAAGGAGGACCTATTTGTGTGAAGAACTTACAAAAATAAATATCATGTAAAAAATGAACCTCTAATGTGTTAGAATCAAACAATTTGTATTCCTTCACATCATCACAATAACCAACAAAAATGAAGCATTAACTCTTCTTATCTATTGCTTTACGTCGACCATTTGAAATGAATGCCCAAGCCTCACTACAAAATACTTTTAAGAAGGATACATTAGGCTTGTTATGAGACCAAGCCTCCTTAGAATTCATATTTCAAACTACCTTGTGAGGTATATGGTTCTAAATATAGTTTCCACAATTGACAACTTCAATCCAAAAAGATGCATTCAGGGACAAAGATTAAATCATAAAATTGGATCTCCCATAAAGTCATGTTCTTTCTCTCAACCACACCATTTTTTTTAGGAGTGTAAGGAATTACATGTGATGATGAAGAATAGAATGCTCACTAAAAAAATCATGAAATGCATGATTGAAATACTCCCCCAATTATTTGTGCATATCCATCAAAGAGAAAATTTGGACTACTCCAAAAATACTTGAAAGATCTTGAAGGTGGTGAGAACCTCACTCTTGTACTTCAAAAAATAGACCCATGTGCATCATGAATATCATCAATAAAAGTGAGCACATACTTATCCCCTAAAAAATAAGGAGTTGGAAATGACATGAGATCACTATGAACCAACTCTAGGAGTGTGGTTGCAAGTGTGGCTTGACCAATAAAAAAAGGATCTGGATGTTTATTCCAAGAGAAAAATCTTGACAAAGTCCATCAGTGCAAGAGATCCTAGGAACACAAACCACTACATTATGTGTGTGAATCTATTGAAGATATCTATAGTTCAAGTGCCCAAACCTTTAATGACAATTTTTTCTCATTGAACCAACATGAGCAATAAAGGAAGAACCCAATGAAGACTCAAAGTCATCAAACCAAAATAAATGGTTCTTATGATATCAACTATCCCTATAGCAACAACATTCTTAGGATAATGTTACTATCAAATAGTAACATTATGTGGAGTAAACTCAACGGAATTTCAATCTCTAAAATGAAAATTTTGATATATGGAGAGTAAATTTATTGAAATATCAAGAACAAGAAGACAATCCTCAATGCAATCATCTAGAATATAAATAGAGCCTGTTCAAAAAATTTGAATATGTGAAGAGTTCCCAACTGCAATATGAGAAGTATGAGTATGAGCAATGGAATCAAGGAGATCACGTAAATTGTTCATGTGATGTGAAGCATCATAATCAAGAATCCAACTATTAGTAGATGAATGAAAGGAACATGCTAAAAGAGCTTGCCCTTTGCCCATGGAAGAAGAATTAGGAACTAAAATATTATGTCTCCCCATAGATTCATCCAAGGTCTCTAGTCTCTTGAAACAACAAGACTCATTATGCCTATTTTTTAAGAAAAAGAACAAGGCTCTTCTTTCTTTTTCTTAGACTTGGAAGAAGAATCTCTAGAGTTAGAAGAAGAAAGATGGGTGTACTTCTAAGTATTCTTCTACTTTATTTTGGAGGGAGACTCTCTACTTGAAGATGATTGTGTCTTAGGATTCTTCTTATTATTTCCTTTACCTTTGGAAGATTGAGCTATTAGAGCTTTGTTCTTAGAATTAGGAAGTGTTCATGTAAATAAACTTTTCCTACACCCTAGTAAGACACTTATAAAAAAACACAAAAGTAGGCATCTAATAATCTTTCCCCATGGAATCTATAGTAGAATATAAAGTAGAAGAAATCACTTGATAAGGACCTCTTAACATAGACATAATCAGGAAGATACATGCTTCTTCATATTTATCATTTGCACATCCTTTCAATTGTGACAAAATCATTTTGAATTGTGCAAAGAAATATTGAATAGTAGGAAATGCATCTAGAGAGAGTGATGTTAGATCTACTTCAAGATGTAATATTCTAAATTGATTGAATTGACCATACAATTATTCAAGTTTTTCCCAAACATCTTTAGGCATTTTATAATCCACAATATGAAACAACAAATTATCGTATATGTGTAAGCATATGAGACCCTTTGCTTCATCTAACTTACTTCTATGAGTAAATTTTTCAAATTCCCTTTTGAATTTGGGTTGTTGATCATCTAACATTTTCCATAAGAATTTAGATTATAGCAATTGGGTCATTTTTAACTTTTGTATATGATAGTTGTGTGGAGTGAGGAGCTCAATTTGCCTTAGATTGATCATGCTGAACAAAAGAATAACAAGATAAAGAAGATAAATGGGCACTTAAATTGTACCTATTACCCACCCAAAGTGTATTAAACCTATATTTGCAATGCCCATTGAAAATTACAATGAATTTTTTTTTGCAAGTTGTACAAGGGACATGCTCAAATCAATCATTTATAACACATGATGTTTTTTGCAATTTTTAGAAAAATGACTTGTCAAATCAGAAAATAGATGTTACAAATAGATTCCTTGTGATTTTCTAAGCAATTTAAAAAAAAAAATCAATTTTAACTTCATATGCAAAAGTTATGTTGGTTGTATGTAATAAATGCAAATATACCTTCAGGCTAGTAGAAATCATAAGAAATTAACAAAATTAGCAAAAGGAACTTGCACCACTATGAAGCTCATCAAACAAACTTTTTTTAGTCATCTCATTCACTAAAATCCAAAAACTGAATCAAAATTTGTGCAAGTTTTAAAAAATGACCAAATTAGCCTTTAGGGAGGGCCTTGGTGGCCCCTTGGGTGGTGCCATCGATGGTGATGGTCATTAGGCAGTAGGCAAGCGGCAGTGTGGCAATAGTTGGGCTAATTGTGGGAACATTTTTAAAAAATTTAAGTCATGGTTTTTTAAACCACTAGTAGTTATCCCCCACTTGGCAGGTAGTGCCAATGATAATCATCACAGGCGCTTGCACCTTAATATTGGTGTTGAATGCTTTGAGTATTGTAGACATCACTCAACAAGTGCTTTAAGTGCTATAAAAAATGCTTTGCATAAGTTCCTGTAACAAGGGAGCTGAGCACTTTTCTAAGCACTAAAATTTTATTTTTTTGAAAATTTTTACGCGATGCCTTATTGGGTGACTATGCAGGGGGGGCCATATGACTTGCAATTTTTTTTTCCTCAAAAATAATTTTTTCCAAATATAGGAAAGTTTTATATCAAAATTCATGGAATCAACCTTCCAAATGCAATGAAAAGGTTCATTTGGGTCAAAATTGCACCTATAAAAATCTATTCTCCAAATTTGAGCTTCAAGCCCTTTTTTGCCAATGTTGTAAATGGTGACAAATTGAGTGAAACAAAAGAAAAATATGAATTTTTTGAACCTCTTGGATACAATGGGACAACAAAAAAATACTGACACTATAGTCAAAATAGTTGAAATCACCATATGTCACTAAAATACATATTTGCAATATAGGATCAATAGATCTTTGCAAATCATTTCTAATTATCTAGATCATATTGAAACACAAGAGAAGAGAATACATGAATTTATAATATCATAAAAGAAGCTCAAATTGCAATGAAAAATTTGATGGTATAGACTCTCTATGAAAAAGGATGACACTTGCAAAATTCAAAGCTTTGATACCATGCTGAAGTAACAACCAAGATCTTCAATCTGCAACACCAAATAACCTCCACATGCAAAAGAGAGAAGTAATAATATACTATGATATTCCACCAAAAAGGAATTATAATATGATACAAGATTTACAATATATGAAAATGATGTAAAATATGCAAGAGATGCTTTTCTTATAAAGGCAAGGTGAGAAATAGGATTAGAAAAGATCATGACAAGTGTGTTAATCCTGTCACATGAGACAACTAACTCATAACTACCTAGGATAAGATAAGATCTAGAAAAGATAATTAATACTTCTAGAATGAATCCTAGGACCTAACTAAACTTAATATGTGAATAATTCCCCTAAGTCCCCTAATAGGAATTAACTAGGTACAATAATTTATTCACAACAGTGTTCACCATCCAATTTATAATAGATACAATGATATAATCTAGACCTTCGAAAATCTTAAATCTTAACAAAAAAGAATCAAAATTTTGGTATCATATCCTAGGAGATTTTTTAGGACCATAAAAGTATTTCTTGAAATTACAAACAAAATTTTATTTACCTTTTTTTATTATAGTGCTCTAATTATGAAATACAAATCTCTTTCTCCAAATCACTACAAAAGAAAGTTTTCTTCCGATGCACCTACTCAACCTCAACATGAAACTTTATTGCAAAAGATAATAGAAACTGAATGGATGTCATCTCAACAACTAGGGAGAAAATATCACCATAATCAATTCCCACAACCTACGAATATCCCTTCATAACCAATCTCACCTTATACTTATCAACACTTCAATGTAATAAAATTTTATTTTTGAATGTACATATGTATCCAATGGATTTATCTCCATAAATTAAATATATTATATCATGTGCCAATTTTCTTTAACACAACCATCTCCTCATTCATGGTCAGTTTCTCATAGTACATCATTCATACCTATAGCCTCCTTCATAACCCTAGGCTCATCAATGCTAGTAATCAAAATAAAAATGCATCTATAATGAAGAGGATTACACATGTCTAGTTAACGTTGTAGAAACCTAAAATTGACCACTTTCATTTGGTCAATTTACCCCTAATTCGACCAATTTTGTATGCTCTATATTAATTAAATAATACTCTATTATTTAATTAATATTCAATTATATCAACCTTCATCCTAATATATTTCTTCTAATATCCCTAAATCCTAGCCTAAAGTAAATAATTACCTTTAATTACTTACCCCTATCCAATTCATCCATTAAATTGAATAAATGTCCTTATTTATTCAATTTAATCCCCAAATACCTTTTCCTCCAAATATGAATTAAATATTTAATTAATTATTTCCTATTTTCCTCTCACCTTATGTCCATTCCTCCAACTCCCCCACTTCCCCTCTAATCCTCATCCAATTATAATCTCCCCTTAAGTTGTTGTACACACTGTTCAACCCTCCCCATCACATCAAGCACATGGGCCCCTTGTACTCGTGACCTGGCCTTAGTATCGTGTCACATGAGAATTGTCCCCTCCAAAGTACCATTTCCCTAGCAAGCCCTCTCATTTTCCACTTGAGAGATCCCAATCATCCTCCACACTTGATCTCCATCAAGAAATCCTAACCTTTCATCCATTCATTCAAATCTATATAGCCATTTTATGAAAAATATCTCTTTTTCACATGGAGTACCATTATGCTACCAAAATTTAGTGAGCACACATGTCCAAATTGACTTTTGTGTGCAAATATACTCAATGAAAGGATCAACATATTTCATTTTTGTTTGATTTTGTATTGGTTTGAGCTTTCTATGCCTTATTCTGATTTTTTATTATGTGTTCTATTTAGTTTTTATTCTCTCAATCATTCACATTGAGAACATTTTCATGCACACAATTATCTATGTCAAGCATATCTCCTTAAGATACGAGGTGGAAGCTCTCTCTACTTTAGAATTATTTTTAAGATGTCTAATATCTCCTCCACTTTAGTTCCTTTGTGGGATTTTGGTTCAACCTTCTCCATATTTGGGAGTATCTAATCTACATCTTTCTCTTCATCCTTTGTTGTCTACAAAATAGTGGAAGAAGAATTAACTTCTATAAAGATAATTTTTCGATCAATTTTTTTTTTTTTGGCCATAGGATCCCAAAGCATGTACCCTTTCAAAAAAATAATATAATCAATGAAGATATAATTTTTAGTCTTGTACTCCAACTTTGACATCTTCTCCCTAAGCACATGAGCATGTCCCAATGAAATTGCTTTGGACTACACCTCCATAGGTTTCTCATCAACAAGAAATGATTTTGGAGATAACTTTACCAAATAACAAGCTATATAAACCATTTATAATTTCCTAAAATATATTCTAAATTATCCTTGTTGAGTATATTACTTCCCTCTCCAACAACATCATGTACAATACTTTTAAAATTCTATTCTATCGAGAGTTGTATAGATTTGGCTTATGCATTTATATTCTATAGCTCTTACAAAACTTATCAAAATCTAGTAAACAAAAATCACCATCACTATTAGTCCTTAAAATATCAATTTTATTTACAAGTCTAATCCTCTACAAAAGCCCTAAAATATTAAACTAACAAAAGAGTTTATATTATCACAAGAAAATATACCCATATCCTTCTACTATAGTCATATACTAACAACACAATAAATAAATTTTAAAATTGAGGGAACATTAACTTGAATAAAAAATATAAAAAAGATCTATAAAGGGAGTTGCAGTGTTGAAAAATGTATAATGCATGATATGACACATTATAAGGAATATTCCAAAGGAGACAATGAAGTCAACATGGAACCCTCAAGTTGGTTAGTGGATTATGACAAACATGTGATAGGTAGAAGGAATATGTTATTTTTATATTGTAAAATCATCTTAGGATTTAGATGTTAGTTTTCTAAATAGGAATTTAGGCACCACATTTCTAGGTGGTTTTATCTCATGGTTTTGAATTATCATTTTATGATTTCATGCGCTACTTTTCCTATTTATAGGGTGCTTGAGATATAGGTATTGAGTTTGAGTTTATTGGTATTGTTGTGTTTTCATAATTACTTCATATATTTAGTTGGTGATACTCCTATAAAGGTTTTTTCTACAAGTGTATTATGATTATTTTATTTTACTAAATAATACATTAGGTTACTTTAGAGTGGACATTTTCTCCCAAAATTGTTTTCCTAATGGAAATTTTTTTTGTATGATTTTATTTTTGTATTATATGTCTTTCTCCTTTCAATAATTATAAAGATCTAAATCTCTTCTATGTTTAGGAAGTGTTTCTATGCACTTTAGTTCTTTTGATTAGGCATCCGACCTTGATCACCTCAAATTTTAGGTTTTTTTGTATTAATTTTTCTTTGAGCAAGAGCTTTCACATAAGTATTTGATCTTATTATAGGACTTGATGAAAATCAGATCAATAAATGAAATGGAAAGCATCTCAAGAATAGAATTTGATCAAGTTGGAAGCTCAAGGTGGAGGATATACTCATGGAGAGATATATATGGGTTGTTACATTTGAATCTAAACATACTAATATGCCTCAAGAGGACTAAAAGAACATGAATAGAAAATTTAAGGGTTTCAATACACTCCAGTATTGTTTAATGTGTATGAAGATACCTCCACAAAAAATATTTTTAAGAAATTGGAAGATTTATATCAAGCTAAATCTTTGGTTAACAAACTCTTTTTGACAAATAATTTGTATACCCTTAGGATGGAGGATGGTAGTTCCGTGGTAAATTTTTTGAATGTATTTAACATGGTTGTTGCCTAGATACACTGTATTGGAGTAAAAATTAAGGAGTAATTTTTATTAACATTGTTTTATTCTTTGATAGATTCATGGAGCCACCTTGTTATGGCTATTGGGATAACCAAGTTGTAAATTGATGAGGTGATATAATTGTCAGTTTCTAAAGAGGTGAAAGAATTTTTTTTGAATATACAAATAAGGCCCAAGATATTTGTGGTAGAAAAAAATAAAAAGGGGAAGAAGGATAAGAAGAAAAGTAAGTCTAGATCTAAATCTTATGGAAGATCAAATATATTTATAGTTCAAAGATAAAGTGTTAGAACTATAAAAAATCTATCCATTTCAAAAGATACTATAAGGAGAAGAAGACAAAGAAAAAGAGAGACTATGATAATGAGTTTGAGAAGTCTTCCTAGGATTATGATTGTTCCTTTTTTGTAGTATTGGCTACACATGTATCAAAAGCTACAGTGTTCATTAACTTCATTGTATATTTTTAGATGAGCTTACATTGAATTGATTTACAAAATATGAGTAATGTGATAATGCGAATGTGTATATTTGAGATGATTATCATCTAAATATTGTTGGATGTATGGAAGTGTCCTAATTTTATTTGTTAATGGATGAGTGAAGGAGATAAATGATTTACTACATATCCCTAGTTTAGTTTAGAATCCAATTTTTATAGTTAAATTGAATGATTCAAGTGTATAGATAATTTTCTATAGTTAAGAGTACATTATGGTCAGAGAAGCTATTTTTTTTACTAATGGTGTTTGAATAGGAACTATATTTTAGTTGGGAACATACATAGTTTGGTTTAATAGTTCTTCTATTCTTGTATTGCAATGATCTACACAATATTTCTTTGATCATTAAAACTCAAAATAGAGAGGAGTTTTGTATCTATTTTTAATGAACATATTTTATGGGTACCTAAGAGTGCTCATGCTTTGAAGACTAAGCTTATTGTAGAGAAAACTATGCAAACTAAGATTATTGTATAGAAAACTATGTTATGTCATGCTAGAGGATGAGTCACATAGGTGTGAAGAGTTTAAGGAGCTTAAATAATAATTGTAGTGTAGAAAAATTTATCCCTTTACATTTTCACACTTGTTTGGGCTCTCCCTAGTAAAATTGGGTTTATTTTTGTCTTAATTGGTCTGATTTTGCATCCACAAGACTAATTAAATGCTTTTTTATATGGATAATCCCAAAATTCAGCAAATGACAAATCATAATCTAATATTTTTGGCTGTGTTCTAGATCTAGGGATCTGGGACTCATATGCCCCTTTTGGCATATGGGTCCCACCTACGTCTCGAGGCCTAATTTTAAATGCTAAATTGAATAAGACACTTCTTGAAATTTGTCATAGGTTTAAGCCACTATGACTCATGCACCCAACCTGGCATATGAGTCCCACTTTAACTTGGACCTATTTTAAATCAAATTCTTGGCGAGATTTTATTATCCTAGATCTGATGTCAGCTTGTAGTGTTGTAATTTTGAGAAATTAGGCATAAAAAAATATAAATACAAGACTATTTCATTTAGTTTCACCTAGCAATTTTGAGTCAAGCCTCCTAAAATTTCACAAGAGCATTATAGAGTATTCAAGAAGGCATTCAAATGTAGATTTGTAGAAGATTATTGTAGAAATCAAGATCCATTTTATCATGTCAAAGATTTAGTGCATCATGCATGTTGTTAAGCTAATATGTTGATTCAAAATAGCATTCAAGATCTAACCAAGCGTTCAAGCCGTTATCCTATTCAATTTTCATGATCAAGATCTACATTCATTAAGGCCACTTCATGCTAGTTTTTAGATTTGCAATCCAAGGTTTCAGCAAGGTTTAGTGAGGTTTTACATGCATTTTTTCATTCATCATTCCTTCATGCTTTTTTATTTTATTTCAAGGTTTAATTACCATAATGGGGTTTGACCAAGGAAAACCCACATTCCCTAACAAAGCATCATTTTTCTCTCTTGATGTGTGTTTACAAATCTAGGTGAATTGGAGCTTGAAGATCCTTTGAAGGAAAATTTGCAAAAGTTGTAAAAGTTGTCATAAGACTTGTTGTCAAGGCTCACGAAATTCAAATCTGGAGCAAGATATCCAACTTATTTACATGAAATCAGTGAAAAATTTATTATTTAATCGATCTTTAGAGGCTCACAAAGTTCAGTTCAAAATTTTTCTCCTACAATACTTTTCACTTTTTTGGGACACTTTACAACTGTCCGGGCATATGAGTTGTAGTATACCCTTTTTGTCAGCCTTTTACAGATCCAAATCAGTCACCAAGATATCCCAGATTCTACTCAGAAACCCTAGACTGGGACTAAATCACCCATCTTAGCGTATGAATCCCAATGCACTTCAAAGGGTAGGTTTCCAGAGTTACAAAACTTGTTTGGATTCCATCATTCTTCTAGGCACCTTTCAGTTTCATTCTATTTATCAATCTAATTTTATGCTCTCAAGTTTCTCGGGTTTTATGCATGAGTGTTTGCATTTCTCCTTTGAAACTTCAATTTAATGGTGAACACTTGTCTAATCACACAAGGAAACCCCTAGCCCATCCCTCAATCGAGTCACTTAGTTGAGGGATCTAGGTTTCCCAATGATTAGAGTGTGAAATATGTCCAATTCCATCTCCCAAAAGATGGAACCCTATTTCCATTTAATCAATAATAATAATTCTAAAATTAATTTCTATGAACATTGTGTATATGGAAAATAAAAGTATGTTTATTTTTATTGTAGTTCTCATAAACCTTACACGGTATTGAATTTGATAAATTCTAATATTTTTGGGTTATCTTAATGTTCCTTAGAGTTTAAAATGTATTTGTTATGTTTTTTCATTGATGTATATAGTAGGGCATGGGTATATTTTCTTAGGAGTAAATATAATTTCTTCTACCAGTTTAATAAATTTGAGGATTATATATAGGTGATCAAATTGGTAAAAGGATTAATATTTTGAGGATTCATAATGGCTGTGAGTTTTGTTCATAAAGATTTCAATATTATTTTGTTCATAAAGATTTCAATATTATTTTGTAAGGAACATGAAATATAAATAAATAAGACAACTCAATATGCCTATTAATAGAATAGATTTTCATAAATAATGAACATGAATTTGATGGAGAGGGCTATGAGTATGCTCAATGGGGCCATATAGGAATAAAATTCTAGATAGAAATGATTGCTATTTCTTGCTAATTTTTAAATGTGTGTCTTTCATTATATCTTGTTGATAAGACACTTCTGGAGGTATGGCTAGGAAAAACACCTTCATTGAGGCATTTTAAAGTTTTTGGTATTGACACATATAAGCATGTTCTTAGGGATAAGAGATTAGATTCATAGAACAATGTTGTAAAATGTATATTCATCAATTATGGTATTTGAATGGAAGGATACAATCTTTGTATCTTGAAACATAGAAAAAAATAGAGATAAATAGATAGAGGTGTACCAAAGATGAATTGCTACGATGCACCTTATTTTTCTAGTTTCATTCAAAATATTTTTTATAGAAGATAGATTTAAAAAATAATAGAACTAACTATTTAAATGCAGATTTGAAAAGGGTAAAATTTTGTGTACCTTTCACTGAAAGTGCTTTTTCAGTCCTAACTGAGAACTCATTCGCCCTATGGTGAATGGGTCATGGATAGGGCTCTTGAAAATTAGTTTCTAGGTTCTGTTTGGCTTAGTTTGTACTTCCAGATTCTAGTTCACTGTTGAATGGTAAAAAATAAAACTTGTAGATCATTTTTCATGATTTGACAAATTTTCTTACAACTTTGACAACTTTACAACTTTCTTCAAATTTTCTCTCCAAATGATATTCAACCTAAAACCCGCAATCACACATCAAAGAGAGAAAAATGTTGTTTTCTAGGGAATAGGGGTTTTCCTTGGTCAAAACTTGTTTTGGTAATTAAACCTTATGATGAAACAATGAAACATGAAGCGATGAAATAATGATACCTTATTTGAAACTTTGAATAAGTCTGCACACTAGCATGAAGTGACCTCAATGGATGTAGATCTTGATCATGAAAATTGATGTAAAACAATACCTTTGATATGCTTGATAGATCTTGAAAATTACATCACCACATTAGCTCAAACAACATGCATGATGCAATACATCTTTGATATGACAATGAAATCATGATTGCTGCAATAATCTTCTACAAATCTACCCTTGAATGCCCCAAAAATTATCTTGATCTCACTTGCTCATAAAATTGCTATTAGGACTTGAACACTTGAAAACTTAGATATTTTAGGTGAAAACATAGTGAACTAACCTTGTATTTATACATGTCTTAATATTAATTCCAGAAATTCAAATATCACAAGATGACATTGGATTATAGATTTGAAATCATTAAAATACCACTGTAGTATAGGAAAATGTATCCCTCTACATTTTCACACTTTTTTGGGCCTTCCCTGCTAAAATTGGGCTTTTGTATGCCTTATTTGGTCCTAATTTACATCCAAAAGCCTTATTTAATGCAACTTTCTGAGGATAATCTCAACACATATCAAATGACCAATCATAAATTAATAATTTTGGATTGTATGGCCTAGATTTAATGACCTGGGACTCATATGCCACCTTGGGCATATGGGTCCCACCTAGGTTTCGGGGCCTAGATCCAAATTTCACATAAAATTAAACCTTTTTGGAAATTTATGTCTCAAGCTTAGCCTAATGGGACTCATACACCACAATTGGTGTATGAGTCCCACTTAGCTTAGACCTAATTTAATTTCAAATTCTTCGTAGGATTCTATTCTCCTAGATTTGATGTTAGTTTGTAGTGTTGTAATTTCGGGAATTTTAGCATAAACAAGTATAAATACAAGGTTATTTCACTCACATTTCACCTAACAAGTTAATTAAGCATTCCTATAGAAAATCTATGATCAAGAGCACTTACAAGAGTTTACAAGAGCATTCAGGAGTGATTACCAAGAATTTTGGAGCATTATTCAAGTATCAAGCATCATGTCAAAGTGATCATGCATCATTTTTTTTTTTGTGCTAACATTTGTGATTTAGGGTTTTATGATTCAAGCAAGCATTTAAGTCAAAATCCATAACATTCAAGCAAGAGTCAAGATCCAAATTCATGTTCACCATTGCATACAAGATTGCATCCTTTTGATCAAGGGTTTGGTGAGTTGCAACATTGCATATCTGTTCATTCATCATTCCTTCCTTTTATTTGATTTCATTTCAAGGTTTGATTACCAAAACAGGGTTTGACTAAGGAAAACCCATATCCACTAATAAAACAACTATTTTCCCCCTCTCTTTGATGTGTGATTTGTGGATCTAGGTGGTTTAGGTTGAAGATCCATTGAAGAACAAGATTGGAGAAAAGTGTCAAGTTGCAGGTTGTTAAAGTTGTCACCTATATTGCAAGATCACATAAAGTCATATGTAGGTTGTAATATTTTAGAGTTTCAAAACTAGAGATTTGGAAGGAAGGAAGCTATGAGAGATCATTAAAGGATATCATAGTTTTAGATAAACCCTGATAATAGGACTAAATCACCACTTGTGTTTTTGACCAAAACTTGAATCTCAAACTACTGAATTAGGATCTGCAAAAAATGTTTGAATTTAGGTATACTGGGACTAAATCACCACTTGTGGTGTATAATTCCCAGTATACCTAAATTCAAACATTTTTTGCAGATCCTAATTCAGTAGTTTGAGATTCAAGTTTTGGTCAAAAACCCTAATCTGGGACTAAATTTTCCAACTAGGTGTATGAGTCCTAGTAAGCATTAAAGTCAACATTTTTAGGATTTTACGTCTTCATTCAAGCCTCTTCAGCTTCCACGTGCACCTTTGTACTTTCTCAGTCATTTATTTTTTATTTTAGTTTCATAATCTAGATCATAGTTAGGTTTTGAATATCTTTAAATTCATATTCTTTCCAAGCTCTTGCTTGGTGGTGAACCCTCTTTTATTATTTTATCACACCCTAGGACACCCTTGTTTTAGATCTCTTTCCCTCATTCCATCCTAGGATTGAGATCTCTAGGCTTTTCTTGAATAAAACTTGTAGAAAATTGGTTGGTTCTATCTCCCAAAGCATAGATACCCTACACCATATTTTCTAGGTTTCATTTTGGTGAACCTAGCACTCAAAACACCTTTTTTTCTGATTTGGAGTGCATCATAGTCCTAGATCTAGCTTACATTAACCTTGCACTAGGTCTTGCATTAGTTAATTCACATCTAGGGTTTCAAAATCTTGCATTAGTGAAAGTGCATATAGGTTGCATTTTTACATCTTTCATCATTGAATTTCATTTAATATCTATAATTTCATTCAGTCTAGACATCATTCAAAACAAAAAACCTAACATTTACTCAAAAAATTTCTAAAATTTGTGCAAAAACTCTAATTTGGGACTCATACGCCCCTCTAGGTGATTTAGTCCCAATACAAGTTATTTTTCTTGGTTATGGTGAATTTTATTCTTTGTCTAAACCCCTAAAAAACCCTAATTCGGACTCATATGCCCCTTTGGGTGATTTAGTCTTGTTTTAGATCTTAAACTACATTTTACAACATTAAAAACTTTGTTTCTACATTTCAGTTGCCTACTGTTAGATTTTTGTTTCACTTTACTGAGCTTTTGTTTCATGCATTTCATTAGGTCTAGCTTAATTTAGTTTCATTTAAAATTGTGGATAGAATTATATTTATATACTTTTCATTTCCAACATTAGTTCATAGTTTTACAAGCTTAGATTAAATTTAGAATTCATTAGAAAACAAAAACCAAAAACACCTATAAATCGATGAACCACTCAGATAAAGAATAGTTATTTGAGTATGCCAAATCTCTTTTTCCAAGTTAACCTAACCCTCAAGAATTTTAGTAGTGATGAATTTGGCATGTTAGATGAATTCCTTGAGGAATTCAACTCACAAGGTTCATCCACTAAGGCTTGCTATATCAAACCAAGAAAAAGATAAGTTAATGCGATCCAACCCCAACTCATCCTTTACCCACCTTCAAATGTACCTCAAACTTGCAATAAACCTATTTTCACTCTTGAACCACCTGTTGGTTATTATTTTAAGAACCAAAATAACCTCCATAAATACCTATGGATTTCACCATTTCCAATTATTAGTACTTCTAAAGGGATTGGCCAACAAATGAATAGAGGTTGCAAAACTTCTATTCCTACTCTTTGGGCTCTGTGAAACCCGGGAGGGTGATACCACAATGCATACTTAAACACCTTACACAATTACAGTCAAATACATTGTCAATAACAAATATCTCTCATAAAACCATTCAATAATATGCATCAAATAAGTTGGAAGCTTATTTATCAATGCCATATATATTGAGCATGAGAAAATGGAATTTTAACACAAAACAACAACAATAGTATCCATTTGATATTTTATGTTTTAAAGATTGAGTAACTAATGAATCAACACTAAAAATGAACCACAAATACTTTACATGAACCTGTGCCTTTATCCCAAGCACAAATTCAATATCACTCTATGTGACATGATAACAATTTCTACAGTAGCACCTATAACCTCAAGAAATCTTGCATTACAAAATTTCTCGGTGACGTTCATGATTATTAATACTTATAAAATATCCTAGCACCCAGTTCTTATAAGTCATTAATTGAATCAATAAGCAAGCATGAAACTAAACATCTATCAAACAATGATAGAGACAAATGAAAGAAATCCTGGATTAATTTCACTCATAACTCATAATACACATACAAGGAGAGACAATATCCATGAAAATTATATTACTTTGTATTATAAATGCTATATCATTATCATATTTACATGCATTTAAGTATGAACTCCAAAAGAAACTTAGGACAAAAACTCTAAAACTTGCTTCATATTATCTAGACAACTTCACAATATTAACTCAAATTTTCAACCCTTGTGCTTTTGGCCCTGAATTCCTTCTTATAGAGAGGAAGGAGCAAACAAGATTTAGGCTAGATAGCACACATGTCATGATTTCATTGGACCACTTATAACAATATTCCCTTTTCAATTATACTTGAGCCTTTAGGTGGAGAAAATAAACATGAGGAAAAATTGACCTCAACTCTTTGTAGAAAATAGGTCCCACCTTCAAAAACATCATTGGTTTGTTACAATAGTTTCAAGATATTCCCCATGCATTAAAAATTTCCAACCATGGGAGAATCAAAACAACAAAACTTACAAAGCAAGAAAATGAAAGAAAAAAAAGGGTCAAAATTTATCCACATTAGCACCAAGTGCTATTCATTTGAATTTGAGGAGAGAATAATATTTTACAATGTTATACCAAAAACCTAATCTGTATTGTATTCGGGCTATGTATTATTCTTCTCCTGTCCATTATTTTCCTCATTCACTAATCCTTACACATATTCATTCTACGTATTTCTCCAACCAAGTGTTATATTCCTCCTCAGTGGGCCATTTTACATTCAATAAATCCTGCACCTTAGTAGTGTACTGAGAATATTTGGCATCAATTAAAATCTTGGTTTCTTTAACAAATATGTCCATCTTTGATTCAATTTCCACCATTGTGTCAATATTTGAATTCAGCAAGATGTAATTAGTGACAAAAAAAGTCATTAGAGCTGCTCCAAGTGTCCCTCCCAAATCTTTATTCCAAGTGTCAAATGGATATAACTCACCTTTTGGACTCAATATTTGAGGCATACCACTTTCCTCCATCTCTTTGAATATCTTGAACTTTCTTTGGAGCTATATACCTAACTTCCCATGGAAAGTAGTTATTTCATTTGTTGATTCAATGATTTGAAAAATTTCAGGAATATTGGTGGGTGCCTTTGGGTCTTCATTCATTTTGGGCATCATTTCTTTCAAAGCATTTACCCTAGTAATCCAATTATTCCAATTATTCCATTCATTCCTAAAGGCCTCTTATCCTTGCAGATATTTTGTTTTTGCCTCATGAATATTCTTATAAGTGGCCCAAACATCATTATGCTTGTGGACCAACTTGGCCACCCTATACTTAAACACATCCTCAAAAACTTCATTTGCCACCTTGACTGTTTCAAGTTTGGCATGCTTGACATTTTCCTTATTAGTAGTCAACTTACCTTTCAAATCATCAATTCTTAAGGCCAAAGTCTCCCTATCTTGTGTAGACATATCAAATGAAGAAGATGGTTGAGTTATTGTCTTCTAAGTAGCTTGGATAGTGGCCCTCATTTTATTCAGCTCAACCAAGGTCTTATTGTACTCTTTAACCAAAGATTCATATTTTTTTGAGAAATATGCAGTATCCACACTAAGCATTGCAACATGTGTAGTTAACTCAGCTGCTTGGATAGGAGTTTTTTCAGTAGCTCTTTTGAACACTAATGAACCAATAACTTCTTCAATAGGCCTAGAAACATCATGCTTACTAGTATTAGGTGCCATAGACCAAATTGCAAGAGTATGCAACTTTGGACTATACCTAGAACCAAACACTTTATCCTCAAATTGATCTTCAAATATTAAAGCTTGAGGGTCTCTTCTCACTGCATCATATGCTATGGAAGAAGTGATAGTACATCCTAGAAATAACATGATTCCACTTTCCTTGACAATATTTCTAGCCTCAGTGGGAGTAATGGCTACAATTTCAGCCCTGATTTTGTCTTCCTTTGCTTTCTCAACTTCCTCTTGATGAGAAGGTTCAACATTAGCTCAGGCTGATTCAAGTCTCTCTTTTATCTCCTTACTCCACCATTGAATCATAAACTCTTGAAATTCTTTGGTCTACACAAATTTATCATTAGTGAAAAATTCATCACACTCCCTAATCCTGGGATCATCATCATTTTCTCTCTCATATTGCCATTTGACAATCCTGTCAGGAGGAACATCTAAACTATGTGCTTCTTCAATATGGGGAGGAGGAAATTTCTGATCCACTTCCTCATTTCTTGGCACATGTTCTACCATTTGTTCTTCCCTGACCTCTTGAACATCTACAGGTTGTTCTAGGATATCCATAGCTTGTTTTTGTTGTTGCTATTCTAGGAGAACCTATGCTTTATCAACAACCTCCTTTACCTTTACCTTAAACTCACTAGACTAATAATCCATTAACATAATGAAGGATCTTTCCAAGGGGTTTGGAATTATACTATATGGACTCATGTAAAAGGAATTCCTTTTCATATTTTTTTCCTCAATGTTCATTATAGCTATCCATTCTCTTTTCCTAGTCATGAAAGCCTCATCACTTATCAGATTTGTTAATACATCATCTTTGTACAAGAACTCATGATGTATGACACCTAAGCTTTTTTGTCTTCTTCTTCCTGCCACAAACCCCTCTAGATCAAAAACTCTAATATCAACAATAGGCATTCTGAGATTATTTACCATGATGCCAAAATTTTCATACCCCTCAGGGGAAGTGACTATGAAGTAAGAAAAAGAACATTGAGGATGTACCATAGTGCCTTTTTTGTTCTTTCTAAACATTTCATAATCCATGACATCAATTTTCCACATGAGCTCCATGAAAGCCAATTTCTCTAATACATACAAGGGTAGACAATGAGGTGCCACCTTAGCTCCATAGGCTATGATCAAAGTATATTCAGAATGTAGAAACTAGTTATCCCAATTATGTGTTGCTTTAGAGCCTGGTACATCTTTTGGGCACACAATATTTTTGATCTTTGGAGAAAATCTATGGATAGGTGCTACACCCAATGTCTCTAGAATACCACATCTTACAATCTTAGAAAACAAGATGTAATTGGAATTGGATCAATCCTGATCCCAAATATATGTCCACATTTTTATAGGTAGAACATTATTCTCACTATCCTTAAGCTTCAGATTTAATTTCCTTTTCCATTCATAATCACCCTCCCATAAGAGCATATGCATCAACAAAGAGTAATGTGGAAAACACAAAGGGAGCACCTCATTTTTTAGATTTAGAAAATCCTCATGCATCCGTTCAACAACAAAGTTGGAATAATCAAAACCAGTGTTTCGATTATGACCTTGTATATCCACTACCATCACCAATAAATCAAGAGCTATCCTACCTCAAAGTCTCAGGCCAGTTCTTGATTTAAGCAATAATAAGTTTTTTTGAAATAATCTTCAAATTATTCACACTTGAAAGGATCAATATACTTAGCAATGAATTTCTCCCTACTCCTTCCATGTTGCACAATTATTCTTTCTTTGTATGAAAATTTTCTCTTATCATACTCAACATACAATTCAACATGTCCAAACTTTGCAATATAATTGAGATTTAACCCAAATACATATATCATCTTATCCTTTGCTACCTCTAGAATTATATCACCATTTTCACTTCTGATTGTCCTGTCAGTAGGGTTATAATGCCTTGCTAGTCCCATCATTAAATCCAATTCTACAAACACATTCAGGACCACCAACTTGCCAAGGTTCAACCCCCATAAATAACATGTGGGGTTGCTAGAATCTTGCTATTGAAATCATACCAGAACAATTGCTTTCCACTCTGGGGTTGGGGTTTTTCACCAATTTCGCTAGCACTATCAATCAACCTCGTGGTCATGAAAAATTGACATGTGGGCCTTTTACCAATTTGTGACCCTCCTTTGACACCTATAGAGGCCTCTTACATAAATTTTTCCTTTTCTTTCTTTGTACTTATGGACCTAGTGGACGTTGCAGGAGTACTTGGTGAAGGGTTGGACACTGCCATTGGCTTAGACTTAACCTCAATTGAAGTATCCTAAGTTTTAAGTAGATTTTAACCCTCTTCTATTTTGGTCTCCTTTATGGTCTAACACTAGATTCACTAGGCTCTGGGTCACTTATTTTTTTAATGAAAATGGAACTAGGGTTTATAATTTCTTACAACCAAAATAAACCCTTCACAATTATGATAGGACCAAGCACTACTACTAAACAAGACACTTTTCCTCAAAATTTATATAGTACTTAATCACCAAATTGAAATTATGAGTAATGAAAAAATAGACAATCCCCCCAATTTCCTATCAACTCTCTAAGGCATTCACCTCACTACTTCAATTAGAAAGAAATACCAGGTTTGCTTACCTGGGTGAAAACTATGCCACTCCAGTTACTGATAGCTTTTGGAGCTTGCCTCACAATTTATTCAACTTCTGGTACCCCTTTTACTATCTAATGAATTCAAATGCATGATCAACCAGATATCTACTTTCTATTATGAAAAAGAGAGAGGCATGCCACCATTAATACTTGATAATAAGCTCACATGAGTGAACTGAAAATTAGTTGTTCAGGTTTAAAATTTGATCGTTGATCCTTGAACTTTAAAACTATATCAATGGTTATTAATTCATCTTGCCACCTTCCTCTTTGCTTTATAAGAAGTCCTTAGGATTTCGCCATGTCGTCTCTTCATGTAATAGTTGTTGCTTGTCACTGATTTACTTCATCCTCTCCCAGCTCCATTAGCGATGCAAGTGTTTTATGTGATGAAATATAAACCCTTGAATCTATGGTCCTTTCCTTGATCACATTCATTTTCATCACTCCTCACTAATCTAACTTTTCACCTTGGCTCCTATCAGTGACAGGAGATATAATGAAAGCATCATATTTAGACACATACACCTGCATGAAAAATCAATGGAACAAAAGGTATTGCAAATAAAATGTACCCATATTAGCGAAATAAACAATTTTTAAAATAAGGAACTTTTATCGCTCATCGCTAATCAAAACTAAGGCTTTGAAATGGATCAATGATAAATGATAAAATATCAGGCCATCTCTCATCACTAATCCAAAACTTAGCACTCAAAACAAATCCGTGAGAAGTGATACAATGGAAATTCTCTCCTCACTCATCACTGATTTGAAAAATCATTTCATAACATATTCGTGATAAGTAATGAAAATAAGATCATAAGGCTGGAAGGCATCACTCATCGCTATTGCAATATTGAGGGGTCAGAAACCATTAGCAATAAGTGATTTCTCAATAATACTAAGAACCTCACTCATCACTAATTTAGATTAAAAGTTCTAGTAGCTATTCACGATGAGAAATATCAAAAGGATACCACCTCATTGCTCATCGCTAACTTAGAACATACATCTCAAAAGTGATATGCAATGAGCGATAAAGATAAAAGGCCAATTGAACTTAAGTGAAAACCTTTAGGCACATGCTCATAAGTTGTTTTAATGGAGGGGAATCTCTAGGATGATATGATAGAAATGACTTAAGGATGCCCAATCCATAATAATACAGAGGATGTAAAGGCCAAACAGGTCTTTGACTTAACCTTATAAAAAATAAAACTCCTAGACCTAGGATCGGGGAACTAATTGCGAGATAGTAATGATAGATGGAAGAAAATTTTAAAAAATGACTGGCAGTGGGCAATAGGGAGTTAATAGCAAAATAGAACATTATAAGCGCTTA
The DNA here is from genome assembly GCA_007258455.2 of Sequoia sempervirens. Lineage (NCBI taxonomy): Eukaryota > Viridiplantae > Streptophyta > Pinopsida > Cupressales > Cupressaceae > Sequoia > Sequoia sempervirens. Next base: position 528,352,558 of record VDFB02193867.1, read on the forward strand.
TGAAAAATGAATCCTAAACCCTCATATATTAGTCCTACGTCCAAATGTGACAAGAGTTTTAAATTGGAACAAGAAAATTAAGGTTCCATCACCACCTAAGAATAATGTTTCACAACAATAAAGTTATAATACCATTGCTCACACATATAATACTAGAAACAATCCACAACCAAAACAACCAATTCCAATATCCTTACATTTTCCTAACACCATCTTTCCTAGTGCTACTCATTTACCTTTGAATAGTGCGAAGGAGTACGATCTTGTTGAGCAACTTAAGAATACTCTTGCAAAGATATCCCTATGGAATCTAATTCAAAATTCACCTAATTATCATACTATGCTTCAAACCATCTTGCAACAAGTTGTGGTTTCTTCTAGTTCAAATTCAAATGATGTGGCAACTCTAATTCAAGTAATGAATGCTATTAACATAAACATTACTTTTCATCAACATGAGTTTCCCTCCTTGGAAATAAGAAAGAAAAAGGATGCCTTCATGATAATAGCCACATATGATGGGTGGGGAATAAAAAGAACCCTTATTGACAATGGCTCCAACCTTAATGTGTGTAGTGTGACCATTTTGGATAGACTTGGAATGGATAAATCAAGAATTGAACCTAATTCCTTATCATTTCAAGGATTTGAGAATGTAGGAAAGTAACTACTTATTGTGAATAATTTGCATATAATAGTTGGAATAGCTACCTTACAAACTCCTATTCATGTTATGCCTCATGATCTTTCATACAATCTTCTTTTAGGAAGACCTTGGATTCATGAGATGCATGTGGTTCCTTCAACTCTTCATCATATCATGACTTGTATGTCTATAAAAATAAATTATACCAAGTTGAAATAGAACCCAATCCTGAAAGTTTATTACAAGCTAAGAAAGGAACGAAAAGTCCTATGAACACATTAATTCCAACATTGAACATAGAACCTATGAGAGAAGAGGAACCAGATATGGAAAGAGTATCAAATTCATTGGAAGATGATTGGGGTTCCTTAGAGTTCACACCTTCATTTATGGTAGAATACACAATCAAAAAAAAAAAAACTAAAAAAGAAAAACAATCAATGGTAATGTTAGTGCAAAATTTGGAAGAAAACTCACAAGCATCTATCTCATCTACTCTAGAAGAAGACAGAAGCTATAAAAAAAACTTTGATGAGATAGGCTATCAACAACCACCAAACCTGAAAGAAATGGAGAAACTTTACAAAAAAAGGTTATAAGCTTATGAAACAACTTGGTTATTGTGGAAAAGGATGTGGAAGGAAAGAACAAGGTATCCATTTTCCTATATAACCTAACACACAAGAAACAAAAAGTGGTTTGGGGTATTGTCCCTCTAAGATAACTCAAGTAGATAAAAGACCCTTGTTAAACATCAACACCATCATGTGTAACCCTAAAACAACCCCCACATTAAAGCATCCTCAATTGATTGATACAACTTGCAAAGAATCATTGGAGTGCTTTGAAGATAATGAAGCTTGATAATCCATTTACTCCTAAAATGAAATAGGTTACATGTGCTATAATTAGTGCTAAGGAAGAAGAGGGAGAAAAGGAAAGTAATGAGATTTATAAATATAATGGAGAATACAATTCTGAATTCCTGAAACAAACTACACTTCCTTTAGGAGATAAAATCAACATATTGACATATATCACTAATGAAGAAAAGGTGATTAAGATAGCGAAGTGACTCGATGAAGATGAACAAGAAGACCATGCAACTTTACTTCATGAATTTCCCAAACTTTTTGCTTGGAATTATTTAGATATGTCAAGAATTGATGCTAAGATAGCAACACACAACATATTCCTTGTCAAAAATGCTAAACCAGTTAGACAAAAGATACGAAAGATGAATCCTAAGATAGCCTTAATTTTTTAGGATTGAGATTGAGAAAAGTCTCACAACTAGTTTCATATGACCTATAGATTATTCTCCTTGGATCTTGAACAATGTTGTAGTTGCAAAACCTTCTAATCATATTAGGATGTGTACAGACTTTCGTGATTTAAATAAAGCATCTTTAAAAGATGATTTTCCCCTTCCTAATATTGACATGATAGTGGACTCGACTGCAGGACATGCTTTTTTCCATTCATGGATGGATTCTTTGGATATAATCAAATATTTATTAACCCTCAAAATCAATACAAGACAACATTTACTACAGCTCGGGAAACATTTTGTTGGGTATTCATGGCTTTTGGATTGAAGAACACAGACACAACATATCAATGAGTTGTGACATTGATATTTCATGATTAAGTACATAACAATTTTGAAGATTATGTTGATGATATTTTATCCAAATGTTTAAATTGAAAAGACAATGTGAATATCCTTCAATAAATCTTTGAGTGAATGCAAAAATATAAGATTGAATCCAAAAAAGTGTGTCTTTGGCATAGATAGTGGAATTTTTTTATGTTTTATAGTATCTCATAGAGGTATAGAGGTGGACATGAGGAAAATTGATGCTATAGTTAACATGCTACCTCATAGAAACATTTCTCAATTGTGCACTTTACAAGGAAGAATTTAGGCTATTCATCATTTTGTAGCATGCCTAGTGGATCAAACACTACCCTTCACACATATTCTTAGGAAAGAGGTTCAATTTAATCTGAATAAGGATTGTAAATAGGCTTTTGAGAGTTTGAAAGATTACCTTGGTACCTCACATGTTTTACAACCCGCTATGTAGGACAAACCATTCATCCTTTATACATCAACATCAGCCCATGCTCTCATAGCATTATTGGCTCAATAACACAAAAGTGGTAAATAACATCCTATTTATTACATTAGCCAAACTTTGATTGATTATGCAACATGATACACAACAATAGAAAAGAAATGGTTGGCTCTTGTATTTTCTATGAGTAAATTGAGACATTACTTAAAACGAATGCTGAAATACATGTGATGACATAATTTGATCCTCTAAAACATTTGTTCGCTAAGATAGACTTATCGAGACATTTAGCTAAATGGGTTAAGTTGTTAACTGAGTCTGACCTAAATTTTATCTCACAAAAAGCAATTAAAGGACAATTGTTGACCAACCAATTAGCTGACACACCTTCTCCTTTAAGATTAACATATAATGATTCATTCCTTGATGATAATGTGTTGGCAATTGAAATGGATACATGGGAGTTATACTTTGACAACTCTAAGTGTAGAATTGGCTCCAACACAGGGGTTATAATAGTCCCACCTAAAGGAAAGTCTATTCCTTTGTCCTATTGCTTAAACTTCCTATGCACAAATAACATGGTAGAGTATGAAGCATTAATTGCTAGATTACATGCCACCTTAACTCTGGGAGCTAGAGAAATTAAGATATTCAGTGATTCACAATTAGTCATTAAGCAAATAAATGGATTGTATCAAGAAAAACATGACATATTATCAAAATATAAGGATCTCACAATTACTTTTGTAGATAATTTAAATTCATACACCATCGATAACATCTCATGAAAAAGATAATCAACATGCAAATGTAATGTCAAGTGTGGCTTCCTTAATATCTCCTCAAGATCCTTCAAAAGATTTCACATTCATCATACATACAATTATGAGACCATCAATATAATCTAAGGTTGAAGAAATGTTATTAACCACAATGGAAAGCTCTAATGAATGTTACACACAAATATTTAATTATTTAAAAGAGGGTACCTTTCTTGTGCTAACAACTAAGAATATTCGAGCTTGCCTTCATAAAATTGCATCTAGATATATAATCATCATTGATGTGTTATATAGAAGGTCCTTCGATGATCTTTTACATAGATGCCTTAAACAATCTAAAATCCCCATAGAACTTGTGGAAGCTCATGCAGGTGCTTGTGGGGGAAATTTTGGAGGAATATCATTAGTTCAAAAGTTAATCTACATAGGATACTATTGGAGGAATATGGAACAATATTGCTTTGAATATATTAAGAAATGTCACAAATTTCAAGAGCATAGAAACTTGATTCATTCTCCTTCTTTCGAGTTGCACACCCAAGTTCTTGGCTTTTCTCGATGTGGGGTCTGGATCTTATTGGAAAAATATCACCACCTTCCTCTATTGGACATGCATTCATAATTACCACTACAAATTATTTCATGAAATCAGTGGAAGCAATTCCCCTTCATTCTATAATTGCCGATATGTTGTTTCATATTGGAACACATTATTGCTCACTTTGGACTTCCTTCCACTTTAGTTTCAGACAATGGGACACAATTTTAGAATAATGATGTGGAAAAATTCCTAGGGACATTCAAAATTCAACATTTTTTTTCAACACCCTACTACTTGCAATCTAATGGTCAAGTTGAATCAACTAATAAGACTCTTGAGCAAATATTAAGGAAAATAGTAAGCAAACATAATAAGGATTGACACACACAATTGACATATGCAATATGGTCTTATCATACTAGTATTCAAATAGTAACTAGAAACACCCCTTATAACCTTGTCTATGGTACTGATGTAGTAATGCCCTTGGAGTTAGAAATTCCTTCATTAAGAATCACTCTTCAAGGACTTATTGATGACAATACTTATAAAGAACAATGTTTGCATCAGCTTGAAATTCTTGACGAACAACACACTAATGCTCTTGAGCATCTCCAATCTTATTATAGAAGAATGCAATGTAGTTACAATGATAATGTCATTCCTCGAGCATTTACTAAAGGTGATTTAGTGTTATTTGAGAATCAACATAATTTCAATATTGCCCCAATTGAAAAAGGAAAATTCAGCCCTAATTGGTTAGGACCTTACATAGTTGATGAAAGTTATGGGTCTAGAGCATACACATTAACAAAAATGGATGGTACGCCTCTAAAAGAATCTATTAATGTTGTGCATTTGTGTTGGTAGTATGTCTAATCCTCTTGAATAGTGTTAATGATAAAGTAGTGGTGTTAGAGTTAGTAGATGATATTCTATGTTCTATTGCATTGCTTCATTCTTGACAAACAATCATTTGTGTGTCTTGAATAATAAAGTAATTATTTAAATTAATTTTAGGTAGTTACTTTAGCTTTCATACTATTCAAGTTAATCTTGTATGTTATGTTGGATTAGATCCTTAGATGCATTTAATATTCTTTAATTAGACTATAGGTGCATTTAATTTAGTATAACATATTTAATTATAATATTGCATATAAAAGAAAACTAAGATAGTTTTAATTAGATCACGTAAAGCATGTTAGATCATGGAGACATTTATTAAATATTCTTACAATTTTTTAAAATAGTCGTGATATGATAGTATGTGTTCATGAACTAATAAGAGAATCTAGTTCATACTGCAGGCCTCCTATTTGTCTAACAACTATAGCCTTCCATATGATGACCTCTATGTGCTCACTTTATGTGGTTTCTATCTTCCTAAAGTCTTGAAATCTCTACATGAAGTCTCTCGATCTTTGCTAGATCTTCATATGACTGAAGCTCCTCATACACAAACTGTAGTGTTGGTAGATCACCCTTAGCTTGATCAGCATGCCTAGTAGCACCCTCATATGTTGCTCTCAATCTAACATATAAGGCTCAAATAGCTCTGGGTGCTACTCCATCATAGGTGGGGAGATGTAGACTATGTTGATAGCCTTATCTAGGACTGAAGGAGGTATTATCTCTATGGCCACCTGATGATAGAGATAATGTAACTCTCTCTTGAACCCTACAAGATAGAAACCATACAAATAATCAATACACATCATGATATATATATATATATATAAATCAAAACATGAGCATAAGCATAATCATAAATAATATTTCATTACCTAGATCTCCATCTAACTGTGTACAAACAACCTCATCCTACATAGAAGGAATATAAGATGTGCTAGCCTCTCTGTGTTCATAAGTGTTGGTGCATGCTGCGACTGCTAATCGTGATATAGTAACACGGGTGGGAGTTGAATCTCTCCAGTCAGGGGAAACTAGACCCTCATCACCTGTATCACTTCCATCACTTATAAAGAACAACACTTGCATCAACTTGAAATGCTTCACAAACAATGAATTAATGCTCTTGAGCATCTCCAAGTTAATGTGTTGTTCATCAAGCATTTCAAATCGATGCAAACATTATTCTTTATAAGTGATGGTAGTTATATAATGGATGAGGATCCAGTTTCCCATGAGTGGAGAGATTTATCTCCCACCCATGTTACTAGATCACAATCAGTAGCCACAACACACACCAACACTTATGAGCACAAAGAAGCATCCAAAGCTATTAGAGCCTTATGTTAGATTGAGAGCAACATAAAAGGGTGCTACTAGGCATGTAGATCAAGATGAGGGTGATATATCAACACTATAGGCTACATATGAGGAGCTTCATTCATCTCGAGATCCAACAAAGATCAAGTGACCGCATAGAGCGAGAGTTCCTAGAGGCCTTCAGATGGGAGGCTACGACTGTTGGATGAGCAGGAGGCCTACAACATGCATTGGATTCTATTATTAGTTCAAGATCACATACTACTGTCTCATGACAGATTGTCTCTTGATGTGTGTGCTCATTAGGTCTCAAGGGATCTGGTAGCCACAAGCCACACTAGCATTGTATACTAAGTATATATATATTATCATTTATGTTTGACTGTTTATGCTTATGTCTTTAAGTTAGATGGAAATGTGATTTATCAAATAATCTATACAAGACTAGTTAATAAATGTCTCCATGATCTAACATGCTTTATGTGATCTAATTAAATCTATCCTAGTTTTCTTTTAGATGCAACATTATGATTAAATATCTTATTCTAAATTAAATGCACCTATGGTTTAATTAAAGAACATTAAATGCATATAAGGATCTAATCTAACATAACATACAAGATTAACTTGAATAGTATGAAAGCTAAAGTAACTACCTACAATTAATTTAAATAATTACTTTAGTATTCAAGACACATAAATGATTGTTTGTGAAGAATGAAGCAATGCGAGAGAACATAAAATAGCATCTACTAACTCTAACACCATTGTTTTATCATTCACACTATTCAAGAGGATTAGATGTAGTACCAGTGTAAATGCACAACATTAATAGGTTCTTTAAGAGGTGTACCATTTATTTTTGTTAATATGTATGCTCTAGACCTATAACTTTCATCAATTATGTAAGTGTTGATGGGCCAAACTGACTCACTAATAGGTAGGGAGATGGAATCACCTCGCCTCTCTTGGAAGAAGTGGAATGATGATTAAACTACTCACTTCCCAAGGTTCTTGATGTTGGGTGTCAACTTATTGTTTCACTTAGTGGTCAACGCGGCTATAATATCCAAAGGGGCATGTTGGTATTATGAACAAACTGTGAACTTCCAATGGAACAAAGAACATATTTTCCAAAATAAATATAAGAAGAGTTAGAGTTTAGGAAAGAAACAGTAAATAATATTAGTTAGCATTTAGACATATAATTAAATGATGAGCTTTAGTTAAAACAAAACTAGTGAATAACCTAATCCATGACAACACATGCAATCAAATATATTCAAGTGCTGATATTAAACCTTAATCTTCCCATAGATAGTAGCTATTTTGAGAATCCTTTGCAACACCAACTCGCATTCCTCAATCCATTTTACATTTTCTTTTATTTTTTCCATCATCTTCGAACAATGCTAGTATTCCTTCCTTTGTGACATCAGTCAATCCTTTTTCGTCTCCTTGAAGTTCCTCATGGTAGCCTCTGTGATTTTTCATAATCTCCTTAGCAGTATTAATAGCCTCATTATCAGGAGGATCCTTCTTCTATATTTCCTAAAATTTCTCTTAGATTCTATCATTAACTCTGCTAAGAGACCATTGAAGGATCTTCTATACAACACATCAACAAGGATTACGTATTTGGTTGCTAGTTTTCATAAACGATTTCAAGTGTTTGTAATTGTGGGCTCGAGAATGGTACCATCTTTTAAATAATGGTATATTGTGTCATACAATTCACACGAGTTGTCTTGAGTTATTGTTAAAATGTCTTTGAATCGGGTATCAATTGAAGGTTAAATGATGGGATGAATAAAAAAGGTGAAGTCTCTTAAAGGATTATGTGGGGATATAACAGAGGCTTCACTCACCATTGCATTCACATGTTGATTGTATTTTCATGGGATGTTATCAATGGTGAATGATTCAAACTTCTCTAATAGTCTCATTGTAAGATCCTTATATCTTGATAACTTGTCATGTTTAGTTTGATATGTCCCAGTGATTTGTTTGATTACTAATTGTGAATCACCAAATATCTTGATATCTTTGGCACCCATGGTTAAAGCAGTGCACAATCCCACAATTAATGCCTCATACTCAACCGTGTTATTTGTACATAGGAAATTTAATCGATAGGACAAGGGAATAGGATTTTCGTCAAGCAAAATTAATACCACTCTAGCACTAGAACCGTTTCTACACTTAGATCCATTAAAATACAATTCCCATGTTTTAACATGTATGGTCAAGACACTATCATCAGGAAAGGAGTCATGATTAGGTAAAGTGAGAGAAGAAGGAGCATTAGCTAAGTGATCAGTTAAGACTTGTCCTTTGATTGCCTTTTGTGAAACAAACTTAAGGTCAAACTTAGTTAATAACATCACCCACTTAGTTAAGCATCCAAATATGTTGGTTTTATTAAAAAGATGCTTAAAGAGATCAAATTTTGTCATGACTTGTATTTCAACATTTAGGAAATAATGTCACAACTTACTAGTAGCAAATACAAGAGCCAAACATTATTTTTCAATTGGTGAATATAGAGTTTCATAATCAATTAAAGTTTGACTAATGTAATAAATAGGATTTCTTTTCTATTATTGTGTTGTTGATCCAACAATGTTGCAAGAGCATTGGTTGATGCGGCTATGTAAAGGATAAAAGGTTTATTGGGAATTGCGGGTTGAAAAATAGAGGGAGTTGCAAGGTATTCCTTTAAACTCTTGAAAGCATGTTTACAATCCCCATTCCAATCAAAGGGCGCATCCTTTTTGAGGAGATGCATGAAGGGTAATGTGTGATCAACTAAAGATGCAACAAAATGATACGTAGCTTGAATTTGGCCATGTAAAATGCACAATTGAGAAATGTTCTCAGGAGGTGGAATATTAATAGTGGCATCAATTTTATTTGTGTCCACCTCAATGCCTCTATGAGATATGACAAACCCCAAAATTTTGCCACTATCTATGCCAAAGACACACTTTTTGGATTTAATCACATGTTATATTTACATGTTCATTCAAAGATTTTTTGAAGAAAATTTACATTGTATTGTCTTGTTAAGGATTTAGCAAGGATGTCATCAACATAATCTTTGAAGATTTTACATATGTAATCATGAAAGATCAATGTCATTGCTCGTTGATAAGTTGCATCAACATTCTTTAAACCGAAAGGTATCACAACCCAACAAAACTTTCCCCAAATAGTTGTTAATGCAGTTTTGTATTGATCTTGAGGGTTAATAAGGATTTGATTATAACCAAAAAATCCATCCATGAATGACAACAAAGCATGTCCACCAGTTGAATCCACGATCATGTCAATATTAGGAAGTAGAAAGTCATCTTTTAAAGAATCTTTATTCAAGTCATGAAAATTTGTACATATCCTAATACGATTATCGGATTTAGCAATTGTGACAATGTTTGAGATCCAAGGAGAATAATCAATAGGGGGAATGAAGTCTGTATCAAGGATTTTTTCAAGCTCTGCTTTAACATGCAAGGCTATGCTAGGGTGCATCTTTCATATCTTTTGGAAAATGGGTTTAGCATTTTCAACGAGAACGATGTTATGTGTCACAATTTTTGGGTCAATTCCTATCATATCAAAATATTTCCAAGAAATTTTTTTAGGAAAATCATGAAGTAAAGTTGTAGTGTCCTCTTGTTCTTCATCGTCAAGGCACTTCCCAATCTTAATAATTTTTTCTTTATCATCAATGTCCATTGGCCCATCAATTGTATCTCCTAAGGGGAGTGCATTAGATTTAGGAACTTCAGGATTATATGGTTATTTAGTGATATTACTATCTTTTTGCTTGGTAATTATCATAGCACAAGTAACCCATTTCATGGGAGTAGTAGAGGATGTGTTATCATAAACTTCTAACATTTGTTTTAGAGTTTCATCACTATCAACATACTCCCATTATGGTGATAAGTTCATATCAAGAAATTCAGGATGTTTGATTGTGAGTTTGTGTTTTGGTTGAGATGTAATAGTGTTGATATTCAAAGATGGTCATTGAGTAGATTTTTTAGTCTTAGAAAAAGAATAGCCCAATCCAATTTTTGTCTCTTGTGTATTAGGTTCTATAGGAACATGAATACCTTGTTCATTCTTTCCACACCCTTTTTTAGTATATCCTAATTGTTTCACAAGTTCATAGCCTTTCCCATAAAGTCTTTCCATTTCTTTTGGATTATGAAGATGGTGATAATCTATCTCATCAAAGTTTGTTGTGTACATTGTAGTTTCTTCCAAAGTAGAGGAGATAGATGTTTGAGAATATTTTTCTGAATTATGAGTAGACATGATGGCTGGTTGTTCTTGTTTCTCATCCTTCTTTTGTGTGATTATGTATTCACCCATAAATGAGGGTGTGAATTCTAAGGATTCCCAATCATCACCAAATAATTTAGACATCGATTCTTCATCTTTTTGTTCAATTTCAATAGGGTCTATATTGGGTGTTGGAATTAATGTTTTTAGAGGACTTGTAGTTCATTTTTCAAGGTGCAAGCAACTTTCAGGCTCGAGGTCTATTTCAACTTGATAAATGTTGTTGTTATAGATATATTTCATTATACGATGAAGGGTCGAAGGCACTACATTCATCTCATGAATCCATGGTCTTCCTAAAAGAAGATTATATGAAATATTATAAGGCATGACATGAATGGGAGTTTACATCATAGCCACGCTAACGGTAATAAGCAAAGTAATTACACTGAGAGCTTGCTTTGTTGTATTGTCAAATCCTCGAATGGATGAGGAATCAGGTTTTATTTGTGACTTTTCAATACACAATATATCAAGGAGATTCACACCACACATATTAAGGGTAGAACTGTTGGATGTTGTGGTTGTGTTGTTGATATGTGGTTGTCATTGATGTCAACACTATTAGCATTGATGTATTGAAGGTTGTATATGTTGAGGATATTGAGAAAATTGTTAAAGAAAGAGTTACAGGTTGAAAGTGGAACAGTGAAGGTCATGAAGGTGTCTTGCTCAATACATTGATGATCAATTGTTGTGGACTAAAGGGTTTATTGTTGAGTGTATCTAGTTTATCCTTTGAAAGTTTTAGAGGTCCGCGTGAAGATTTAATCATGTTATGAATAGTTGTTAGTTGTGTTCTAACAATTTTTTTGTGGCTTTAATTAGTGTTCCTAATTGAAGTTGATATGATTCTAGTAATTATAGTTGCTTCGGATGCTTCTTTGATGATTTTTGATGCTTGTGGATGCTTCTAGATCATGCTTTATCTTTGCTGCATGTCTACATTGATTGGTGTGCTTGTGGTTAATGATTTTTCTCTTGTGTGCTCAATTTTTTATGTTCTTGGCTGACATGGTGGTTGTAACATGTTGTGGATCCTTGGAGATTAAAATTTGAATGTTTGGTGCACTCGAGGATATTGTTTTAAGTCTTCATTATATTATGGCTTACGGTGTTTGATTCACATTGAAAATTTATTTGTAAATTTGGGTCGACATTGTGTATATGATTTATATTTCATATTTTATTTTGATTGATGAAGTTGTTGATGTAAATCCATGTTGCGGATATATAAGAACATTTTTTTGAGAGAAGTGAAGTGTGCATAGAAGGAAAGAAGTGCCAGAGGAAGAACAAGTGTGTGAATAATGATCTAATCATTCGATTGCAAAGCATAGTGTAAAGAAGTTTGAGTGAAGTGTGAAGAAGTGTTTCTATGCTTAACCAAAATTGTAATAAGGCTTTTGTAGAAGTTATTTTCTCAGTTCATACCTTGTGGGTCTAATCTAAATTATTGTAAGACAATGTGTCTTCTTTGGGTAGTGATCCCTCTTGTATTTGTGTAGTGAGCTCTAGGTAGTGTTCCTGAAGGCATGTGCATTCCCATTATTTTTCATTATACTTTTAACAGGGTATAATATTGTGGACTGACATCCATAGTGGTTTTTCCCCTAACAGGGTTTCCACAAAAAAAATCTTGGTGTTCTCTGTGTTTCTGATGTGTTGATTGTCTGTGGTTTATTGTTAATTCATCAGATCTGAGATTAAGTAAAGTTAAGTTTGAAAAGTTTAAATATTCTATGACAATTGATTCACCCCCCCTCTTAGTTGTTTTTCCTTGTTTTTCCAACAATTGGTATCAAAGTAGGTTCTTCTGAAGAATTTTAAAAGCTTGAGGTGATCAGAGATGGCATCATACAAGAAGGACAACCCTAGATTCAATGGAACAAACTACTCTCTATGGAAGGACAAAATGGAGTGTCATTTGAGGTGTATTGGTGAACCCTTTTGGAAGATTACAAATAACAGATATGTTATTCCTTAGAATGGTCCTTCCACTCCTGATGAGATTAAAGAGGTTGAGATTAACATCAGGGCTATTGAAGCTTTGTTGAGTGCTCTGATGGATTCATAAATGACAAATGTGATGGATCTAAAGACAGCTCATGAGATCTAGAAGAAGCTGGAGATTTTGTATGAAGGAGATGTACTTGTGAAGGTCACTAAGCTATAGATTTTGAAAGGCAAGTATGAAACCTTGAAGATGGGTGAAGATGAAAATATTTCTTCTTTTATGCAAAAAGTAAATGAACTTGTGATGGGTATTAGTTGTGCTAGTGGTACCTTGGATGAACAAGAAATTGTAGCTAAAGTGCTCAGATAATTGCCTCCCTCTTACAAATCAAAGGCTCATGTTATTGAAGAGCTCAGAACAGTGACAAATGTGACAAGAGATGTGCTGATTGGTAAACTTGTTGCCTTTGAGTTGAGTGAATTTGGTGATTCTGCCCCCAAGACTGAATCTACATTTAAGGCCTGTGTATCTAGAACAAACAAGCAAAGATATGATCCAAAAGAAAGTTATAGAAAGACATTCAAGTATGAGGAAGAGATGAAACAACTTGAAGATGAAGAAAAAGAGGTAGAAGAGCTAGAAGCACTAATTGTAAGGAAAGAAGGTAGAGGAAAAGGTAAGTATAAAGGAAAGCTTCCTATTAAATGTTTCTCTTGCAGTAGAATAGGTCATTATGCTTCAAGGTGTCCTGAAAGAGTTCCTAGGTTTGAGCCTAACAAACCTAGATTTCAAAAGAAATGTTATTATGCTAAATAAGGTGTGACTGATGAAGAATCTAATAAAGAAAATGGAAATGAAGATGAATGGGTTTTCATTGCTATCAAGGAAAATGGTCTAGTGGCTACTAAATCTGCTAAAGTTGAGAAAGGTCTTGCAGCCCGAATTGAAGAAAAGGATGAGTTGGTTATTGACAGCGGATGTTGACAAAAGAAAATTTGTAAGTCTAGAGAAATATGACAGTGGGGTTGTAAGATTTGGAGATAACAATGTAAGTGTGATTCGTGGTAGAGGATCTATTTTTCTTGGTGGTAAACATAACACTGATGATGTCCTTTATGTTGAAGGCTTGAAGCATAACCTATTGAGTGTTGGATAGATGGTGGACAAGGGTTATGATCTTTAGTTCAAAGATGGAATATGCAAGATACTTGAAAGCTCTGGAAACATGATTGCTTCAAGTACAAAGACAAAAGGTAATATTTTTCACCTGAGTGCTACTAATGTAATTTTTTTAATTTCTCGAGTAGATGAAAGTTGGTTATGGCATAGGAGGCAGTGTCATGTGAATTTTGATAAAATTGTCAAAGTAACCTCCACTCAAGCAGTAAGAGATCTACCTAAGCTAGTGAAGCCTACTAACACAATATGCAAGGAATGTCAAATGGGAAAGTAGACTAGATTTTCTTTTTAGAGCAAACAACATCATTATAATGAAGTACTGAAGTTGGTGCATACTGATCTATGTGGTCCCTCTAGAATCAGAAGTCTACAAGGAGAAAGGTATTTTATGTTGCTTATTGATGATTACTCTAGGATGATATGGGTTGCTTTCTGAAGAGAAAAATGTGAAGCATTAGAGAAGTTCAAAAGTTCCAAAGCTATGGAAAAGAATGAGACAAGTCTTAAAATAAAATGCCTAAGGTCAAACAGAGGTGGTGAGTTCACTTATAAGGAGTTCTATTCTTTCTGTGAAGAGCATGGAATCAGAAGATAGTTATTTTCTTCTTGAACCCTTCAATAGAATGGAGTTGTAGAGAGAAAGAACAAAACAATTTTGGATGCTGCTAGAACAATGATGATAGAAGGAAATGTGCCTCACATCTATTAGAGGGAAGTTGTTGTTTTGTACACTCTAAACCGAGTAAATGTCAATGGTATTTCTGGTAAGACTCCTTTTGAGCTATGGTTTGCTTATAAGCCTACTGTCAAATATTTCAAGATCTTTGGAAGCAAGTGTTATATTAAGAGAGATGAGGACATAGGAAAGTTTGATGCAAGGAGTGATGAAGGAATATTTCTAGGTTACTATACTAAAAGCAAGGCTTACCGGTGCTATAATAGAAGATTAAGAAAAATGGTTGAAAGTGCAAATGTCAGAATTGATGAGGACTCTGCTAGGCCATCCAGATACTATGGATATGACTCAGATGACCAGCAAGATAGTACATACAAATGGAAGAATGCTCAAACATAGAATCAAGTTCATATTGTTCTAGTAAATCAAGAAATCCAGGAAGGAGAGACAGGTGGAAGTGCAAAAGAAAGAACAAAAGAACCAGAAGTGCGAGAGAATCCTAAAATTCTAAGGGTATGTAAAGCTAAATCATTCTAAAAATCAAATTATAGGAGATAAGAATAAAGGTGTGTAGACTAGAAGAAGGATTACAGAAGAATATTGTCTAATTTCCAAGACTGGGCCTAACAATGTCAATGAAGCTTGTAATGATGAACAATGGATGGAATCTATGAAGGAAGAACTAATGCAAATTGAAAAGAATGATACATGGATTCTTGTTCCCAGACCTAAAGATAAGAATGTGATTGGTACTAAATGGGTCTTTTAGAATAAGCTAAATGAACAAGGTGAAGTGGTCCGAAATAAAGCAAGACTGGTATGTAAAGGGTATTCACAAATGGAAGGTATTGATTTTGAAGAAACCTTTTCCCCTATTTCCAAAATTGAAGTTGTAAGATTATTTATTACTTATGCTACATATAAAAACTACAAAGTTTATCAAATGAATGTGAAGTCAACCTTTCTGAATCGTGCGTTAGAAGAAGAGGTATATGTTGAACAACTAGATGGATTTCAACTGATTGATAAGGAAGACATGGTTTGCTGATTAAAGAAAGCTTTGTATGGACTCAAGCAAGCCCCTAGAGCTTGGTATGCTAGACTAGATAAATACTTACTAAAGTTTGGATTCAATAAAGGTATTGTTGACAACAACTTGTATTTTAAGTTGGATCATGATAAAGAGTTGATTATTGAAGTCTTTGTTGAAGACATTATTTTTGGAGGATATGATGATCTATGTATAAAGTTTGCTAATGAAATGAAAAGTGAATTTGAAATGAGTATGATTGGAGAGATGAATTTATTTCTGAGATTGCAAGTCACTCAGTTAGACAATGTTATTTTCATATCTCAGTCTTAATATGTGATAGACTTGTTGAAGAAGTTTGGCATGGAAGACTCAAAACCTGTTGGTACATCCATGGTAACTGGATGTAAGTTAACACAAAATGATGATTCTCCTAAAGCAAATCAAACAAGATATAGGTCAATGATTGGTGGATTGCTCTACTTTACTCATACCAGACCAAACATCATGAATGTTGTGCATATGGTTGCTAGATATCAAGCTGATCTGAAAGAATCTCATGTGACTATTGTAAAGATAATTTTTAGGTATCTAAAAGGAACAGTTGATTTTGGGCTTTGGTATCCTAAAGATGATGATCTTACCTTGAGTTCCTATACTAATGTAGATTGGGCAGGAGATGTAGATGATAGGAAAAGCACAAGTAGTGGTTCCTTCTTCCTTGGGAAGAAGTTGGTGTCTTGATTGAGTAAAAAGTAGAATTCTATATACCTATCTACTGTTGAGGCACAGTATATTGCTGCTGCAAATAATTGTACTCAACTGTTGTGGATGAAACAAATGTTGAAAGATATCAGACTAACATATGATGAGCCTATTTCCATATACTATGACAACTCAAGTGCAATAAACATATCAAATAATCTAGTGCTACACTCTAAGACCAAGCATATATCAATCAAGTTTCACTTCTTGAGGGAGAAAGTGAGTGAGAAAGAAGTCAGACTGGAGTATGTTCCTACCAAAGAACAAATTGTAGACATTTTCACCAAGTCGTTGCCAAAGGATACTTTTGAGTATCTCAGAGGGATGCTAGGGTCGATTACCCCTCCTGATATAAACTAAAGATGCATTTACTCACATCAATCTGTGTGTTTCATACCTATATTCTGATCCAAATT
Organism: Sequoia sempervirens; assembly: GCA_007258455.2. Lineage (NCBI taxonomy): Eukaryota > Viridiplantae > Streptophyta > Pinopsida > Cupressales > Cupressaceae > Sequoia > Sequoia sempervirens. Next base: position 528,369,219 of record VDFB02193867.1, read on the forward strand.
GATGTTTTTGTGGTTGCTACTTAGGGGGAGTAGTCAAATGTGCAGATATGTGGTTCAAAGCTTGTATGTGGAAAGATAACACTTATCTTTTCCATTGATATCAAAGGGGGAGAAGAGTCATGTGAAAAAATATGAATTATCTAGCGAGAAGAGCCTTGTGGGGAGATCATGTAGAAGGAGTTGAGGAGAATAGTCAAAATCTAAGGGGGAGTAAGTGTTAATTAAGAGTTGAGTTGATGGTGTTTTTCACATCATGTGTTGCCATCAATGCCAAAGGGGGAGATTGTTGGATGTTTTGGTTGTGTTGCTGATATGTGGTTTTCATTGATGTGAACACTATTAGCATTGATGTATTGAAGGTTGTATATGTCAAGGATATTGAGAAAATTGTTAAAGAAAGCGTTACAAGTTAACAGTGGAATAGTGAAGGTCATGAAGGTGTCTTGCTTAGTACATTGATGATCAATAATTGTGGACTAAAGGGTTTATTTTTTAGTATATCTAGTTTATCCACCAAATTTTTTAGAGGTCCACGTGAAGATTTAATCGTGTTATGAAAAGTTGTTTTTCTAATAGATTTTTTGTGGCTTCAATTAGTGTTCCTGATTGAATTTGATGCGATTCTAGTAATTTCAGTTGCTACAGATGCTTCTCTAATTATTTTTGATGCTTGTGGATGCTTCTAGATCATGTTCTATCTTTGTTGCACATCCACATTGATCGGTGTGCTCATGTTCGGTGATTTTTCTCTTGTGTGTTCAGTTTTTTATGTTCTTGGCCGACATGGTGGTTGTAACATGTTGTGGATCCTTGGAGATTAAAATTTGATTGTTTGGTGCACTCGAGGATATTGTTTTAAGTCTTCATTATATTGTAGCTGACGATGTTTGATTCACTTTGAAAATTTACTTGTAAATTTGGGCCGACATTGTGTATATGTTTTATATTTCATATTTTATGTTAGCTGACAAATTTGTTGATGTAAATCCATGTTGGAGATATATAAGAATGGTTGTTTGAGCAAAGTGAATTGTGCATAGAAGGAAAGAAGTGCCAGAGGAAGAGCAAGTGTGCAAATGGGTAAAAGCAAGAAGTTGGGTACACAAAGAGGGGAAATTTTGGGCAAAACAAAAAGTTTGGTAGGAAATGCGTACGCGTTATGGATCGGGTAATTGAGCCTAGATATGAATGCATATGAATTTATACTTGGTTACGTGAACCTAAAATGCGTATGCATTATGAAACGTGTACGTGTTTATAACATGTATGCATTTTAAAATGTGTACGTGTTTCTTGAAAGTATTTATTTTTTTAAATAAAAAACTGTATTTCATTTTTCACCATTCTAATCCATGTTTGAGAAGAACATAGGAGAGCACATAGACGTTTTAAAGGCCTTTAGTGAACAAAAATTTGACTACCACCTCCTCCCATCGACACAACCAACCTCATCGACCTCCAGGTTGGTTGAATTCTTCATTTTTTTTTTTGCTTTATTTTTTGTAATTAGTATTCATTTTTTGTTTGTTTAGTGTGTTTTAGTTCAATTTTTTATATTTTTTAATTGCATTTAAAAAACCAAAATGGTCAACGAAACAAAGAAATTTAAATTGTAAATTGAAAACCATAAAAACTAAAGCTAAATTGGACACATTTAACATAGAAATTTCAAAACCCTAGGTCACAAAATTTACATAGGTCCCTAAAAACTAATTTGCATAGGTTAATCCTTGGACCTAAACCCTAAAACGTAAACCTAAAACCCTATTTACCCTAATTTAAGTAAACCTAAAACGAGCTATTTACCCTAAAATGTAAACCTAAAACCCTAAATTAGGGCTCCTCGAGGAGGTTTAGATTACATTTTATATTTGACATAACCTTCTTTGTATGATTTTTACTCTCACTCATGGTTCTTAGTTTATTTAGGGTAGAAGTGATGAAAAGTTCAATATTAGGGGCATGTGATATAATAGAAGAGGTAAAATAAGGATGTGTAGTAAGATTTGATGACATAACATGTAGGGAGGGATCACAAATTATAGTCCATAGGTTAGGTACACTTTGGTATGTCGTTGGTGATCCACACAACTACCAATGAAATTCATAATTGACTAATAAAGGAGGTACAAACAATCGATGCATAGATCTATATATTAACCAACAAATTGATTTAATTATAATATGTTCACATTTAATATAAATTTGATAGCTAATTTTATCTCAAAAACTTCATGATTGTATAATTTAACTTGAGAAAGTGTACCAGTGAAGTAAAATAATGTGCCTCATGTGAAACTATGTGCTTGATTTAATAAGTTCATATATCATGATGCTAGTTGATATGAGCATGTAATCACTCTATATCAATGTTGTTAGCTTATATAGTGTATGATGTATTCTCTTAAAAAAACATAGAAATGCAAGTCATACTTGTTAATCTAGACTATGTGCAATATGGATAGAGCTAGACACATAAATGTTATTAAATCAAATAAATATTAAAATTTGAAACATGAATGATTTCTACCCATTTCTCTTATTTGAATGAGATCCTTTATGAATTATGTAAGGATGCATTATGATCATATTTAAGCCTTAATTTATAGGATGTTATTCATAAGATCTATAGGTTGTGTGTAATCTAATTCATATTTTAACTCTCATGTGTAGTGACATTGTTCTAGATTAGGAAAACTAAATGTTGTACTTTCTCTAAACTAGTGTATCAAAGCTAACTTGTAGCATGAACATTTAAATTTGGAAAATTCAAATTACTTTTTTGAGAAACTTGATAGACAATTCATAAATGCAAGTCAATTCTATAACCAAAGGTTTATTTTCTAAGATTTTTTATTTATTGAATTGATAATTGATTCCTCACTTAGTGGCACTTAGGTTCTTTTTTTGAAAACCCATGCATGCCTAGAATTTATATAAATATTCAAAGGAAGAGTCTATGTCATAGAAAGTTTCAAAAAATATATGATTAGAAAAAAAATTGGGTCTAAATCACTTTAGATCTCCTCTTCTTTTTAAATCATCCAAGAGTGCTTAGAGGTCCAAATAGGTTCAAAATTCATCATAACTCAACAACTTACTTATAATTGAAATCTAAAATTCCTAATTGTTGATATATTGAAGCTATTCCTAGAATGTCACATATTTTATTCAAAGCACTAAGTTTAGGTGGTAGGGTTTCTCATTTACTTGTAAAAATTTACTCATGTGTTTTCTATATGTTTTCATGTCATCAATATCTAAATCTAAACCCTAAACCCTAATTTAGCATTCATTTTGTTGTAGAACCTTAAAATGAAATTCGGTTGCCTTAGGCAACTCCACCAAATTTTATTCCCTTAAGCCATGGAACATTTTTTTCTAGTCCACCTTACTAGACATAGATCCCCTTAAGCCATCCTATCACCCTAAATCATAAATCAATGTCTTAAGGGGTCCTAATATGACATTTCTTAAGGGGATCAAAGAAGTTCTCAAAATTTGGTGAATAGAGCTTAAGCTCGTCTTTGTTTATTTTTTACATTGCAATTAGGTCACTAGCATATATCTATGTGTTCCTTTGAATGTATTCTATTAATTTTTCATTCTTATCTTTAGTATTCTTTGAAAACAATGAATGAGATTATAAATTTTAATGTTAGTGTTAAACTTATAATTTCTTCTTAACTACTTTGTCCCACTATAGAGATCTTGTATCTCTTATCGTGAAATTTGAAAATTTAGATAAATCAATTTATGTCCTTGGATTTAAATAAATTATGTCATACTTGATTAATACATATATTCATTTTGTTGTAGTACCTTAAAATGAAATTTGGTTGCCTTAGGAAACTTCACCAAATTTTATTCCCTTAAGCCATGGACCATTTTGTCCTAGGACCTTACTACACATAGATCCCCTTAATCCATCCTATACCCTAAATCATAAATCGATGTCTTAAGGGGGAATTTGACATTTCTTAAGGGGATAAATTTGGTGAATAGAGCTTGGTCACTCATCTTTCTTTATATTTTGTACATTGCAATTAGGTCACTAGCATATATCTATGTGTCCCTTTCAATGTCTTCTATTAATTTTTCATTCTTGTCTTTAAAGTATTATTTGAAAATAATGAATGAGATTAAATAAATTTTAATAAAACCCCATAATTTCATAAATCTACCCTTCATATTAACAACCCCACACTAGACTTAATTTAATGTGTGTACATGCTATGAATTTTTAATGTTATGGATTTTATAATGTTATAAATCAAATGGTCTTCAAATGAAATATATTTTGAATTTGTGCATGTTCAATGTGATTTTTAAATAACTTTCAAATTGTGTGCATTATTTAATTAGTTTGTTGATATATATTTTTTAATTGTTTAACATGCAATTTCCATATCATTTCTCACGTGGATCCGTTGTTTAATTTAGAGGATTTTATTCCCAATCAAGAAATTCCTATAGATCCCATACATCCCAATCCACCACATGAACATAACCCTAGCACACCTCCACATTCTCCACCGCCTAACCCCCCACCCCCTCCTATAGTTGATAAAGATCAATTAAGAGAGAATATCTGAGCAAACCTCATTGTCATTCAAGGAAATATAGATCTCATAAAAAATGAGCTTAGAGTCCCTCCCCATCTCGCACGGTTTCCATCTACAATGAAAACTATTGTCGATTCTATTTGATCTATTGATGTAGACCTAGTTAGGTTCCATCAATGGAGAGAAGAGAGGAGACAATTCTATGCGGATGGATTGTCATATAAAGAAATCAATGACCTGAAAATTACCAAACAATCCATGTGCCAATATTTTATTAACCCCCAAACAAACCAACCCATTCCACCCACGGAAAAATGAATTTCAATTTTATGGTGTAGGCACCCGTAGATAGCTGCGCATTTTTGGGACAGATGGTGGATGGTGTTTAATAGCCCACCACATGGCAATAGTGAGGTGCCCTTATACTTTTTGAGATATTTATGGGTTGAGTTTGAGTTTGGTAAAAAACCCAACTATTTTGATGAGGTCATTTTAGGGAGTTGGAAATGGCATGCCCCAACATAGACAAGGAGCACGCGTCGATCCTCAAGGATGTGCTCCAGTTGCTCCTATTGTTCCTCTTCCTTCTCCTAGTGTTCTCACTGCATTTCAGCAACAAACCATGTTATCGACATTAGGAGAATTGAGTTCACTTTCAAGACATCTCGCTCAGTAGACTACACACATGGTCACTAAAGTGGCCAATAGAGAACATGGAGGCTCAGGCTATAGGGATACTCAGACATCGAATTCAAGCGACACACATGCATCTGGGATGAGGTCATACCTAAATTTACTATATTTTGAGGATCATCCTACATAGGTATGTTCATCTTTTAAAATTTAATTTAATTCAAGTTTGAAATATGAAAAATTCATGTAAATAGTAACAACAAATTATATATATTTAATATAATATTAATTCAATAAGTGTTTGGTGTAGACACATGATCACGTGATGCGTGAAACTCAATATGATCATCATGTGCATATGTCGAGTGTTGTAGATCTTAAATAATTTGTGTGGATATATATCTAATTTAATTTGAATTTGTACACATGTGTGAATTGATATATTATATCTAGATGCAGGGAGGTCATACAATACCTAGTACTAACCAGCCACATGTTACAGTGGTGAGCGCTCCTAAGAAATCATCAACTCAGGTGCGTGCTTTCAAATTTTTGTTAAGTTTAAATTAAATAGACATCATAGATCTAATTTATTTTTTTCATTTACATACACATGTGTCAATGATAAATATGAATTGTTGTACATCTATATGCAGGAATTTCATGAGATACCCATGGTGGGCCATGCACCTGAGACATCATTGGCATTTATGCATGGGAAATCTCAGGTGCGTGATTATGAGTTCATATCATTCGAGGTTGTAAACTTTACTTTAAATATCCTATACAATTTTTATGAACCTTTTAAATATATATATATATATATATATATTTGAGGTTTTCACATATTGTTTGCTTTATATGAATATGCAAGATATAGTAGATTAGGCATTTGCATCTTCTCAAGTGATAGTTATGCTACCCGTTGAAGAAAATGTGCCAGTTACAAATTCACATGATCATATGGTAATTTATGCATACTAGAAATCATTCTTACTATATAAATACTAGATATTTAATTAAATTTATTTTTATCTAAAAGTTTATATTTTCAAGTTTAAATATGTTTAATTATATAAAAAATTCTAAATATATTTAAATCTAATTTCAAGTTTCTTGTACTCTTTTACAACATGATGTAGGTACATCTAGTCAACATGGAACAAAGAGGAGACTTGATTTGATCGATCAGCCTGAAAGTTAGATGGTTTTATATTTTATGGACTATAGATCTCTAGTTTTATTTAAATATATGTGTTGGACTTGACATATAAATTTTATGGACTATCTATCTCTAGTTTTACTTTGAACATGTTATTATCATATTTGTGTTTATTTATATCAGTTGACTTTAATATGATGATTATATATACAGTCAATTATGATATCTTGTTATGTTCATTTTCATGATTATATGCACTCATACATTAGACTATTTATATTTTATATGATTTTCAAGTATTACATGCACTATATAAATTCTTATCTAGAATCAAATTTATATATATATATATATATATATATATATATATATATATATATATATATATATATATATATATATATATATATATATATATATATATATATATATATATATATATATATATATATATATATATATATATATAATTTATCACATTGTTAGGTGACAAATTAAAACATTCCTTAAATAGTTTAGATCATATTCATAATAAATTAAGGGTAGGTAATTTTAACTATTTTCCAATTAGATAACAAATATTTGAATCAATAAACAAAAAAACTATCTCCTTGTATGTATAAATGTATAATCTATACAATTGAATAATTATATAAAATGTGGTAAATACAAGACATGAAATGTATAATCTATAAAATTGGAACAAGATATTTAAAAAGTGACATTGAACAAACATATATAATGTATATCAAGATGTTTATTACAACTATATAATATGATGAAACATATATGTGCATGTACATACAATTAAAACTTATCAACTTTTAGGTGAAGACCAAAAATTGATATATTTTTTTATTTTCTTTATTTTCTTTTTAGACTACAGGAATCAGGTAACACGACCCCCTATAAACTATAGTGCACCTGGTGAACTTTTTAACGTGACCAGCGGTGCTGGCGTGACACACCCTCCGGTGCCATGGGGGTGGGGGAGACTAGACCTCATGAACAACCTCCTACAATAGGAAAGAGTTAGCCAACCGAGCTAGGTCCCCAACGCCCCAAAAATTGATATTTACATAGTCTCTTGATAAAATAATTTTTTCAGTTCAATAGTCACTTCATAGATTGACTTGATGAGAACCTACAAAAATAATTAATATAAGTAACTACAATTTTTATGATTCATTTAAGAAAAAAATTCATGCGAGAAAATAATAGTATATAGTAAATTCCATACAAATTCAAAAGATGTTTGCCATAGGATGGGTTAAGGGGACCTAAGAGGATATATAGCTTAAGGGGGGTCTTAAGAGAATGCCTTAAGGGGAGTTAAGAGGATGGTTTAAGAGGATGCATCTCATGAACCCTAAGATATGGCTTAATAGGTCCTAAGAGGATGGCTTAAGGGGAATTATGAGAGTCCTTTAAGAGGATGGCTTAAGGGGATGTAAGAGGGTGGATTAAGGGGAGTTGATAAAATGACTCAAAGGGATGTAAGAGAGTGGATTAAGGGGATGTAAGAGGGTGGATTAAGGGGAGTTGATAGAATGGATTAAAGGGATGTAAGATACTGGATTAAGGGGATGCATGTCATGAACCTTACAATATGGATTAACAGAGCCTATGAGGATGGCTTAAGGGTAATTATGAGAGTGACTTAAGGAATGCAAGATTATGGATTATGGGGATGTAAGAGGATATGACTTAAGGGTCCTTTAAGAGGATGGGTTAAGGGGATTCAAGAGGGTGGATTAAGGGGAGTTGAGATAATGAATTTATACTATAAATTAAATTTATCTAGAACTATATATAGTTACCTATCTCTAGATTGGAATTCCATTGTAATATATGTGCATCTCCTCTCTTATTTGTAGAGAATCTAATTTTGGGAGACCTGAAACAAAAAATGATATAAAAATTTAATTAGGAAATGATTAAATACAAATATATATATATATATCAATTAACTATATAAACAACTAGATATACTTACCAATATTTATTTACTATGTTTTACCATCTGCATGCTCTCTCTTTTTTAATGCATCTATGATTTTCTCATGATCATCCATTGAAAGTGTCCATAAAAATTAATTAGCAGGCCTCCCTTGATATCTAACTAGTTTTATATTGGTTTCCAAAATCAAATGTGAATAATGTATAATCTTCTTGTGTCTTTCATAATCTTCAAATGTAGGCAAGCCATTCTTTCTCATCAAATGTTTTTGAAGCTAGGTGCCAACAACAACCACTTAACCAATTGGATACTCAAAGTTGTCATCATCCACTCTAGGATGTGCCAACTTATGTTTTCTCTCAAAACATTTAGCCAACCAGTAATCTGCCTCCTCTTCATTCCCCTCGGGTGCAACAACAACATATACATGTCCTGCAAAAATAAATACAAAATTCAATAAAAAGTGACTTATATTTAATTCACGTATAAACATGCATACATACAAAATTCAACTCAATAAATAATGTAACTTCTTGTACAAGATCCAAAACACAATCATAATCATCTGATGCAAACACTTGATTATCTTCAATTATTGTTCCATATTGAACATCTGTCGATGTAGGCGTTAAGGCTCTTTGTTTCCATTGTTTGACCCATTCCGTATTTTCACATGCCTCCCAATCACCTACAATACAAAATTGACAAAAACATTCCAATTCCCTTGTCCATATTGTCCATGTGTTTGCATTTGAACTCTTAAATGAATGCCATTTTGCAGATCCATTAATTGTTTCAAAATCTTGTTGAGAAAAAATATCATTTTCTTCAACTAACCAAAAGAAGCGTCGAATTATTGAGCTCTCACTTGTTCTTGTAGATAATTTGGTATTGCACCAATCTAAAATTGCACGTGCATCTCTAAATTTCACAACACCCTCAAATTTTAGTTGCTCTCTAGCAAGAGCTCTTTTCACACATGCACCCGCTCCATCGTGTTCTCCCTTACCATGACCAGCTTCAAAAAAACTCCATATGTGTTGGATATTATTTTCCTTATGAACTCTACATAACCAATAAAACATTCTAGCATTTTTGAATTGACCCATGCAATTATCTGACCATATGAGCTGTTCTAGCATTTGAATCCCTCTCTCTTTTAATTTTTTATAAAATATATCAAAACAATATTGTACAAACTTGGATGAATGTAATTGATTATCACTTACACAAAAATGGTACTCTCTCAAAAAAATTCTATTATCTTATGTACTATCTTCTGCATGTCTATAAACAATGTGAACAAATATAGCTACTTGCATTGAATTATAATACTGTGATTGAATTTCTTCTTGTGGAGCAAGAGTATAATTTTCAGCAAAATCAACAACTGACAATATAGTTCCAATTGGGAATGTGTTTTTACATAAATGAAATTGATTATCAAGCCAATGAGCATTATGAGAGTGTTGAACATTTTAGGTACAAACTTATCTTTAAATTCATTAATAAAAGCATGCACACTAACTTTTTCCACAATTAGTTCAAAACGTTTTCCAGTTTTTCCATCTTTTAAAGAATACTCAACATTTTAAAAAAAAAATTACATCCACTAATTGTTGTCCAAATTCATCTAAACTACTTTCATGCATACATTCTCCTAATAATGAAAAGTTACCACATCTATCACATTCTCCAAAAATGCATGCTTTAAAAAAAAATGAGTTCCCATTTAAAGAGGGATCACAAATCAAACCTGCTATAAAATCTTTGATTCTTTCAGGTGGCATATTAATGCCACAAATGTCTTGCATAATTTGGTTAGCATGCAAAGTGCATAGTATATATCGAAATATATCATAATAATAATGAAATTGTACATGAGTCTTACAACAACAAGAGATTTGTTGCTTATTAATTCTAACATACCAAGGTTTACACTTTTCGAATGATCTTTGACTTATGTTAATATTCAATGGTAAGATTGAAGCATCTAATTTTTTTTATATAATTCAATTTGAGTCATATCTAAGAGATGATTTGGATGAGGTTCATGAATTTTGGAACCCACCCTTAATTTTAAGACATCTCTAATGTTAGGTGATACTCTTGTATTATCATGCCAAAATTTATCAATTAAAGATTTAATTTCATTAGTTAATTTCATGTCTGATCTTGGGAGTCTACCACTAAAACCCCAACATTGATTAATAGGATCCTTTTCAATACTTTCTCTTCTTTTAGCAGCTCTTATCAAAGTTCTAGGATTTACTTTTACACATTTACTAATCTTACTTAACATTCTTTCATTTGAAGTTGTTTTATCAACTAGAGCAGTTGTTATTGCACGACGAGCTGCATTCTTATCTTTTGATCGAATTTTCTTACCAATAACATCATTAGCATTAGCAACACTAGATATGACTTGTTCTATTGAATCATCTTTCTTTTTTGATTTTACAAAAACACCTAATTTTTCATCACTTTTCTCATTTTCAACATTCTCATCAATTGCACCATGAGTTGACATTGGAATCCTAATTTTTTTCTATAAAAAAATATTTTATATATTTTATTTCCATAATTTCTAATTTGTCTCGAGGAAACCTTACCATGAAGGTTATCTAGCACATCTATTCCAATTGTAAAAAAAATATTTTCACCTTCATCTATAGGAGTTTCATTTTCATTCACACAAGGGGTTTTATTTTCATTTTCAAATGTAAAAGAGATTTCATTCTCATTTTCATCAATATGAGGGATTTCATTCTCATTTGCATTCTCATAAAATATAATTTCATCATTTTTTTGTTTCTACATTGTTTCAACCCTAATATTATTGAACTCATCAATGGTGTATCCAACCTCATCTAAACAAACAATATCAATATTATCAAAACTTGGGTTTGAACACATACTTGGATAGATTGTTTGAATAGGTGCATTTTCCATATCATTGGGAGGTGGATTTGAAGACATACCTGAAGTTTTTTGCATATCATTCAAAGTTGAGGTTGAAGGCATAGTTGGGTTTGTCTCTGTAATTGCATTTTCTTCCATATTCACCATCTCCACGTTCGAATCATTTACATTCATTTCATCATTCATGGCTTCCTCTTGAACATTCTTGGAACTAGATTCTTCCAAATATTTCATTTGACAAATCCTTTCTCTCCTTTCCCTTTGCCTTTTTGCCTCATCTTTATTTGCTTGAATTTCTTCATGTGTCATTAACTTTCTACATCTTTTTTTTTGTCTTTTCTTATCACCCATGGTTACCAAACCCTTTTTGATGACAAAAAAAATAATTCAAAAAATCTATTTTCAAATTGCCACCTCCTTCAAATATTCAAAATAAAATATGTACTATGAAGATCATTTTTTCTATAAACTTTGAAGTACAAAAACATCATGAGTACATCCAAAAATTCTCTATTTCAAAATATTCTTCTAAAATGTTCTTCTACTTGATTCCACTTCAGAAAATTCAACCTACAGTTTGTCTCTTCCAACAATTTGAATAGAATATGCCCTACACAAGACAAATTTGCAATAAAAAATGAAGAAAATGACACTTTCGGATCGTACTGCAGAAAAAAAATATTGTAGGAAAATTGTGTTTTACCAGTAATTTTTAAATTAGGGAAAAATGGCTATATTAGAAACGCGTACGCATTATGTTCAAGGAACACACGTGTTACATTTACCCAACGGGTGTTTGGATAATGCGTATGTGTTATGAAATGCATACACGTTTCATTTAAATAACACATACACATTTTTGTAACATGTACATGTTATTTAAAAGTTGAATTCCCACACCACATCCAGCCCTAGTTTTAGGCTTGGGAAAGGTTTGGCAATCCAAGCCTTAGCCTTTGACCTGCAACTAAAAAACTAAGGCAAATTGAAGAAAAATGTCCAACTTTGATAACATGGCTGATGGACTTCTTTTTAGAATCAATCTATAAAATTAAAACCCATTAGAGAACACGATGTCTAATTTCCAAATATATAATTTTTATTAATATTGGATTATTTTTTCTATTTTTTAATTAATTTATAAGCAAACTAGTCCTTAAACTTGAAAGATCATACTTTTTTTGTTTTTTAATAATTTTTTTTTGGTTAAGTTTTTTGTAAAAAAAAATTATATGGGATCAAACTTAAGACAATTATCTACACAATGAAAAAAAAGAGAGTCAAAAAATGTTTAGTTTAGGTCCAATTATGTTGTCCGTACACATTGATTTTTAAAAACAGCAATTAAGGCAAATATAAATTTAATAAAAAAAAAATATTCAACCTAAAATTACAAAAAAAAATTCAGACCAAACTTCATGTTGTTAGCTCTCTTTTCCCAAAAGGAATTAGCAAAATAATTTTATTTGGGTAAAAAAGTGTTGTCCGTATACCTGCTTGGTATTGTAAAAAAATAGGGACTTTTAAAAAGTGGTTTTTATAGATCCCTATAAAAATTTAATTTTTATAATCTGGGTATTTGAATAATTTACATATTTGGAAACTAGATTAAAAATTAAAACTTTCATATTATTGAATTTTTTTAAGATTCATTGTGTAAGTGCCTCAAATTTTTAGTCCAAGTGTGACAAATTCTGAAAAACAGCAAAAACACTTCCACTTTTTGAGTTTTTTGTGTACCCAACTTCTTGCATCAACCCAAATTGTGATCTAATCATTCAATTGCAAAGTAGAGTGTGAAGAAGTTTGAGTGAAGTGTGAAGGAGTATTTTTGTACTCAACCAGAATTGTAATCAGGCTTTTGTAGAAGCTATTTTCTCAATTCATACCCTACATATCTAATCTGAATTACTGTAAGACAATGTGTCTTCTTTGGGCAGTGAGCCCTCTTGTATTTGAACAATAAGATATAGGCAGTGTGCCTGAATGCATGTGCATTCCCATTATTTTTCATTATACTTTTAATAGGGTATAATATTATGGATTAACATCCACCGTGGTTTTTCCCCTAATAGGGTTTCCACATAAAAAATCTTGGTGTTCTCTGTGTTTCTGATGTGCTGATTGTTTGTGGTTTATTGTTAATTAATCAGATCTGAGATTAAGTAAAGTTAAGTTTGAAAATTTTAAATATTCTTTGAAAATTGATTCATCCCCCTCTTAGTTGTCTATCCTTGCTTTTCCAACAAGAACCATTATCAATGAGGGTTCTTTTGATACCTATTCAATTGAATTGAGCAATTCTCATAAAGGATTCATTTTGTTTTTGCAACTCTAAAGGAGGGAGCTCATGTTGATGGAAAGTAATGTCAAGATTAACTTTATTCATTCCATGTATTAAAGTTGCCACATCATTTGGAGTTGTACTAGGAGGAACTACAATTTGTTGTAATGTTGTTTGAAGAATAGTGTGGTAATTTGGTGAATTCTAAAGTAAATCCCAAAGGGAAATCTTTGCAGGGGTATTCTTGAGTTGTTCAACAAGATCGTACTCCTTTGTGTGTTGGGGAAAGTGAGGAGCACTAGGCAGATTAGGTAAAGGTTAAGAGGGTGGGGTTGGTTGCGCTGGTTACAAATTGTTTCAGGTATTATATGTATGAGCAATAGTAATATTATTGGATTGCTACAACAAATCAGGTTTAGGTGGGTAGAGAGTAAACTCAGGTTTATTAGAAGGGTGAATTTTATGCAAAGGTGGGTAAAGAATTAGTTGAGGTTGAATCACATTAACATCCTTAGTTTTAGATTATTCACAACAAACCTTAGTGGGTGAATTAAGTGAGATGAACTCCTAGAGGGATTCATCTAACAGTTCAAGGTCATCACGACTAAAAGGTTTGAGAGGTAAGTTATCATTAATTGGTTTAAGATTCTTAGGGTAAACTTTAGAGGTGTTAATTTCCATTGTTGTAGGTTGGTCACAATAAATGTTAGTGGATGACTTAGGTGAGATGAAGTCCTGAAGGGCTTCATCTAATAGGTAAAAGTCAGCACAACCAAAAGGTTTAAGAGATAAGTTATCGTTAATTGGTTTAGGCTTCTCATGGCAAGCCTTAGAGGATGAAGTGAGTGAGAGGAAGTTCTTAAGGGATTCATCTAACTTGTCTACATCATCACTACTAAGAGGCTTGGATGAGATGTTGTTCCTAAATTGAATCATATGTTTGAAAGGTTGGTTTTATGAATTGATGAATCTAATTTAAAGGAACTAAGAACTAACATTGAAAAGGAAACTTGCAAAAATCTAATACTATACATAAATTCCATGAAATAAAATGATACTTATGCAAGTGATATTTAGATATAACAGAAATTAACTGAACTAAAACAGAAAAGGAATTGTAGGAAATAGAGAAGTGCAAAGCAATAAACTAAAATTTGGAAACAATGATGAAAAAATTGCAGTGGGACTGATTCACCCAAGGTGGCGAATGAGTCCCAGGAGAGGTATTTCTAAGTTTTTTATTTTTATTTTTTTGACTTTTTTGGATGTGTTCAAGTCTATACATTGTAAATAAAGACTGAAAATGTAGAATTATGGAATGATGTAATGAAATAAAATGCAATAATGAACTCTAAATGATACATTCACTAATGCAATTTTAAGAAGCCCTAGGATGCAAAAACAATGCAAAAGATAATGCAATTGAGTCCTAGGATGCAAATGCAAATGTAAATCAGAAAATTATAATGTTCAATATGTAGGTTCACCAAAATGAAACAATTTTTTTGTTGTTCTATGTGCTTCTCTTGCACTCTTAGGGTTTTTAACCTAAAAGGAGAGAGATAAGACCCCAAAATTAAAGTGGTTCACTCAAATAAAGGAATTTATGATGTGACTATGACTAAATGAAATAATGTGAATGCAGCTAAATGATGAAATTGAATAATTATGAATGCAAAACTAATGAAATATGCAATGTTTGAAAACATAGTGACATTTGCAAAAAAGCTTAAAAAGATGAACAAAAATTGAAAATGGACTAAACAAAAAGCTATAATTCAAAATGTGTGCACCTATGAGACTGATGAATACTAGAAAACACTTTGGAAATTTAGAAAAATTGAATTTTTAGCTGATTGGGACTCATTTAGCACCCTGGGCAAATCAATCCTAGGTCAAGGTTTTCTACCTAGAAACTAGTTTTTGCACCCTAGGCACTAGAATCTAAATTTTACTATGTCAACCACCTCAAGTGGGACTCATTCACCATCTATGGTGAATTAGTCCTTTTTCACTTTTCTACAAATTCTAATCTCATACCTACACCTTGTCACCTGTACAACACTTTTTGATGGAAACCCGAATCTGGATCTCAAAAAATTCCTACAAAACAGCTTAAAACTTGTTGTCTAATGGGGGGTTTTCCTTGGTCAAACCCATAATTGGGTAATAAAACCTTGAATGGATAAAAATCTCCATAAAACCCTAGTCTTAAGTGTGTCTAAGACTAGGAAAATCTTAAGCATAACAAAACCCTATTCTATTGTGCTAGAATAAGACCAATAAATGTGATTTGAATGATGCAAGATTTCAACCCTAGAAATCCTACAACATATCAAAATGGAGATAAAGGACATGCAAATGAAATGAAAACCTTAATCTGAAGATAGAGAGAAAATGGAAGATGGAATCACTTTGAAAACAAGTCTTTAGGTGTGATTTGATGGCTAGTTGCATCTCCTCAACCTAGATTTCTCCATGATTCACCACAGGAATCCATCATCAAATCTTTGCAATTTTGAGTCTTGAATGAAGAGTGAGCTTCAAGAACTATAAAAAACCTAGTTTGTTGTCCTAAAACTTCAACTTTGTTGTAGAAAATGCTAATGAAAATTATTATGGAAGACTCATAAAACTTGACTTTTGAAATTGCATTGCAAAAATGACTAAGAGATGTGAAAAATGACCTAAAATGAGTATTTATAAGCATCAACACCTAATTTTCCCATTAATTATACCTAAGAGGCCGACATCCATTGAAAAATTAAGTTGAATTGATTAAATTCCCACTCAAAATTGAATTTCCCCCCAAAAGGGACTCATTTGCCACCCTTGGTGAATGGGTCCCACCAAAGGGGACTCATTTTCCCAAGGTGGCGAATGGGTCCCACTAGTGGTTTTTGGAGGTGGGTTTTCGGGATATGCATGAATTAAGTGTTGTTGGTTGGGTTTTAGATGATTTCTCAAGTAAAACGGGCCTCTAGATGAAAAATAATGGGTCTTAGGGATCTATAAATGTTGTTTTGAAGAATGAATAATGCAGAGGTACTTGTGAAATTGTCTCTTTTGTCAAGAGTGTCCAATTTTCTATGCCACAAGGGGTAAAAATGAATTGATCTACCGAGTCTCCCCCTTTCTCAGTAGATTGTTGTGTTCCAACAAATTTTACTTAGGTCATATATGTCCTTCTAGAAGCATTAGTTATCTAGATAATTTTTTATAATATCTTATCTCTTTTAATCTCTTGTTAAGTCAGTTGTATCATAACATAGGATTAAGATACATGTCACATTTTTTTTAATCCTATCTCTCACCTTTTCTTTATAAGCAAGGCCTCTCATGTATATTTCATGTATTCAATCTTGCAATCTTACATCCATAATAATATCAGGATATTATTTTCATTCTATCTTGTGGAATATATTTTGATCTAGCAATTGTTCTTAGGTGTGTTGATAGTTCGTTATTAACTCCTAGACTTCCCAAGGAATCAAATTGTTGTCATTACAAAAAATTTGGGTTAAAGTTTTGATCCACATTATCAATTATATCACCTATAAATGCATATGTTTCATATTGTATACTAGATATTTAATCTTATAATCCATCTATGATGTAATAAATTCATAAATTTTCTAAGATCCTTGTTTAATTTATTAAAAATAATAGACAAAAATTACTATAAGTGTAAACTAAATCCCTTGTCTCGTCACTATTTAATTTAATTAATTATCAAAAAGAGTCTAATTGACCAATTCCTAAAGGTATGAAAGTTAAAAATTATTTTAGTAATTTATATTAGAGACCAACCAATTGTGGGTCCTCATAGTAGGAGTTTGAGGGTAAGAAAACCCACAAATCTACAATCAAAAGATTCTAGGATAAGGTGAATATTGATAATACAAGTATAATTACATGAAAAAGAGGAATAAATATAGAAGAGAGACCTATAGCCACATCATTTGCACATGCAAAATCCTCTTTAACAGATGTAGCCACATACTTGGCTCATGTAACATCATCTAGTATGCATGCAACCCTTCAAGAGGTACATGCAAAAGCTTCTTCTAAACACATATCCCAGACACCTGTCACTATAAAAACCCCTTCCTCCCATAAAGAACTCAAAAATAAACAAAGGGACACCCTTATTCCAAAATATATGCAACCTATGTATGACCTCTACCTTAGGGAGAAGGGGTTGACACTAGGGCCCTCTAAATTAGGACCTAAATTTATTTTTATTGAGACAGAAATAGAATCTAAAAGGGAAAAGTTTTTTTTCATAAAGACAATAAGAAATTTGACACCTTTATCAATTTCAATTTTAATATAGAGGATTCCATGCTCTCTTCTAAACTAATAACTTTAGAATTTTAAGAGAAATCAATCCTTGCATTATGATTGGAGAATGAAAATATATAGGTTATTCTCAAAATTATTAAACAATTGGAAGCATGAATTTAGATTAATTAAACTAAAAATATTGAAATGAACAAGTCATCCAAAATGGTAGTAGAGAATATAGAGTAGGAACAAGCAATGAACAAATAATATGAAATCATCAACAACCTACTTAGAAACAAATGTATTTCCCATACTATAGGTAATACAAGCAATAATATTCTAAAAAAATATTTATCTCACATTATTGGACAAAAAAAGATGGTAGCTATATAAAATGATGGGCCAACCATCAATATGTTATAATAGAAAATGGATGAGGTCATTAGGGAAATGAAAAACACATGGGTGAGGGAAAATAAAGAAATGAAACATAATTTTTTTTATCTACCCTAGAAAATAGACACCACATTTATTCATTAAGAGATAAAACTATTTATCTTCAAATCCAACTATTTGAATTCTACCTCCACAAATTGGTAGTCCTATATAATTTAAAATGGAATCTCATTATTTATATAGGTGACATACAGCTCAAATCAGTTTATCTCTTTCATAAGAAATTATAGGAAAAGAGGTGAGAAGATATAAAGGTGTGAAGAAAAATAAAAATTCATTCCCCTAAGAATACATGGTGAAGCCAAAGGTCCAAATACAGTGGTAGATGAATGGATACATCTCACATGGGTATCCTTGTAAAATATTTTTTATGTAATCACAATGTTGATCATTCTATGTTGGAAAAGTGGATTATATAAGGCCACAAAATATTCCTCATCAATGATAATCTAAAACTTATTCTCAAGTGCATCCATTATTATGATGAAAGAAGGATGGTTATAAAGAAGGGGAGGGTTTATGCAGATCTAAGTCCTAAAGCATTAAGAACATTCAATATTCCAATCTTTCCTATCATGCATCCATTTGAGATGGAACAATCAACTAAATAATTTAAAGAGACCAAAGATAGATGCACATAATTCATCCATGCTAGTTGGATGAATGAAGAGAAGAAACCAAAGGTGGTATAAAAAATTCTTAAGAAATTTTACATGAGTAACTTTAAAGAAGAGATAAGTGATATCATCACCATATTGAGCCAAATAATTGGTTTTCCAAATTTTGGTACATTTCAACCATGATATATGTGAACATCTAATTGATACTAAATGGGAATAAAATGATTTAATTGTCTTATGAAATAAGAAATTTTATTCATGACCAAATGATCAAATTAAGGAGAAAAAAACATTCCACGTGACCTCTTATCTTGTATATTCTTATGCAATTAGGACAGACATTGTGGGATTGAACAGAGTGGGAGTGTTGGGACATGTACTTGGTGAGAAGCTAGTATGTGAACACTATCCATAGTTACAACCAAATGAATCCACCCAGAATTACAAACATGTGAATGATGTACTTGCAATGTGGTTGTTGAGGATAATATGAGATAAAGCTAAAATGATATTTGTTGATGCATAGAATGCCATCTATCCACATGGGTTTTGGTTTATCTAATTCCCAAAATTTATATATATTATAATGGAATGGTTCACTAGCATAGCTTACATGCTACTAAGATACATAATGGCTAAGTTGGTGTTACATGAAGTTTCCAAGAAAATAATAGAATCTCATGAAGCCATTGAGGATAAACATCATAGAGGAAGCTTGAAGTTTTGCATCCACTTGGGATGATGTTTTTTGAATAGTGTGACTAATGTAAAGACCTTAGATGCTAAGCTATATTCATTGAGATTTAAGCTCTTCTATAGTTTACTTAGAAGAGAAGCTATAGTCACTGAGATTTAATCCCTTGAAGCTAGCCAGACAAAATTATGGTCCCAAAAAAATAATGGAGAAATGGATCTCCAAGGACAAAAGGATTGAGCCCCATATTGAAGAGTACTAGTCAAATTTTGCTAATGAGTTTTTTGTGAGATGATTTTTTTTATCAAAGATTAACATTGATTCAAATGAGGAGAATTGTTATTCGGAAAATACAACAAAAAATAAAGGATGATGATGAAAAAATCCTACATACAAATTATGAAAGAAAGAAGATATTCAATGAGCCACTTCAAAAACTAAACTAGTCTCTTCTTGAGATGAATTCTATCTTGGAGACATCAAAGTTCAATGAGCCACTTAAAAAACTAAACTAGTCCCTTCTTGAGATGACTTCTATCTTAGAGACATGAAAAATAGTAATTGATGCTAGCTAGTAATGGTTAAATTAATACACACAAGAAATTAAAATGAAATGTGTGTAAAATACTTATATGAAAGAGAATACAAAAAGGAGAAAGGTTAAATTTAATATTGAAGCTAACTATGATGATTTCGTAATAAAAAAATTGAAAATATTAGAAACAAAGGTAATCCATTCAAGGGAAGGAAGCATTAAGTATCCTATCCTAGGAGTGACAATTGATATGTTACCAAAGGACCCAAGCCAATTGGTGAGGGCCATTCTAAAAAAATCATATTTTTTTCTTCTCCTTCTTCAAATGAATCACTTTCAATAGTAAATATAGTAGCCCCCACAATGGAACATGCATTTCAAGGATGAATACCACCACACATCCTACAAATTTGAAAAGGAACACATACAAGGTCATGATATTACTTCTTCCTCTACACAATTTCTATTCACATTTCCTCCATCTATGGGTGTAACAATGAGGATAGTTTAGAAAAGGGGGGGGCAATAATTCTCCAATAGTGAAAGAAAAAAGAGAAGTTCTAGTTTTTAAAATATTACAAAAATAATAAAGTTGACTAAAGAATTATTGAGGTTAAAAGACAAACTTAAAAACACTAAGTCAGAAAATCACATAGCTAGATAGAAGAGGAATTACAAAATCTTGATACCTAGATTCTTTCAAATTTATAGCCCATTTTTTGAAGGTCTTCTCTTGAAAAGGAAGAAGATTCTATATTTGAAAAAATAATGAAAATTATTGTACAATAAACTACTATAGGTCACATTCAATAAATAGTTGAGGATCCAATTAATATCATTTTCTTGAGATGATTGAATAGCAGTCTGAAATAAATAAATAAGGAGTTTCATAAATCCATTTACTAGAGGTATATATTGAACCATCACAATAGAAGATACCTAAACCATAGGGAGGTGAAGGAAGTACAAATATGAAAGGTGTTAGTGAAGGTGACCAAATAACAATTAAAGAAGTACAACTTGAAATATTGTAGAAGATCAGCCCAGAAAAGATGGCATATATTATAAATAGAAAGAAGATTGAGAAAAATGGAATGATTTCTCCTTAGTTGGAATATTCCATTCCATTAGAAGAGAACATAGAGGATATAGAGAAACTAGAGATTACAACTCAGGGAATTCTAAATTAGTTTTATAGGGAAATTCAACAATAAATGCAAGTGGAACTAGTACCATTAGACTTTAAAAGTCTAATGTATCAAATAGAAGCTCCTAAGCCAAAGAGGAAGGAAAGGGATATGATAGCAATATGGATAAATATTTCTAATATAAGGATGCTAGAGATTTATAGCCATTATTTTAGAAATATAAATGGGAGGTGGAGTTAAATGACTACCATATTATTACAATAGATTTGGGAGATACCATGAGAGACAAAGAAATAGAAAAAAAATTAAAAAAATATGGAAGTCACTGCTACTAGGTTGAGGAAAGAAAAGAAGAGGAACAAGAGATAAAAGCTAACATTCCTTAGATTTAAGGCTTCATCAAGGAGTTAATATCCCCAGGTCAAGTCACAAAACAATTACCTTCTCATTTAGTTCTTTTATCACAAGATGAAGTGTCATCACTAGAGAAGACAAGCATGAGGTGAATACATTTGAAGAATGTATAAAAAATATTATAACAAAAGGAAGGCTCTAATCAAAAATTGTTTTTAAAAGAAATCAAGCAACATGTGCACCAAGATGGGGGACCAAAATGTGATAACTCAAATTTTTGGTCTAGAAAAAGAGAAAATACAAGAACATTATAATGAAACATGCTCCTATTATAATGAAACATGCTCACATGTTATATCATGTATATAGTTTTATGATGTTTTTAAATGGTTTTGGATTTCTAGGATTTATAATTTGAAAATTCTAAATTTTGGAAGATCTTATAATTTTTCAAAGTTAGTGAAAATTTAATAATCAAAAAGTCAAATTACAATAATCAAGAGGTCAAATTTTAATAATTTTCAAGATCTATCATCTCACTCACTCTCTATCTCACTCTCTATTTATCTCATATTCTCTAGACCTCTCTCTCTCTCTCACTATCTCTATACCTTTATTTGACTCTCTCTCCTTTGAGATCAAGAACTCTCTTTCTCTCTCTCCATCC